>JACEFZ010004414.1:0-449782 GCA_014155875.1 Cepaea nemoralis | reverse complement strand
CTCTTGAGACATCAGGCTTCATAAGTTCCGGCTATGGAGACATCAAGTTCCGGCTATGGAGAAACAGATTTGACCAAGCTGTCAGAAGAAGAGTGAGCCCTATACAGCTGGAGACAAACGTTATGTCCACTTATGCCCCTGATGTTGAACCAAGAGAGGGTCCCGCACTGCCTAGGTACACAATTCCGGTAATGTTGGGATACGAGAGATCTCTGAACTGTCCAGTTCCTAGTCAGAAAAGTAAGGGGAATGTCCCTCCCACATGCCCAAGGCGGATAGGCAATATGGGAGTCAGATCCATGTTTGTACACACCCAGCGGCACTCAGTGGGTAATGGGGTCGGTATGTGAGCGGCACTCAGTGGCTGATGGTATCGGTATATCAGCGGCACTCAGTGGCTAATGGGATCGGTATATCAGCGGCACTCAGTGGCTGATGGGGTCGACATATTAGCGACACTCAGCAGCTGATGGGATCGGTATATCAGAGACACTCAGCAGCTGATGGGATCGGTATATCAGCGGCACTCAGTGGTTGATGGGGTCGGTATATCAGCGGCACTCAGTGGCTGATGGGGTCGGTATATCAGCGGCACTCAGTGGCTGATGGGGTTGACATATCAGCGACACTCAGCAGCTGATGGGATCGGTATATCAGAGACACTCAGCAGCTGATGGGATCGGTATATCAGCGGAACTCAGTGGTTGATGGGGTCGGTATATCAGCGGCACTCAGTGGCTGATGGGGTCGGTATATCATCGGCCGCCTTCTCTTCCCAGGACATCTCCTGGTACTTTTTGAGGCTGGGTCGACCCGGGAACCCGGGACAGGTTTGTACAATTTGAACCAGCCCTGATGAGGATTGAACCCAGGACCATCTGTACAGCAGGCGAGAGTCTAGCAAGTAGGCCAGTGCATTGTACGATGCATTGATTCCGGTGCTGTCTGGGCAAGAGTCTCAGGCAATGTGTTGTGTCCACTTATTTGTCGGAAAACAGAGAGAGAGAGAGAGAGAGAGAGAGAGAGAGAGAGAGAGAGAGAGAGAGAGAGAGAGCTGCATCGCTCAAGTACACAGTTGTGTCCTCTTATTTCTAGGATAACACACATACACACACACACACACACACACACACACGCACGCACGCATGCACACACACACACACACAGTCAGAGAGAGAGAGAGAGAGAGAGAGAGAGAGAGAGAGAGAGAGAGAGAGAGAGAGAGAGAGAGAGAGAGAGAGAGAGAGAGAGATCTTGATTGCTGAGGTACAAAGCTGTGTCACTTATTTCAGTGCTGTCAGGAAATGATCGAGCTTCTGATTGTTGAATTACACAGTTGTCCACTTACCCATGTGCTGTCACGACAAGAAAGAGCCTTTACTTCTCAAGCTCAAGTCCTGTTCATTTATTCTAAGGCTGTCGGAACAAGAGAAAGCCGTGCTCTTCGCAGGCTGTGTAGTTACTACGGTAACTGTGTTGTTAGTATCTTGCCGTGCTAGAGACATCTGGAAATCAATGTCACCTTTCTTGAACCGACAACTACAGTTGGCATACATAATTATTGATAATATCTAATGGGATGTTTGCGCTTGTAAATACCAGAGTCACCGACGCAGACAGTCGGTCTGCATTAATTACTGGAGGTTAACTGATTGCCTGCCAAACAAAATCGTGGTCCTCACCAAACAGAAATGCATGGCAGAAAATGGGATGTGGGGGTGTGTCACAATAATGCTTTTAAAATTGTTAAAATGGTAGCAGATATATTGTATTATATATCAAATTAAAGACGACTGCACAAGAAACATGACAGTGTTAATAATTAATTGATAGGTTACAAATATTATGACAATGATGAGATGTTTAATAACTGAAATTAAAGAGGTAAAAAAAGTATTTTAAAATTTCACTTACCAAGGCGTTATTTTGTATCCGCTGCAGCTAATCCAGTTAAATTTACTTAATAATGTTACACACACCGCTTGTGTTCAAGAATATCACAAAGAACTGCTCCATAACATCAATAAAACACAATTAAAACATAATATTGTGAAGCACATAATTTTCACACAAAACTGAAAATGTCCGGAACACACCAGGCAGATTGTACTGAGAAATAATATAAACACTTAGTTAGTTAGTCTTTCCTCTTGAGCCTAAGTCGGCGCATAGGGCAGAAGTCATGGCTCTCCATGTCTGGCGGTTCGCTGCTACCTGTTGTAGATCTTGGATGTTCACTTGGCCGTTGAATGAGCCTTCTCTGATGATGGTTCTACGCAGGGTCTCTCTTGGTCTTCCCCGTTTTCTTTTCCCTAATGGTGACCATATGAGGGCTTGGTAGGGGAGTCTTGTCTTGTCCATTCTGAGTACATGGCCGATGTAGTTCCAATGGCGTTTTCTTATAAAATTGGATACAATATCTTGCTTAGTCTCTTGTCTTATTTGCGCATTGGTTTTGAAATCTGTCCACTGGATGTTTAGAATTCTTCTAAGACATTTGTTCTCAAAATTGTCTTCTTTTTGTTTTTTAATCTAAATCTACCGATTTCCAACTCTCACATCCACAAGTTCGCACTGGAATCATACAAGAATTGAAGATTTTAAGTTTCGTATGTTGGCTGAGTGACTTTGACTTCCAGATGTTTGACAGTTTATTGAAGGCACCAGATGCCAATGCGATTCTGGATAATATTTCTGGTGTAGAGTTCCCTGCATATATCATTTTGCTTCCTAGGTATGTGAAGCTGTTGACTTTTTCAAGAACATTGGTGCTTAATTTGGTGTCGTCTTTGTTTTTTTGTGGTGTTAATTTGGAGACCAATTTTCCCGGAAACATTTTGGAGATGGTTTATTTTCTCTTGGGCATCTGTGTGTGTTGAACTCAAAAGCACTATGTCGTCGGCAAAGTCCAGGTCTTCTAGAATTTTGTCAACCCAATGGATACCCCTATCTGTTTTGTTTGTTGTAATTATGTAAAAAGCTTCGCAAGGATGGGAACCAGTCGCACGACCAAAATATGTTAATGAAAGAATCACATGCCGACAGTATGAGTAGTATACAATGTCCTAACTACGTAGTATTTAGGGTTTTAAACCCCCGATAAATCGTTCTTTACGGGGTTATCCGGCCATCTTGTTTCGTCACAAAAACGGACCACAATTGACCCAGATATTTTGAACTTGGCGGGTGTTTTATCTTGGTTCTGGGTGACTACTTCTGGTTGTCGTGATGACTACTTCCGGTCCATGGCTACCCCCTACCGAGGTCCCCCGTACCCGAACCGGCGCGAACCGGACGTCGGCGCGCGAACCGGGCCTCGGTGCGGACGTCGACGCGGGTGTGCACTCCGGTGGTGGTCACGTGGTGTAATCGAACCATAGTCATATCGACCCTCCGCGAAGAAGATCGAAGTCAATATGACAGAAAATGATTTAGTCCATCTCTCGAGGTAAACCCGAGGATCCCCTTTTGGATGATGAATAAACTTTTGCACGCCTCAATATGCTAATCTCTTCAGTTTCTGTAGCTATTTCCTGCTGTGTTTGCTCCTGCGATGATGATGATGATGATGATGATGATGATGATGATTGAAAGAAACGTGTATATGCCTCCTGTGATCCAATGTTTCTTAGAGTAGCCTATCCTTAGGTAATCATGACTGCATTTGCCATATCATTTCATTCCATATCTAATAGTCAAAACAGCTGTCAAACTCTTGATGCTCAGTCTGTCGCAAGTTTTCTTTACCGATGTATATCCTTTACCCGTTTGGTGAAAATCTGGTTTAGGAATATGCTAATCGACCATAGAATAACACTAAAAATTAAACCTAAATACTTAATTAAACCTTCTAAATTCTTGTATGTATAATGGCTCATATTAATTTCAATATAAAACTCTAATCCCCGTTTAAAATAAGCCATAAGTTCCCGAGATATACATTAAATTATGTAAATAAACAACACAAATAACCTCCCTTTTTTCAAAACATAAATAGAACTGCCAACTTTACCTGCGCCACCAGGTAAAGATCACACAATAACCCATCACCCCCGCGAGAAATACAACGACCAGCAACCGCGAGATTTTCCGATACCACTCATCCATGACGCTTCACCGACCACGAGCCCAGTGATCTGACAATAGCCGCGGCCAGCCAAACACGCCCCGCGGGGAAAAAACAATGGCCAGCGTGTACTGATAACCGCTAGATAAGAACCTGAAGTTAATTACCATTGACGGCTAGGCGAGCTGTGGTCAATTATGCAGTGGTCATTTATACAAGATTTCAGCGCAAATATGTTTTTCTATTTTGCTGTAAATCTCTCTCTCTCTCTCTCTCTCTCTCTCTCTCTCTCTCTCTCTCTCTCTCTCTCTCTCTCTCTCTCTCTCGTCTCTCTCATCTCTCTCTCTCTCTCTCTCTCTCTCTCATAAAATAATACTGAATACGTGTGTGCGTGCGTGGGTGTACTGTTGAGTGTGTGTGTGTGTGCGCGCACATGAAGGCGTGTGTGCGTGTGTGTGTGCTATCAATTACACGACGTCGCAGTCAACCTCAACATTCGTGTTTCCTGGTCAAGCTTGCAATAGTCAATTTGTACGAACAACAACCGTGTCAGGTGCACGTGTGTGTGTGTGTGTGTGTGTGTGTGTCCTATCAATTACAGGACGTCGCAGTCAACCTCAGTACTCTATAGAGTTTCGTGTGTGCTGGCCATGTTTGCAATTCTCATTTTGAATTAACGACAATCATGTCATGTGTACGTGTGTGTGTGTGTGTGTGTGTGTGTGTGTGTGTGTGTGTGTGTGTGTGTGTGTGTGCGTGCGTGTGTCCTATCAATTACAGGACATTGCAGTCAACCTTACCATTCTATGGCGTTTCGTGTGTGCTGGGTAAGTTTGCGATTCTCAACATCTGTGTGTGTGTGTGTGTGTGTGTGTGTGCGTGCGTAGTGTGTGTGTCTCCGCATTCGTGCGTGAGTGTTTGCGTGCGTGCGCGCGCATGTAGCGAGCTCGTAGGAAAACTTCAATATTTGGGAGTGGCTGTGGAGTGGGTGTAGAAGAGGTTTTCTGGTAGTAAAATAAGATGAGTGGATCAAGAGGCGGTGTGGGTGAAAGGCGTGCGTTCGTTTTGTGCTTGCGTTCGCGCGCATGTACGCAGTCGTAGGAAACTTCAGTATTGGGTGTCATCTCACAACCAAAGCTATCCCTCATACCATAGTTGTGTCTGTCTATTACATACTACATCCAAGTTGTAAGGATTGCATTTACACGACGGCGCAGTCAGCCCCAGCATTCATGCTTCTTGGGCAAGCTTACCGATGTCTTTCTGACCAACCGGTACCCATGATCGTCTGTAGTGTCTGGCACCAGGATTACCATCATCAGCATCACCCAGCTCCATCAACAAAATCACTATCATCATCATCAACAGCAACATCGTCATCAGCTGAAGGTGACCGATCGGGTGACTCACCACAGGGCTATCGTCGGCGGCGTTAACATACGTGAACGTGTTCAGACATGTCTTTAGGGAAAACTGGAGGATAACTCAGAGCGTACTGACAGTCTAACGATACAGCTGATCAAATATGACGATGCTTCCGGTCATATGTCTAAGGTATACAATCGAAACACGTGACTAAAACCGATTAAAGATGGCGTCGCACTCGATCACATGTGTAAGTGTACATCCGCGTGACTAAAACCGGTCAAAAAATGGCGCTGTACCTGGTCTCGTGTCTTATGGGATACATCCTAAACAGACGGAGTCGCATCCGGTCACATGACCAGAGAATATACTGCTGAGCCAGGAGTCTTCACCAGCAGATATCGTGTATATAACACCCACCATTCGCCGTCTAGATGTCCCGGTCTCAGTGAACATCGTTCAGGTCACAATGTGCCAAGTCTCTAATGGTAAGATGGGATTTTTGATAAGTCTTTCACATTTTCGGTGTGGTTCTCCAAGTAGGCATACAGTTAACCTAATAATACTAGTATAATAAAGAGATATATGATGCTAATCACATATAACTGGAGTATGTGCTCTGCTGGCTGCGACACCAATCAACACATGCACATGGCTGATCCATCAACCCTGCATACAGAAAGTAGTGTCCTTAGGACCGGCAATGTCCCACAAGGAGCGCCTCGACCATTGATTTTTGTCATTTGCCAATAGCAACTAATGATACAACCGAGACACGCGTGTAATGACCCAGTAGGTCAAAAACAGTGGTAATGGAAGAAACCATCAGTGGAAACTAACACACAAAATACCCCAGAGGGGGAAAGAAATTCGTTCTGGTGCATGTGTGGTCGGCGAGTGCCGCGACTAGAGATTGTCTACTTCTGTCAACTGGTCGCTATATACACAGTCATTGGCGTATCACTATTCAATCTGTCTCGAGACAGCGTCGACACAGTCGAGGGCAAGTTGTGGATAGCTCTTCTAAGCAGCTAGTCTGGGTTACATGCTACCCAAACCCTAAAATATGAGCTTCTACCTGTAATTACCGAGTAATGCGTCGCCGAACATGTTTCCCAAGAACACACCGGGTCACTATTTCGTCAAGTTACCGCAGACTATTGAGGTGAGTCAACATTTCGAAGTGGGTCTGGCCGAAATTCAGTTCCCCAACTACTACTGCAATGTGCTAGAGAATGAAGTATGGCTAAGATACATACCACCAAACGGTATAATGATAAGAAAGGCGTGTCCCCCGGGCCTGTACAGCTCACCAGACGCGTTTATAACTGCCCTGAATCGCCTAATGAAAGATCGGAAGGTGGACGAGCAGCCCTGTGTTCTATTCCATTTCGACAATACATCAAAGAAAGTCATCGTGAAAATACTCGAACCCGGGGCCACTATTACATTTAGTGAGAAGTTACAAGAGATACTAGACACAATTGAAGGTGAAGGATCGATAGACCTGAATAACGACCTGCAAAATGTCTACGTATACTGCGATCTCATTGCGGCAAGACCAGTTGGAGACGTCATGGTCCCACTACTAAGGGACGGTTCCTATCATGAATCAGCGATTGACCTCAGTGTTTCGCGCCTACGACAAACCTCACTACATACCGCTGAATCGTTACTCCTTTGACACGGTGGAAATACTTCTAACCACTGATACGGGCACAAAGGTCGCATTCACCACCGGGACTTCAGTGCTGACGTTACATTTTCGAGTTCGGAAGAGATCAGACCTAGAATAATGGTGAAAGACGGGGTGGTACATCGAAAACCCCAGACTGTCCGAAGACATGATGTGCCCCGACACTCAGATGATTGATGCCTCAGGTATCTACAAGACTCAGATACCAGCCCAACAAGTAGGAGACCAGTTTTATAATTACATGCTAAGTGACAAGTACATACCAGTCTACCAACCGAAAAAACCAACCTACTTAGACAATGGCGTGTATAAATCCAGAACAACAGACAATGTGCATAGCTTTCTATGTGAAAATAAAACGTTGTGATGATGCTATGTATACCACCTCATATCACATCATCCATTTCGTATAATGACATTATGCATTTTTTTATTCTTGAAAAAATGTACTGAAATACTGTAAAATGTACTTTAAATACTGTAAAATAAACAGGCATATATTATAATTACGTCTTGGTTGTTGAATTTTTGCTAGTGTATACGGTGTATATAGTTGTCATGTGATGAGAGAATGATACATATTGGTGACAAATTCAAGAAATATTTCAACAAAACTAAGGAAACGGGTTAAACAAAGTAGACAAAACTCTCGACCATAGTCTGAAATAGCTCAACCAAAATTATGAAAAGTAGGAAACTTTGCAAAACGTAAGAAAAGATGTTACACAAAAGGGAAAAATATTTGGCCACATTTCAATCAAATTTATTAAAAGTAGGAAAACTTGTTAACCAAATGGCTAAAATCTTGGTCAAGAAAGAAAATTTGTTAACCAAATGTGAAAAGGTTAGCCGAATTTCAAACCAAACTTATAAAAAATTTCAGTCAAACATATGAAAAGTAGGAAAATTTTGTTAACCAGACGTGAAAAGTTTGGCCAACTGTACCCATACTTGTGAAAAGTGGGAAATTTTGTTGTCCAGATGTGAAAAGTTTGACCACATTTCACCCGAACTTATGAAAAGTAGGAAACTTTGTTAACAAAATGGCAAAAGTCTTGGCCAAGTAAGAAATTGTGTTAACCAAATGTGAAAAGGTTAGCCAAATTTCAAACCAAACTTATAAAAATCTCAGTCAAACATATGAAAAGTAGGAAAATGTGTCAATGAAAGTGAAAAATTTTGGTCACATTTCAACCAAACTTATAAAAATCTCAGTCAAAACGCATGAAAAGTAGGAACATTTGTTAACCAAATGTGAAAAAGTTCCTCCTCCTCCACCTCCTTCTCCCCTCCTCCTCCTCATCCTCCTCCTCCTCATACCCCTCATCATACCCCTCCTCATCTCCTCATCCCCTCCTCCATCTCCTCCTCCTCTCCCTACTCCACTTTCCTCCTCCCCTCTTCCTCCATTCCTCATCCACCTCCTCCTACCCTCCCCCTCCTCCCCTACTCCCCTCCTCCTCCCCTCCTCCTATTCCTTCTCATCCTCCTCCACCTCCTCCCCCTCCTCCTCCCCCTCCTCCTCCTTCTCCTCCCTATTCCTCCTCCCCTCCTCCCTCTCACCCTCCTCATCCCCTCCTCATCCCCTCCTCCTAGCCCTCCACCTTCTCCTCCTCCCCTCCTCTCCTTCCTCCTCCCCTCCTCCTGCCCCTTCATCCCCCTCCTCCTTCTTCCCTTCTCCTCTTTTCCTCCTCCTCACCCTCCCCTCCTCTTCTCCCCTCCTTCTCCCCCCTCCTCCTCCCTCTCCTCCCATTCCACTTCCCCCTCCTCCTCCCCTCCTCCTCTCCCTCTTCCCCCTCCTCCCCCTCCTCCTCCTCCCCTCCTCTTAATCTCCCCTCCTTCCCCTCCTCCTCCTCTTCCTCCTCCGTGTCATCCTCCTCCTCCATTTCCTCCTCCCCTCCTTCCCTCCTCTAATACCACATATATACTCAAAGAAATAAAATATCATACATAAAAATAATAAGAAGAACAGAAGGAATCTCAAATCAATAATATACACAGATTTGACGCAATACACCACGGCTCTAGATATTGGTTAGGACCACAATGCCAATGCACACCCCGCTAACTTTATAGCGTTGTCCTTACAAAAATATCGTAAGCACAAGAACCACGTTTTGCCAAACCTATCCTGATTCAGATAGAAATTGCAAAAAATGCCTATCCAACAACTACATGTAATAACATATACATATATAGATCTACAAACGATAAAGACAGTTAAAACGATGAGAGCAACCAAATTTCCAAATGGCTGGTCGACAATACTGTACTTATCAGTCCAAAAGTTTTTCGTTCGTTTTTAATAGTTTCCCACAATCTGCTGAAAATGTCTACGACGCTAGAATCCAAAATGTTCTTTCGATATGTTGTTACTTTCCCTGGACGTTGTGACAACAAAGTAATAATCGAAACGTCTTGTTCCAACGCAGTCCGTATCATATATGTAATGAGTTCAATAAAAGAAATGGCAGAGAATGTCCAGCACTTTAACTCTGAATAATTGGTTCTTTTTGGCGAGGAAATGCGACCACGCTTGCGATGACGACACGTAATTATTCGTTGTAGAATTGTTTACTCATGACAGAGTAATGATAACAAAGGGATTCACAAAGACAAACATAAAGTCTGGTTTTCATTAAAAACACCTTGTTTATCCAGTTCTATATGGAAAATTTTAGTAAATTTCCACCGCCTCTGACCTTGACCCCGCAGGTCAACCTCAGTCAGTACCTCAGTACTCTTTATCACCGTCAGTGGAAAAATTCTCAGTAAATATTTCCACACAATCTTCTCAGCCCCAGCACGGCTGTGGTAGGGGTACTGTTACTACCCCCGTCGGTCACCCCTCTGGCGAAACCGCAACAATAAAATTCTGTGTATTCTACACATCCATGTACATCTCTCCTTCCCGAGAGTTTTCCAAACATGTACTTCCCCAGTAACTGGTCGCTGGTGCACCTTCCGTCCTGTTAACTGCGTCAAAAAATCTTGACCAGTCGACCTACGACCACACAGTGCGATTACCTCGCCACACACACCTGTCACTATCTTTGGATTTTTAATCCTGTCCTGTCCTACACACACACAAAGGACTGACCCGCTCCTGTTGTAAACAGCTTTTTGTCCACACGACTTTTCACTTGTGCTGTCCACTGGCCCCGTCTCTTGACCTATAAACACATGCGCCTGTCCTCCAACACGACAGTTTTTGTCTGTGCGCTCTTTGTGACTAGTGCCCAACCCCGTCACCCCACACTCTCCGTTGATCTGTGCCGTGTCTTCTCCGCGCGCGCTGTTTTTGATGTGCCGTGGTGTCCTTTCGTGAACTGTCTGCTAGCCAGTTCCCACACGGAGAAAACCCAGTGTTTATACCGTGGACAATCTTTCATGTCCACTCTCCCCCCTCCGAGTGAGAAATGTTATTTTTACCTGGTTTCTCGTGAACTCTGTATTACTTCTCGGACACTTTTGACATTGACCTTCGAATGAAAATGGTGTTTATTCCTTGTGCCATAATTGTCGTTGTAATTGGGCATCCGACTAATGTCTCTGTTCTTAGTATCCTCTCTAATCGACGAGTTCACAGATAAACAGAATGACAACAATGTCTATATGGCAATAGGTTTCTTGACCTGACGAGCCTCCCAGATAATGTCACAATGTTCTTTATAATAACTGAGTGAGATGGTCGTTGTCTAGGGTTCAATGTTCCTTGTATGCCACTATGGAGTGTAAGTTGGGCTAGCAACCTGTCTCACAATTCAACTCACCCCAGTAGTACACATCCATCAGTCAGCGAACAAGATTGATTTGGCGCACATAATCCTTTAATAAGGAAAGAACACGGACAAACGGAACACAACTCTATATCCAGAAACAATATAATCCAAAGAATATAAATATCCTCCTCACAACTTAACCAGCACACATTACTGCCTTTCTTTAGGCCTTCGTAACCTCAAATTTATAAGACAGTTATCCAGCTACTATCCAAAGCTGGACCTCACACATTACAACCCACACACTGGGTCGAGCCTCCACTAACTATCCAACCCACTTTGGGTTCAGGCCTCCATTAACTATCCAACCCACTTTGGGTATTAGGCCTGCAATCAAAACTCCGAGAACAACACTACAACGGACGGAGCTCTATAACTCACTCCCCGACCACTCGGAGTCTCAAACATCCAATCTCCCTAACGATCAGACCCGTAGCCGGTCTCAGCTCCAACTCCCTTCTCAAGTCCCCTGCCTTCACACAAAATAAACTGTCTCTCGCCCCATCCACCCTGGGGGTCTCCATCTACCATCACCATTATTTCTCATGGCTGGTGTTTATCTCGTAGTCTCGCTACCAGGTCACTCACCTCACTGTCAATGACCCAGGCATATGTAAAACACACAGAAGCCTGGATGACACTCAGCGCCTAGATGAACACACAGAAACCTGGACGACACTTAACGCCTAGATGAACACACAGAAGCCTGGAAGACACTCATTGCCTAGATGAACACACAGAAGCCTGGACGACACTCAACACCTAGATGAACACACAGAAGCCTGGACGACACTCAACACCTAGATGAACACACAGAAGCCTGGACGACACTCAATACCTATATGAACACACAGAGGCCTGGACGACACTCAACACCTAGATGAACACACAGAAGCCTGGAAGACACTCAATGCCTAGATGAACACACAGAGGGCTGGACGACACTCAACGCCTAGATGAATACATAGAAGCCTGGACGACACTCAACGCCTAGATGAACCCACAGAGGGCTGGACGACACTCAATGCTTAGATGAACACATAGAGGGCTGGACGACACTCAACGCCTAGATGAACACACAGAGGGCTGGACGACACTCAATGCTTAGATGAACACATAGAAGCCTGGACGACACTCAACGCCTAGATGAATACACAGAGGGCTGGACGACACTCAATGCTTAGATGAACACATAGAAGCCTGGACGACACTCAATGCTTAGATGAACACATAGAAGCCTGGACGACACTCAACGCCTAGATGAATACACAGAGGGCTGGACGACACTCAACGCCTAGATGAATACACAGAGGGCTGGACGACACTCAATGCCTAGATGATACACAGAGGGCTGGACGACACTCAACGCCTAGATGAATACACAGAGGGCTGGACGACACTCAAACGCCTAGATGAATACACAGAGGCTGGACGACACTCAATGCTTAGATGAATACACAGAGGGCTGGACGACACTCAACGCCTAGATGAATACACGGAGGGCTGGACGACACTCAATGCTTAGATGAATACTCAGAGGCTGGACGACACTCAACGCCTAGATGAATACACAGAGGGCTGGACGACACTCATGCTTAGATGAACACATAGAAGCCTGGACGACACTCAACGCCTAGATGAATACACAGAGGGCTGGACGACACTCAACGCCTAGATGAACACACAGAAGCCTGGACAACACTCAACGCCTAGATGAACACACAGAGGGCTGGTCGACACTCAATGCTTAGATGAACACACAGAAGCCTGGACGACACTCAACGCCTAGATGAACACACAGAAGGCTGGACGACACTCAACGCCTAGATGAACACACAGAAGCCTGGACGACACTCAACGCCTAGATGAATACACAGAGGGCTGGACGACACTCAATGCTTAGATGAACACATAGAAGCCTGGACGACACTCAACGCCTAGATGAATACACAGAGGGCTGGACGACACTCAACACCTAGATGAACACATAGAAGCCTGGACGACACTCAACGCCTAGATGAATACATAGAGGGCTGGACGACACTCAACGCCTAGATGAATACACAGAGGGCTGGACGACACTCAATGCTTAGATGAACACATAGAAGCCTGGACGACACTCAACGCCTAGATGAACACACAGAGGGATGGACGACACTCAACGCCTAGATGAACACACAGAAGCCTGGACGACACTCAACGCCTAGATGAATACACAGAGGGCTGGACGACACTCAACACCTAGATGAACACATAGAAGCCTGGACGACACTCAACGCCTAGATGAACACACAGAAGGCATGACGACACTCAACACCTAGATGAACACATAGAAGCCTGGACGACACTCAACGCCTAGATGAATACACAGAGGGCTGGACGACACTCAACACCTAGATGAACACATAGAAGCCTGGACGACACTCAATACCTATATGAACACACAGAGGCCTGGACGACACTCAACACCTAGATGAACACACAGAAGCCTGGAAGACAATCAATGCCTAGATGAACACACAGAGGGCTGGACGACACTCAACGCCTAGATGAATACATAGATGCCTGGACGACACTCAACGCCTAGATGAACCCACAGAGGGCTGGACGACACTCAATGCTTAGATGAACACATAGAGGGCTGGACGACACTCAACGCCTAGATGAACACACAGAGGGCTGGACGACACTCAATGCTTAGATGAACACATAGAAGCCTGGACGACACTCAACGCCTAGATGAATACACAGAGGGCTGGACGACACTCAATGCTTAGATGAACACATAGAAGCCTGGACGACACTCAATGCTTAGATGAATATACAGAGGGCTGGACGACACTCAATGCTTAGATGAACACATAGAATCCTGGACGACACTCAATGCTTAGATGAACACATAGAAGCCTGGACGACACTCAACGCCTAGATGAATACACAGAGGGCTGGACGACACTCAACGCCT
The DNA here is from genome assembly GCA_014155875.1 of Cepaea nemoralis. Classification (NCBI taxonomy): domain Eukaryota; kingdom Metazoa; phylum Mollusca; class Gastropoda; order Stylommatophora; family Helicidae; genus Cepaea; species Cepaea nemoralis. Next base: position 435,908 of record JACEFZ010004414.1, on the reverse strand, counting down.
AGATGAATACACAGAGGGCTGGACGACACTCAATGCCTAGATGAATACACAGAGGGCTGGACGACACTCAACGCCTAGATGAATACACAGAGGGCTGGACGACACTCAACGCCTAGATGAATACACAGAGGGCTGGACGACACTCAATGCTTAGATGAATACACAGAGGGCTGGACGACACTCAACGCCTAGATGAATACACAGAGGGCTGGACGACACTCAATGCTTAGATGAATACACAGAGGGCTGGACGACACTCAACGCCTAGATGAATACACAGAGGCCTGGACGACACTCAATGCCTAGATGAACACACAGAAGCCTGGACGACACTCAACGCCTAGATGAATACACAGAGGGCTGGACGACACTCAACGCCTAGATGAACACACAGAAGCCTGGACGACACTCAACGCCTAGATGAACACACAGAGGGCTGGACGACACTCAACGCCTAGATGAACACACAGAAGCCTGGACGACACTCAACGCCTAGATGAACACACAGAGGCTGGACGACACTCAACGCCTAGATGAACACACAGAAGCCTGGACGACACTCAACGCCTAGATGAATACACAGAGGGCTGGACGACACTCAACGCCTAGATGAATACACAGAGGGCTGGACGACACTCAACGCCTAGATGAATACACAGAGGGCTGGACGACACTCAACGCCTAGATGAATACACAGAGGGCTGGACGACACTCAACGCCTAGATGAATACACAGAGGGCTGGGGGGGGGGGGGGGGAACCAAACTCTTATAACCACCAAACACACAGACCGGCAATAAACAAAGACCCACCAAAATAACGGCGAACTAACCAGAACAAAGCCTGGAGACACCCAAGAACAAAGCGACGACCAACCCAGATGAAACAAGAACCACACCACCAATGAACACAGAGCCGACGACACTCAACCTAATGAAACAGAGCTGGACGACACTCAACCCAGATGAAACAGAAGCCTGGAGACACTCAAGCCTAGATGAACACAAGAAGCCTGGACGACACTCAAGCTAGATGAAACAGAAGCTGGACGAACTCAAGCCTAGATAACCAAGAAGCTGGCGACACTAAGCTTAGATGAACACAAGAAGCCTGGACGACACTAACGCCTGATGAAACACAGAGCTGGACGAACTCAAGCCTAATGAACAAGACTGGGACACTCAAGCCTAGATGAATACACAGAGGGCTGGACGACACTAAGCCAATGAAACAAAGGGCTGAGACACTAAGCCTGAAACCAAGCTGGAGAACCAAGCTGAGAACACAAGCTGGAGAACCAAGCCTGAGAACCAGGGCTGGAAACAAGCTGAGAACCAAGTGGAGAACCAAGCCTGAGAACAAGCTGGAACACAAGCTGAGAACCAGAGCTGGAGAACCAAGCCTGAGAATCACGAGTGAACACTAAGCTGAGAACCAAAGTGGAACACAAGCCTAGATGAACACAGAGGGCTGGCGACACTCAAGCTTAGAACAAGGCGACACACCAAACCAAAGTACACAAGCCTGAACACGAAGCCTGGACGACACTCAACGCCTAGATGAATACACAGAGGGCTGGACGACACTCAACGCCTAGATGAAACACAGAGGGCTGGACGACACTCAATGCTTAGATGAATATACAGAGGGCTGGACGACACTCAATGCTTAGATGAACACATAGAACCCTGGACGCCCACTCAATGCTTAGATGAACACATAGAAGCCTGGACGACACTCAACGCCTAGATGAATACCCAGGGGCTGGACGACACTCAACGCCTAGATGAATACACAGAGGGCTGGACGACACTCATGCCTAGATGAATACACAGAGGGCTGGACGACACTCAACGCCTAGATGAATACACAGAGGGCTGGACGACACTCAACGCCTAGATGAATACACAGAGGGCTGGACGACACTCAATGCCTAGATGAATACACAGAGGGCTGGACGACACTCAACGCCTAGATGAATACACAGAGGGCTGGACGACACTCAATGCCTAGATGAATACACAGAGGGCTGGACGACACTCAACGCCTAGATGAATACACAGAGGGCTGGACGACACTCAATGCCTAGATGAACACATAGAAGGCCTGGACGACACTCAACGCCTAGATGAATACACAGAGGGCTGGACGACACTCAACGCCTAGATGAACACACAGAAGCCTGGACGACACTCAACGCCTAGATGAACACACAGAGGGCTGGTCGACACTCAATGCTTAGATGAACACACAGAAGCCTGGACGACACTCAACGCCTAGATGAACACACAGAAGGCTGGACGACACTCAACGCCTAGATGAACACACAGAAGCCTGGACGACACTCAACGCCTAGATGAATACACAGAGGGCTGGACGACACTCAATGCCTAGATGAATACACAGAGGGCTGGACGACACTCAACGCCTAGATGAATACACAGAGGGCTGGACGACACTCAACGCCTAGAATGAATACACAGAGGGCTGGACGACACTCATGCTTAGATGAATACACAGAGGGCTGGACGACACTCAACGCCTAGATGAATACACAGAGGGCTGGACGACACTCAATGCTTAGATGAACACATAGAAGCCTGGACGACACTCAACGCCTAGATGAATACATAGAGGGCTGGACGACACTCAACACCTAGATGAACCATAGAAGCCTGGACGACACTCAACGCCTAGATGAATACATAGAGGGCTGGACGACACTCCAACGCCTAGATGATACACAGAGGGCTGGACGACACTCAATGCTTAGATGAACACATAGAAACCTGGACGACACTCAACGCCTAGATGAACACACAGAGGGATGGACTACACTCAAACGCCTAGATGAACACACAGAAGCCTGGACGACACTCACGCCTAGATGAATACACAGAGGGCTGGACGACACTCAACACTAGATGAACACATAGAAGCCTGGACGACACTCAACGCCTAGATGAACACACAGAAGGCATGACGACACTCAACACCTAGATGAACACATAGAAGCCTGGACGACACTCAACGCCTAGATGAATACACAGAGGGCTGGACGACACTCAACACCTAGATGAAGCACATAGAAGCCTGGACGACACTCAATACCTATATGAACACACAGAGGCCCTGGACGACACTCAACACCTAGATGAACACACAGAAGCCTGGAAGACACTCAATGCCTAGATGAACACACAGAGGGCTGGACGACACTCAACGCCTAGATGAATACATAGAAGCCTGGACGACACTCAACGCCTAGATGAAACCCACAGAGGGCTGGACGACACTCAATGCTTAGATGAAGCACATAGAGGGCTGGACGACACTCAACGCCTAGATGAACACAAGAGGGCTGGACGACACTCAATGCTTAGATGAACACATAGAAGCCTGGACGACACTCAACGCCTAGATGAATACACAGAGGGCTGGACGACACTCAATGCTTAGATGAACACATAGAAGCCTGGACGACACTCAATGCTTAGAGTGAATACACAGAGGGCTGGACGACACTCAATGCTTAGATGAACACATAGAATCCTGGACGACACTCAATGCTTAGAATGAACACATAGAAGCCTGGACGACACTCAACGCCTAGATGACTACACAGAGGGCTGGACGACACTCAACGCCTAGATGAATACACAGAGGGCTGGACGGCACTCATGCCTAATGAATACACAGAGGGCTGGACGACACTCAACGCCTAGATGAATACACAGAGGGCTGGACGACATTCAACGCCTAGATGAATACACAGAGGGCTGGACGACACTCAATGCTTAGATGAACACATAGAAGCCTGGGACGACACTCAACGCCTAGATGAATACACAGAGGCTGGACGACACTCAACGCCTAGATGAACACACAGAAGCCTGGACGACACTCAACGCCTAGATGAACAGACAGAGGGCTGGACGACACACAATGCTTAGATGAACACACAGAAGCCTGGACGACACTCAACGCCTAGATGAACACACAGAGGGCTGGACGACACTCAACGCCTAGATGAACACACAGAAGCCTGGACGACACTCAACGCCTAGATGAATACACAGAGGGCTGGACGACACTCAATGCTTAGATGAACACATAGAAGCCTGGACGACACTCAACGCCTAGATGAATACACAGAGGGCTGGACGACACTCAACACCTAGATGAACACATAGAAGCCTGACGACACTCAACGCCTAGATGAATACATAGAGGGCTGGACGACACTCAACGCCTAGATGAATACACAGAGGGCTGGACGACACTCAATGCTTAGATGAACAAATAGAAGCCTGGACGACACTCAACGCCTAGATGAACACACAGAGGGATGGACGACACTAAACGCCTAGATGAACACACAGAAGCCTGGAACGACACTCAAACGCTAGATGAATACACAGAGGGCTGGACGACACTCAACACCTAGATGAACACATAGAAGCCTGGACGACACTCACGCCTAGATGAACACACAGAAGGCATGACGACACTCAACACCTAGATGAACACATAGAAGCCTGGACGACACTCAACGCCTAGATGAATACACAGAGGGCTGGACGACACTCAACGCCAAGATGAACACACAGAGGGCTGGACGACACTCAACACCTAGATGAACACATAGAAGCCTGGACGACACTCAACGCCTAGATGAATACACAGAGGGCTGGACGACACTCAACGCCTAGATGAACACACAGAGGGCTGGACGACACTCAACGCCTAGATGAACACACAGAGTGCTGGACGACACTCAACGCCTAGATGAATACACAGAGGGCTGGACGACACTCAACGCCTAGATGAACACACAGAAGCCTGGACGACACTCAACGCCTAGATGAATACACAGAGGGCTGGACGACACTCAATGCTTAGATGAACACATAGAAGCCTGGACGACACTCAAACGCCTAGATGAACACACAGAGGGCTGGACGACACTCAATGCCTAGATGAACACACAGAAGCCTGGACGACACTCAACGCCTAGATGAACACACAGAAGCCTGGACGACACTCAACGCCTAGATGAACACACAGAGGGCTGGACGACACTCAACGCCTAGATGAACACACAGAGGGCTGGACGACACTCAATGCTTAGATGAACACATAGAAGCCTGGACGACACTCAACGCCTAGATGAACACACAGAGGGCTGGACGACACTCAACGCCTAGATGAACACACAGAAGCCTGGACAACACTCAACGCCTAGATGAACACACAGAGGGCTGGACGACACTCAACGCCTAGATGAACACACAGAGGGCTGGACGACACTCAACGCCTAGATGAACACACAGAGGGCTGGACGAAACTCAATGCCTAGATGAATACACAGAGGGCTGGACGACACTCAACGCCTAGATGAATACATAGAAGCCTGGACGACACTCAACGCCTAGATGAATACACAGAGGGCTGGACGACACTCAATGCCTAGATGAACACATAGAAGCCTGGACGACACTCAACGCCTAGATGAATACACAGAGGGCTGGACGACACTCAATGCCTAGATGAATACACAGAGGGCTGGACGACACTTAATGCCTAGATGAATACACAGAGGGCTGGACGACACTCAATGCCTAGATGAATACACAGAGGGCTGGACGACACTCAATGCCTAGATGAATACACAGAGGGCTGGACGACACTCAATGCCTAGATGAATACACAGAGGGCTGGACGACACTCAACGCCTAGATGAACAAACAGAGGGCTGGACGACACTCAACTCCTAGATTAATACACAGAGGGCTGGACGACACTCAATGCTTAGATGAACACATAGAAGCCTGGACGACACTCAACGCCTAGATGAATACACAGAGGGCTGGACGACACTCAATGCTTAGATGAACACATAGAAGCCTGGACGACACTCAACGCCTAGATGAATACACAGAGGGCTGGACGACACTTAATGCCTAGATGAACACACAGAGGGCTGGACGACACTCAACGCCTAGATGAATACACAGAGGGCTGGACGACACTCAACGCCTAGATGAATACACAGAGGGCTGGACGACACTCAATGCTTAGATGAATACACAGAGGGCTGGACGACACTCAACGCCTAGATGAATACACAGAGGGCTGGACGACACTCAACGCCTAGATGAATACACAGAGGGCTGGACGACACTCAACGCCTAGATGAATACACAGAGGGCTGGACGACACTCAACGCCTAGATGAATACACAGAGGGCTGGACGACACTCAATGCCTAGATGAACACACAGAAGCCTGGACGACACTCAACACCTAGATGAACACACAGAGGACTGGACGACACTCAACGCCTAGATAAACACACAGAGGGCTGGACGACACTCAACGCCTAGATGAACACACAGAGGGCTGGACGACACTCAACGACTAGATGAACACACAGAGGGCTGGACGACACTCAATGCTTAGATGAACACATAGAAGCCTGGACGACACTCAACACCTAGATGAACACACAGAGGGCTGGACGACACTCAATGCTTAGATGAACACATAGAGGGTCTGGACGACACTCAACGCCTAGATGAACACACAGAAGCCTGGACGACACTCAACGCCTAGATGAACACACAGAAGCCTGGACGACACTCAACGCCTAGATGAACACATAGAGGGTCTGGACGACACTCAACGCCTAGATGAACACATAGAAGCCTGGACGACACTCAACGCCTAGATGAACACACAGAAGCCTGGACGACACTCAACGCCTAGATGAACACATAGAGGGTCTGGACGACACTCAACGCCTAGATGAACACACAGCAAACTTTCAATCAGGCTGCCACCGGTATCATCAAACGCGGAAGCGCTCACACTGTTCCTTGTTGGATGTAGTGTTTCGTGTGGAACACTCCACCCTGAATCTTTGTCGTGCATCTTCCACCTGGTGTTATAATTGCCTCTTGTATTTAAGTGTATTACTTGGTAAAGTATTTTCCTCTCTATTGTAATCTCAAACTGTCGGGTTATCTTCCTCTATGATATAACAACGAAAACAGACTCACCAATAAAACATGGTCAATTGATATGAGAAAAATACTGAGTCAAAGTTCTGTATGAAACATATATTGTTGCAGGCAAGTCAAACAAAGTTCTGTATGAAACATATATTGTTGCAGGCAAGTCAAACAAAGTTCTGTATGAAACATATATTGTTGCAGGCAAGTCAAACAAAGTTCTGTATGAAACGTATATTGTTGCAGGCAAGTCAACACAGTTCTGTATGAAACATATATTGTTGCAGGCAAGTCAAACAGTTCTGTATGAAACATATATTGTTGCAGGCAAGTCAAACAAGTTCTGTATGAAACGTATATTGTTGCAGGCAAGTCAAACAGGTTCTGTATGAAACAGTATATTGTTGCAGGCAGTCAAACAAGTTCTGTATGAAACATATATTGTTGCAGGCAAGTCAAACAGTTCTGTATGAAACATATATTGTTGCAGGCAAGTCAAACAGTTCTGTATGAAACGTATATTGTTGCAGGCAAGTCAAACGGTTCTGTATGAAACATATATTGTTGCAGGCAAGTCAAACAGTTCTGTATGAAACATATATTGTTGCAGGCAAGTCAAACAAAGTTCTGTATGAAACATATATTGTTGCAGGCAAGTCAAACAAAGTTCTGTATGAAACGTATATTGTTGCAGGCAAGTCAAACAAGTTCTGTATGAAACATATATTGTTGCAGGCAAGTCAAACAAAGGTTCTGTATGAAACATATATTGTTGCAGGCAAGTCACACAAAGTTCTGTATGAAACGTATATTGTTGCAGGCAAGTCAAACAGTTCTGTATGAAACATATATTGTTGCAGGCAAGTCAAACAGTTCTGTATGAAACGTATATTGCTGCAGGCAAGTCAAACAGTTCTGTATGAAACGTATATTGTTGCAGGCAAGTCACACAAAGTTCTGTATGAAACGTATATTGTTGCAGTCAAGTCACACAAAGTTCTGTATGAAACATATATTGTTGCAGGCAAGTCAAACAGTTCTGTATGAAACGTATATTGCTGCAGGCAAGTCAAACAAGTTCTGTATGAAACAGTATATTGCTTGCAGGCAAGTCAAACCAAGTTCTGTAATGAACATATTTGTTGCAGGCAAGTCCAAACAGTTTCTGTATGAAACGATATATTGTTGCAGGCAAGTCAAAACGGTTCTGTATGAAACATATATTGTTGCAGGCAAGTCAAACAAAGTTCTGTATGAAACGATATTGTTGCAGGCAAGTCAAAAGTTCTGTATGAAACGTATATTGTTGCAGGCAAGTCAAACAAGTTCTGTATGAAACATATATTGTTGCAGGCAAGTCAAACAGTTCTGTATGAAACGTATATTGCTGCAGGCAAGTCAAACAGTTCTGTATGAAACGTATATTGCTGCAGGCAAGTCAAACAGTTCTGTATGAAACATATATTGTTGCAGGCAAGTCAAACAAAGTTCTGTATGAAACATATATTGTTGCAGGCAAGTCAAACAGTTCTGTATGAAACATATATTGTTGCAGGCAAGTCAAACGGTTCTGTATGAAACATATATTGTTGCAGGCAAGTCAAACAAAGTTCTGTATGAAACGTATATTGCTGCAGGCAAGTCAAACAAAGTTCTGTATGAAACAATATTGTTGCAGGCAAGTCAAACAAAGTTCTGTATGAAACGTATATTGCTGCAGGCAAGTCAAACGGTTCTGTATGAAACATATATTGTTGCAGGCAAGTCAAACAAAGTTCTGTATAAAACATACATTGATGCAGGCAAGGCAAACAAAGTTCTGTATGAAACATATATTGTTGCAGGCAAGTCAAACAAAGTTCTGTATGAAACGTATATTGCTGCAGGCAAGCCAAACAAAGTTCTGTATGAAACATACATTGTTGCAGGCAAGTCAAACAAAGTTCTGTAAAACATACATTGATGCAGGCAAGTCAAACAAAGTTCTGTATTGAAACGTACTATTGTTGCAGGCAAGTCAAACAAAGTTCTGTATAAACATACATTGATGCAGGCAAGTCAACAAAGTTCTGATATAAAACATATATTGTTGCAGGTAAGTCAAACGGTTCTGTATGAAACATACATTGATGCAGGCAAGTCAAACAAAGTTCTGTATAAAACATACATTGATGCAGGCAAGTCAAACAAAGTTCTGTATAAAACATACATTGATGCAGGCAAGTCAAACAAAGTTCTGTATGAAACATACTATTGCTGCAGGCAAGTCAAACAAAGTTCTGTATGAAAACATACATTGATGCAGGCAAGTCAAACAAAGTTTGTATGAAACATACATTGATGCAGGCAAGTCAAACAAAGTTCTGTATGAAACATACATTGATGCAGGCAAGTCAAACAAAGTTCTGTATAAAACATATATTGATTGCAGGCAAGTCAACAAAGTTCTGTATAAACATACTATTGATGCAGGCAAGTCAAACAAAGTTCTGTATGAAACATACTATTGATGCAGGCAAGTCAAACAAAGTTCTGTATAAAACATACATTGATGCAGGCAAGTCAAACAAAGTTCTGTATGAAACATACATTGATGCAGGCAAGTCAAACAAAGTTCTGTATAAAACATACATTGATGCAGGCAAGTCAAACAAAGTTCTGTATAAAACATACATTGTTGCAGGTAAGTCAAACGGTTCTGTATAAAACATACATTGCTGCAGGCAAGTCAAACAAAGTTTTGTATAAAACATACATTGATGCAGGCAAGTCAAACAAAGTTCTGTATAAAACATACATTGATGCAGGCAAGTCAAACAAAGTTCTGTATAAACATACATTGATGCAGGCAAGTCAAACAAAGTTCTGTATGAAACGTATATTGTTGCAGGTAAGTCAAACGGTTCTGTATGAAACATACATTGTTGCAGGCAAGTCAAACGGTTCTGTATGAAACATACATTGTTGCAGGCAAGTCAAACAAAGTTCTGTAAAACATACATTGATGCAGGCAAGTCAAACAAAGTTCTGTATGAAACATATATTGCTGCAGGCAAGTCAAACAAGTTTTGTATGAAACATACATTGATGCAGGCAAGTCAAACAAAGTTTTGTATGAAACATACATTGATGCAGGCAAGTCAAACAAAGTTCTGTATGAAACATACATTGATGCAGGCAAGTCAAACAAAGTTTTGTATGAAACATATATTGTTGCGGTCAAGTCAAACAAAGTTTTGTATGAAACATATATTGTTGCGGTCAAGTCAAACAAAGTTTTGTATGAAACATATATTGTTGCGGTCAAGTCAAACAAAGTTTTGTATGAAACATATATTGTTGCGGGCAAGTCAAACAAAGTTCTGTATGAAACATATATTGTTGCGGTCAAGTCAAACAAAGTTTTGTATGAAACATATATTGTTGCGGTCAAGTCAAACAAAGTTTTGTATGAAACATATATTGTTGCGGGCAAGTCAAACAAAGTTCTGTATGAAACATATATTGATGCAGGCAAGTCAAACAAGTTTGTATGAAACATACATTGCTGCAGGCAAGTCAAACAAAGTTTTCTATGAAACATACATTGATGCAGGCAAGTCAAACAAAGTTTTGTATGAAACATATATTGTTGCAGGTAAGTCAAGCAAAGTTCTCTATGAAACATACATTGATGCAGGCAAGTCAAACAAAGTTTTGTATGAAACATACATTGATGCAGGCAAGTCAAACAAAGACAATATGCAGACATCTAATGGCAGCGAAATGTGGGTACAATGCAGAGAATATCGTTGATGTACAAAAAACAACAACAACAACAAACAAAGTATGCAGTCTTTCAAGATGTAAATAAAAACAATGTGGTCATAGAAATTCGTCACGATGTTTTAAGTGTTATGAAGATAGATTAACTTGAAATTTGAAATAGCACTGACACCTGGTGCCATATGACGGCACCCGCCACCAACATAAAAAAGGGAAAACAGGATTTTTCCCATACGGACACACTGAAGTGGACGACAACAAGAGAAACCAAGGGGAACGTGAAAACTTGGTAACCGAAGACGTCAGACGACAACATAGGGAGACGCTATGTGATTCTTCAGAAGCGCGGATGTGATTTCGTGAAGCCCGTGTTTGTTGGAAGATCTGGATGTCAGGAGTGCGAAGCTTGACTGGGAAATAACAGGAGGAGGATTAGTCTGACGAGGAAATGATCAATATCAAATAGAAAGAACCGAAGGCACGGAAAACCTAGACTGAATTTAAAGTTGGGATGGCGAGATAGACTTCGCTCCAAAGGGAAGTCGGATTAGCATAGGGATTTAGTCACAGATGTTTTGTAAATACTGACCCTGTGTTAAAAGGGCGATTTATGATCTGGACAAACCATTGTAAGAATCTAGCGCATTAATAAAACGTGTGTGAGTATTTCCATTGGATGGCGTCAGTTGCTTATTCGCATTGAATTCCAACAGTTGAGGTGAGACTTTATTATTTCTCATTTGTATTCGAGCTGTAGAGCATTGAGTTTAACTTTCCTTTGTTAATTACGGGAGTTACCTCAAGGCAGACGTGGGGAACCGCTCCGGACTTTCAAGATATTGATTAAAGTATCGTCAAGATAACTCCCGCCATAATAATCAGCTGTAAAGAATGCACACAGAAATAAAGAAGTGTAGCACAAATATACACACAAGAGTCAAGAAATGTATCACAAACGTACATACAGAAGTCATTAGGTGTATCACACACATGCACGCTGAAGTGAAACAGTATGTCACTAGCATATACGCACAATGTCAACAACCTACTTGCGACAGGTTATTCAGGACTCCCTACTTTTGCACAACACGAATCCATAACTCGTGTGGTTTGCAAAAGGATACATTTTTATTTAGAGCTTATGACACACAAGCTCGGCGAGCGGATTACTTCATTGATAATCAACAACATGGTATGTTTCACAGATGCAATGAAGAGGTGGAAATAATGATACTATTCACTGATTGGAATCTAAGGTCTAGCTAACACTATTGTCTATAAACTACATATGGTTCCTAGCGAACACGTCTATTCTCTCTCAGTCCTTGTCCCCCGTCTGAGGCACGCTTCTAGTTGCGCGTTCAACTTCGGACCTTCAGTCCTGCGTGCGCTGACGAGTTTGCGTGCGTAAAGTCCCAGCACGCTAGGTCAGTTAACTAATATAACTGGTATTCCCCAGTTACTCGTCGAGAGGCGAGTTTCCTACACTCTCGCTCATAAGCACTTAATGCTCTCGTCGTTGACACAATTGTGTCCTGTTGTCCAGCTAAATATAGTGCCTGTGTCTCTCCTGTCTAGTATTCTCTGTATAGCTCCGTCTTAACTCTCTAAGCCCCTGTGTAGATCTTTGACACACTCCTCTCCTCTGTGTGTAGTGTTACAACCGTTTAACTCCTGTATGTAACACGTATTCGTCACTGAAAAATTGGCTGTCCAATTTTTGTCAAAGATCTCATCAGTTTAAGTATCTCTTCTGGAGATAGAACAAACTATCTTCTTTTCCCTTTTCACACTGTTCTATTGATTCACTCGGCTAATTGAGTAGTGCATCACACCAATATCGTTGGCTATAGACCTCTATTATATTCTTGGGAATTGTATTGATCCAGAACCGTTGTCTTATGACTTATGTCCTGGCTTCCGTCGTTTGACCCTATGTCTTTTGACTTTCACCCGTTGACTTATGTCTCGACCTGTCCTCAAATTGCCCAATATGACAACCCGCAACAAGTTGTCTCTGTTAAGAGAACAACACATGAGCATCACTGTTCATGTTCCCCTATAATATTCGTACCAACTCGTATGCTCTATGTTCTACTCTTCACCTTTTTTAACTTCCGTTTGTGAATAAATATTTTCAATGTTACCTTCAGGTTTTTAAAGACGTTATTGTGTCCCCTGTTTTAAGTTACCGTTCTTTGCAACAAATGGTGAATGCAGCTTTTATGTGTTTGTTTTCCTGTTTGTTTGCGTGTTATTTAATAAACTACAATGTAATAAACTTGCTAACATGTGTATGTGTTTTTATTCTACATGCATGTATTACTTCGAGCGCCGTAAATCGGATTATTGTGGCTACAAATGTTGGTTAATTTTATTTATGACCACAATTTCGCTTTAAGATGCTCAAAGTACTTTCTCTATTTACTACTACTATTTCTAAAGTATGGCAGTTACACACTTAAAACTGAACAACACATTGCTTACACAGATTGACACAGACAAGTCATAATAAGACGATTTGCGCGGAGAAAAAATAATTCCGCTAAATCTCTCTCTCTCTCTCTCTCTCTCTCTCTCTCTCTCTCTCTCTCTCTCTCTCTCTCTCTCTCTCTCTCTCTCTCTCTCTCACTCAATGTTTACTTTGTCTTCATTCACTCCTCTCATCTATACCTCTTTCGCTCAACTTTCATACCATAGTGATGTTAAAACATTCATTCGTCTTCAAAATATGGTTCATAATATTGCATAAATGAACAATACATATGTACAATAAATGATTGGCTGAATCATACAAGTTTTCACGCCACATGACTGTGCTATGTCTTTGCACGCGTCATATCTATACAACATATTATACACGTTTGCAATGATGGTTAGTTACCGATCATGCGTTACTAACTAATCTAACTAAGGTATAGTAATTTCGTGTGCTGTTCTAAATTAACCTAAGGGAAATAACATAATTAATTACCTATCTCTAAGCAAAGTGGGTTAGTTACCTTATAGTATTATTGGTATATGAAATGATGTTAGTATTCTAATGGTTGGGTTAGTTTAGAAATGATGTCTTAAGGAAATTAATCTATAAATGATTATGTTTACATGGTGATGTGATAAAGTAATGTCTAATAATTACATTTCTAACGTCGGTGTTAAATTAAATGATGTTTTTTTAAGTAAATGTGAATGATTTATACCTATGAACTAACATAAATAACGTCATAGAAGTAATTGAACATTTGCAATGCAATTATAAATATACACAATGAGGTTATGCGCACTGTTTAAAAAAACACAATGTAATATACATATCACAATTACGTTACTATATAACTACACTAATGTCGTCCTTTCCGGTGTAATGTTCGAGCACTGTTCCTGGTAGACTAGTTTCATAACAATAGTTCAATTCACCACAGTATTATGTGCTCTCCTTTCAGGATAGTGGTTATATATAACGTTCCCTACTAGTTTATGTAGGTTCAAGTCTAACACTTTCGATGTACTTATGGCTTATCTACGTGTTAGCGCTATAACAATGTTGCTAATGTGCCTGTTCATTTACTCACAATGGCACTGCTACTCTTATACAGTTTAGTAGACTGGCGATATTAACGCACTTAAAGAACGTACTTAAAGTGTAACTTTCTATCACACACGGCACTGATTTCATTAATAATTACAGTGTCACTGTTTCTGGTGATAAGTCGTCGTTCTTTTCCTGTACTTCAGGTATCTCTATATCTGAAGGTCTACTTAAGACGTCCGCCAAAGAGTTCAATGATCCCTTCAAATGTTGGATTGTAAAGGCATAGTTTGCCAATATTAAGGACCATCTGTAGATCCTGTTGTTTTGAGGGATGCCAGACTGCTTTACCGCACGGGGAGAGTTGTCGGACTGGATTACAAACTCTGTACTTGCCAAAAACCTATGCAGTTTTCTAACGCAATAGATTACGCTAAGGCCCTCCAATTCAGTAGCTGAGTATCTTGATTCAGCTGGGCTAACTTTCCGGCTTACGAACATCACTGGGTGGAACCTCCCATCGTAAAACTGGCCCAATATACCAGATATGGCAATCGCACTTGCGTCTGTGCGGAGGAAATAGGTAAGATTTTTGTTAGGTAAACGCAAAATAGGTGGTACACTGAATAGATGTTTCAATTTTGACAAAGTTCCAATTAACGCTGCATCTTGCACATTTAATTTAGCCGAAGCTTTCATAATATTGGAAAAATCACTAGTGATTTCCGCCAGATTGGGAATAAATTTACTATAGTAGTTTACAAGACCAAGCAGACTTCTGACCTGTTTCTTGGTCGTTGGCATAGTCAAATTTAAAATCTTTGTGACTATTTTCTCGTCTGTTTTGAGTTGGCCTCTGCAGATGGTATGGCCTAGGAAGTCAATTTGTTCCATGCCCAACTCAACCTTAGTTGGTTTGACGGTAAGACCGAATAATCGTAACCTGTCGAAGACATGTCTAAGTTTCTGTAGGTGTGACGTCCAGTCTTCAGTATGTACGCATATGTCATCTGTCAGCGACTTGTGCGCTGCAGGTTCTCATGACTCCCCTACTTTCGCACCGCACGAAATAACAACTCGTGACATTTGCGAAAGGAATGCAATTTATTTAGAGCCGACATTTGAATGGCTCTACGAGCGTTATACTTCATCATCATTATACAACATGAAGTGATGAGAAATGATGCTAGTATTCACAATCTAAATGAACAGCCCTATGTTTGCCTATTGCCTAGAAACTATAGCATTTGTCAAGGATACGTCTGCTCTCTACCGTCTCCAGTCGGGTCTCTCCACACGCTACACATTGCGTGGACAAGCACGAACACTCTCTCCCGTGCAGTAGCTATTATTGCGTGTATGGTCTCGCAAGCACGCTGGCTTGTGAGTTAGAGTAACCTGGCATTTCACGGTTACTCGCAAGGACAAGCTTCCCAATGGCTTGGGGAAAGCCCTCGCTCAGTTGTACTCATTGGCCCCTGGTCTGACACAAATGTGTCTCCTTGTGAGGCTATTTATAGCGCTCGGTGTCTCTCCTGTCTGGTGTCTCCCTACTAGACTAGTGTTAACTCCTATTGCTTTTGTAAGGCCTTATTGGAGATCTTGACACATCTATGTATCTAGACGTATTGGGTACCCCGTGGAGTAGATCTCTAGTAAGACGTACAAAAGTGGCAGGAGCATTACGAAGGCCAAAAGGAAGAAAGCGCCACTCATAGAGTCCTAGAGGTGTGGAAAAAGCTGTCAAAGGAATTGAATTTTGTTGCATCGGGACTTACCAGTAGCCTCGAGTGAGATCAAGTTTAGAAAATATACGAGATGTAGACATATCTAGAATCAAATCCTCGCATGCTGGAATTGGCTCAGCATCGATCTTTGCCACTCTGATTAGACGTCGATAATCGACGCAGAGGCGAATTGTTGAGTCCTTTTTTGGCGACAATAACGATAGGAAAGGAATATTCCGACTGTGATCTTTGAATTATTCCGCTCGACTCAAGAGATAGTAATTCTTTGTCGAGATTTGCCCTATAATTTAGAGGGATGGAATAAGGTCGACATTTCATAGGGTGTTATCAGTCAGAATGATAGAATGCTCTATTCTGTCTGTCTTTCCTGAGATGTCGGAGAAAATGTCCTTGTACTCTGTCACTAAATCTATCATCTGTCGTCGTTGCTCGTCTGTAAGTTTGGTTTCTATCCGTATACTGTCAATGGTCCCAGTCGTGTCTACAGTAGGGACTGGTAATTCTAATCCGTCGTCATCTGTCTGGTTAAGTACTGTAGTGGTATTAGCTGTGTGTGCTGTTATCTGGCTAAGTGTATTTGCAATGTCGCTGTCGTGTGTCGCCCTACCTAGTGTAGTTGTGTTGTGTACGTCTGTCGTCCGAGTACTTGGTGTGGGTGCATTTTGTTCGTCTGTCGGTAGTTCCTGTCGTGAGAAATGTGGTTTCAGCATGTTGATATGGAATATCTTTAATTTTCCCTTTATCGATATTTCATAGTCAACATCCGACACTTTCCGTTCGACGTTGAATGGCCCTTGCCATGATGTTAGCAATAAATTTCGTTTATCTGGTAGTAACAGGAGAACTTTCTGATTAGGTTCTAGGTGTATTGTTTTAGCACCTTTGTTTGCATACTCGCGGTACATCTGTCCTTTACTCTCCAAAGATGCTTTGGCTATTTCACACGCTTTCATGATTCTATCGCGTGTCTCTGTTACCATCTCATATGGTGTTACCGGTGTTGGATTTTCTGGTAAGCTAGTAATTAGCTGATGGTATATTGATAGGTGTCCACGAGAGTTTGCCCCATACACTAGTTCGAAAGGTGAGAAACCCGTACTTGAGTGCGGAATTTCTCGATGGGCAAAAAGCACAGCTGGTAATAGTGTGTCCCATTCAGCTGGGTTTTCGGCTGTTATTTTTGCCAGCATGTGTTTCAGATCCCCGTTAATTTTCTCTATGATGCCGTTACTCATTGGATGGTACGGTGTACAGAAATGCTGCTGTATTCCTAACAATTTTGTTAAGGCTAGCATAGCTGCCGAAATAAACTGGGTTCCCCGATCCTATAAAATCGTTCGCGGAAAACCAAAACGACAAAATAAGTGCAAAAATACATTTGCCACATCTTTGGAGGTGATGTATTTTAGTGGAATTGCTTCGATCCACCTGGTACATGTATCCACGAGTGTCAGTATGAAACGGTTTCCCTTGTTCGACCCTGATTTAGGGGTCCAACAATATCGACCGCTACACACTCAAATGGTCGTGATGCCAAAAGTGACCGTTGAACTTCGGCCGTCACATGCTTACCCTTTCTTACAAGATGTTGACAAATAGTACATGAACGACAGAAAAATTTTATATCAGTACAGAATTTAGGCCAGTAGAAGTGTGACAAAATTCTGGCTCTGGTTTTGTCATAGGCCAAATGTCCAGCAAACGGTGACTCATGTGCGATCTTTAGCACAGTTTGTCGGTATGTTACAGGTAACACCGTTTGCTGAATTTCATGGTTATTATTTGTGTAATAACGCATGAGAATTCCGTTGTGTATTCTTAAATACCAAGATGCATTTTTAGTCACTTTCGCTCGCTCACCTAACAATTTAAAATAAGGTGCGATAGTTTGATCGGTGCGTTGTGCCTCGATAAATTCTTGGCGGGTATTATTGTTAGTAGCACCGCAAGGTGTTAACAGCTGTAACATCTCGTTCTGTAGGTCAGTGTAGTGTGTTTGAGTTTCTGACCTCGTTACAGCATTAGCCAGGTTCGTTTCCTTCCAGGCTAAAATATCATCGTCAGTACATTTCTTTAATGAAGCCAAGCACCCTAAAATAAGATCCGTACAAGGGTCTTGCATGATTGCGCACGTAAATGTGCCGGTAAGAAACGGGGTATTTATATGCGCTTTTGCCAGTGGATATTTCTCAATTGTTCCTGAGAAAGTACGGCACTTGACAAATTCACCCGTGTAATCTTCTGGTCTCACCAGTTCTTTTCTCAGGCCAAGTAAAGTGCTCCCGCTAGTCCACCAAACACTGGCATGATTGATTATTGACCAGTGCATCGTAGAACTTCAATTTACCTCTGGAGGCATTAACTGCACTAGCATCTTCGATGGCATATAGAATAACGTGATCACATTTTAATTTTCCATCCGCATGAAATTGATGACATGTAAGACATTTAATGAAATCAAATATATCAGTAACTACTGCCACACTTTCACACACATTCTCTGGTAGTACATTCTCAAGCTCAGAGTCAATGACACTGTCATCATCAGATGACGTATCGATGAGCATAGCATTGTTTGCTTTCATTCTTTGTCTGCCCAGACACTTTGCCGAATAGTGGCCATAGCTTGAACAAAAATAACATTTGATGGCACGTTTAAAAGAATTTCTCCTATTCTCTTGCTACTTTATGACCGTTTCTAAGTGAGATGGATAGGCTGGATTCTTATCACACATAGAATAACTAGGATGATAAAGTTTGCAATAAATACACAGTGGAGGCTTTTGATAAGGCTATTCTTTATTAAAATACTCTTTTTACCTATACGATCTACTTGGTTCGTTTTTCACAAAGGCAGTGATCTCAGTATCATGGATGGTGGTTTTAAAGATATCACGATTTGCAGAAAAGTAAGCCGACCCCCGTTTTTCTAGCTCTTGGATGGATTCTATGTCTGCCTGTTGTGAGAACTTTACAAATGGGGTAGGGACTGTAGCTATAACCTTGTCCATTACCATTAGATCTTGCAGTTTGTCAAAGTTTTTCCCCACCTTCGCCGCTTTAAGCCAATTGTTAAATGTACTTTGCACGTTAGAGACGTAATCTAGGAACGTTTCCGTAGGTTTAGGCTTTATTTGTGAGTATTTAATCCTATACCCCGGAGCATCAAGCAGAAAGTGTTGCATGATTCTATCGTGGATGTATTGATATTTACTCCTTAGTTCTGTAGGTATTGATTCTATCACTTTTAATGGCTCCCCACTGAGATTTCTCATGTAGATCATTGCCCAGTCCTCTAAAGGTATTTTCTGAGTCTTAAGTTGGAACTCGATATTCTCCGTCCATGCAGAAATGGAACCGCCTACGCTGTATGGCTTGATCCGGCCTTTATATTTGGAAAATTTATTCTGCTCCTCCTGGCTCTTCTGTTTACTAGAGGCTATTTGAATGTTTGACTCTATCTCTAACTCTTTCATCTTTATTTTAGTGGTTTCTTCTACTTGTTTGTTGGCGTGCTCTAACTCCAACTGTTTTCGCTTGGTAGCTAATATCTATCAAATGTGATGAATGTTGACATTGATGGCTGTATCACACAAAATGTTGACATTGATGGCTGTATCACACAACATGTAATGTACACGATGGTGTGCTTGAAAACTTTGCAACATATTTGTACATATATTCATTTAACCAACTTTCATACACATTTCTTATTAATTTCACAGAATTACACAGTTTATTATTTCTTTTCTGTTAATTGTGGTTCAAGCTCCACAAATAGTACTTTTTAAAGTATTTTGGTGTTCATTCTCGAAAAAATCTATTTCAAAACTTTATATTCTGAATAATTCACGTTTGGATACTTTTAACACCACAAAATAAATTTAGAGTCTCTAGACGT
Organism: Cepaea nemoralis; assembly: GCA_014155875.1. Taxonomy (NCBI): domain Eukaryota; kingdom Metazoa; phylum Mollusca; class Gastropoda; order Stylommatophora; family Helicidae; genus Cepaea; species Cepaea nemoralis. The sequence continues at coordinate 415,954 of JACEFZ010004414.1, read as the reverse complement.
TGGTTCAGAAGCTTCTGACACCAAATGGATCCTGCCTGTCAACAACCTACTTGCGACAGGTTATTCAGGACTCCCTACTTTTGCACAACACGAATCCATAACTCGTGTGGTTTGCAAAAGGATACATTTTTATTTAGAGCTTATGACACACAAGCTCGGCGAGCGGATTACTTCATTGATAATCAACAACATGGTATGTTTCACAGATGCAATGAAGAGGTGGAAATAATGATACTATTCACTAATTGGAATCTAAGGTCTAGCTAAAACTATTGTCTATAAACTACATATGGTTCCTAGCGAATACGTCTATTCTCTCTCAGTCCTTGTCCCCCGTCTGAGGCACGCTTCTAGTTGCGCGTTCAACTTCGGACCTTCAGTCCTGCGTGCGCTGACGAGTTTGCGTGCGTAAAGTCCCAGCACGCTAGGTCAGTTAACTAATGTAACTGGTATTCCCCAGTTACTCGTCGAGAGGCGAGTTTCCTACACTCTCGCTCATAAGCACTTAATGCTCTCGTCGTTGACACAATTGTGTCCTGTTGTCCAGCTAAATATAGTGCCTGTGTCTCTCCTGTCTAGTATTCTCTGTATAGCTCCGTCTTAACTCTCTAAGCCCCTGTGTAGATCTTTGACACACAAGCAAAGAAAAACATTGCTTGCGGCATTACAACTATCTACTCACAAATCAAGAGAAGATATGCACAAACCAGAAAGAAACTTATAGATTGGTTAACAAAGACCAAGAAATGCACCACAAGTATTTATACGCAAATCAAAACAAATGTTGTAAACTTTAGCGTACAGGCAAAGTTATACTTTACGAACTTGATAAGTAAATGCAAAGAACACTACAGACGACAAACTACAGTTGTCTTTACTTGCTGGAGTTATGGTTAATTGTATTACTTCTGGTACACATTTACCAAACATACGTCATTGCAGCGTATGCATTACACAGGATACACAAGAGTGAAAATTAAAACAATGTTCCAATCAACAAAGTTACAATGTACAAATATTGGCATGCGTGCAGAAGAGAGATTCTATAGGTTTGAAACAAAGAAAGAACGGAAGAAAATTAATGAAAGGAAGAATAAAAGAAAAGAATAAAAATAAAAATAAAATGGGATGAAAGTGTTAGGTTCATATCAACACATAGTACACTACAGACACATTAGGGTCTTATTACTTAGTAATTCCAGGTGTCACTGATTTAAAGCTATACTTGTCAGACTTGTTCTCACCATCTCTGATTTCTACAGTTCATCTTGAAAAAATAGTTCGATTCTCTATTCTTCAATTAATCGTGTTAACTATATCTATATTAGAAAACAGTACGGGGGGGGGGGGGGGTACGGGGTGTCAGGCATTGGTAGCACCTTTGGTAAGGATGGCTCTCATGTCCTTTCAGGACCCATCCCCCACTGGTCCAAGTCTGACACCCAGCTCGTGCCTGTGGCTCCTAGTAGCTGTCAGAATGCGACAGCGGCCACACATCGGGCAACAGCTGTGAGAGGCTGGCTAAACCAGGCATGGGTATCCGATTTGGTGTCAAACCAAGAGGTAAACTAGGGTATGCCTACCAAGCATGTGAAGACAGGATTCGGCAGACTGCGCGGAAGAAATCATTCCTGATTCAACGGGCAAGACGGCGTTTACCTGCAAAGCGTTGTGGAACGTAATGAGCACGGCAAGGCACGTAGAGCGCCCTGGTCATCCACTGCACCTGTATTCATCTCCAATCGTCTCGACTTGTCTTGCCACTGGACTCAGATGGACTCAGGCGAGAGAGTGAGGTCGACGAATTGCGCAACTCTTCCTCACTTTAATCCAAGTCATCGCGCAAGTCATTCTTCATCCAACGTCACATATCACCTTCAAGCCCTGTGGCGATGGGCGAGCGGCAAAGCGGCAGGCGTGGATACGCTGGCAGCCGTAGTCGCAGACCTGCACACAGGCGGCTCGGGCCATATGGTTGTCTTCTACTGACCGGAGCAGCAGTGGGATTCGGCAGCCCCCTGAGCGACTGAGCAGCCCTCTATAGGAACACACTGCTCACCTCCATAGCATGAGGAAGGGGCTAGAAAAGGTGCCCTAAACATTGTCTGCGTCATCACTACCTAACCAGCTAGCCGCGGTTGGCGGGTACCCTAACTGCGGTCGACATACAAAGAAAGATAAAACAAGCAAAGCTAAAAGAGTAAACCATATTCCCTTAACAATTGGAAATTGGAATGTACGCACCCTACTTGACAGAGACGGCGCGTCGGGTCCAGAGAGACGAACAGCACTGATTGGGAGAGAGCTGGGCAGGTACAACATCGATATTGCAGCCCCTGAGCGAGACACGACTTGCAGAAGAAGGCCAAATCTGTGAAGTTGGTGCCGGCTACACATTTTTCTGGAGTGGAAAGAAAAGCGAGGAAAGACGCCAATCCGGTGTGGGATTTGCCATTAAGTCGGCCCTGGTCGGCAAATTAGCTGGATTTCCAAAGGCTATAAACGACAGGCTCATGACATTGAAGTTGCCTCTGCTGAATGGAAGTAAGCACGCAACCATTGTGAGTGTCTACGCACCAACTATGACCAACGAAGATGATGTCAAGAACAAGTTCTATGAGGACCTGCACAATGTATTAACATCTGTTCCCAAAGGAGACAAACTTATACTCCTTGGGGATTTCAATGCCAGAGTAGGCACGGACACCACCTCTCGGAGAGGCATTATTGGAAAGCATGGAGTCGGAAATTGTAACAGCAATGGACTCCGCCTCCTTCAGACATGTGCCGAACATGATCTCCTGATTACGAACACAATTTTCCGTCTCCCCATGAGAAATAGAACATCGTGGATGCACCCTCGCTCGAAACACTGGCACCTCATTGACTATGTCATCGTCAGGAGGAGTGACAGACAAGACGTTCGAGTGACAAAATCCATTGTGTGGTACCGAATGTTGGACAGACCATCGTCTCATTGTCTCTAAAATGAACATCCACATCAGGCCACCACGGCGTCCTCAAGGGGCGAAAATGCAAACAAAGCTAAATGTCACCCGCCTAAACAGCAAGAAAATGCAGCAGTCGTTTGAAAATATGCTGGAAGACCGCCTCAAACCCAATGCTGACGCTAAACAGGATAAAGAAACAGAATGGAGAGCCCTAAAGGACACAATTTACAACACTGCCATGGAAATCCTGGTTCCAGCCCCCAGAAAGCATAAAGGCTGGTTTGATGACAATTCAGAAGACATCAACCAATTTCTGGCCGAGAAACACCTTCTCCTCAAGGCACATTTGAATGACCCAAAGTCAACACCAAAAAAAGATGCTTTCAAGAACATTCAGAGAGTAGTGCAGCAGAAACTTCGGCACATGCGGGACTCCTGGCTGAGCAGCAAAGCTGATGAAATTCAGGGCTTTGCTGACAGACATGATATGAAAAACTTCTACGACTCACTGAAAGCGGTCTATGGTCCTTCATCACCAGGCATAGTTCCCCTCCTCAGTGCAGATGGGGGAACATTGGTCACCGATAAGAAAGAAATCCTCCAACGCTGGGCAGAGCATTTCAGCAAAATCATCGAAGAAGGAAGTTGCATTTAACTTCCTTCTTCGATGATGAAACCATCAACTGCCTTCCTCAAGTTCCCACCAATGAGACACTTGATGACCTGCCAACCATAGTGGAAATAAACAAAGCCATCCAGCAACTCTCCAGCGGCAAGGCACCTGGTCCTGACTTCCATCCCAGCAGAGATATACAAGGCAGGTAGGCCTGTCCTAACAGAGCAGCTTCACCAAGTCTTCACAAACATATGGATGAACGAGACCATGCCACAAGATTTTAAGGACGCGTCAATAGTCCACCTTTACAAACGTAAAGGAAACCGCCATTCCTGTGACAACCACCGAGGCATCTCCTTGCTTTCAATTGCAGGGAAGATACTGGCCAGAATTCTTCTCAATCGCCTCACAGTCCATCTCGATCAAGGTCTTCTTCCTGAGAGTCAATGTGGCTTCAGAAAAGAACGTGGAACTGTTGACATGATTTTCGCTGCAAGGCAGCTGCAAGAGAAATGTCAGGAACAGAACTGCGAAATGTTCTCCACTTTCATTGACCTTACCAAGGCTTTTGATACAGTCAGCGGAGAAGGACTGTGGAAGATTATGGCAAAATATGGCTGTCCACGAAAGTTTGTCCAAATAGTGCGGCTATTTCATGACGGCATGCAGGCAAGAGTACAGGAAAATGGTGAACTGTCTTAACCCTTTCCTGTCACCAATGGAGTGAAGCAAGGATGTGTCCTGGCACCAACACTGTTCAGCCTCATGTTTTCAGCCATGTTGATGAATGCCTTCGGGAATGACGACATTGGAATAGACATCAACTACCGTATGGATGGAAAGTTATTCAATCTCAGAAGGCTGAAAGATAAAACCAAAATTAACAGCGGCACCGCCAGAGAGCTCCTGTTTGCTGATGATTGCGCTCTATACGCCAAGTCAGAGGCGGACATGCAACATAATGTTTCAGCTTTCTCACATGCCTGTGCCAACTTTGGGCTCAATATCAACTTGGAGAAGACTGTAGTTATGTACCAGCCAGCTCCAGGGAATAATCACACTGTGCCGAATATCAAAGTGAATGATCATAGACTAAGTGTTGTGAACAAATTCACCTATCTTGGCAGCACCATGTCACAAGCTGCCACAATCGATGACGAAGTGAATGCAAGAATCTCCAAGGCCAGTGCAGCCTTTGGCAGACTGTACAAGAGTGTATGGGACAGAACTGGAATAAGCCTGCAAACAAAGCTAAATGTCTACAAAGCAGTTGTATTATCCACACTGCTATATGCTTGTGAAACCTGGACTGTTTATCAGTGACACTCTAGGAAATTAAACCACTTCCACACAGTCTGCCTAAGGAAGCTACTGAAGATTAAATGGCAAGACAAGATTCCAGACACTGAAGTCCTAGAAAGAGCATCCATGCCCAGTATCCACACTCTACTGATAAAGAATCAGATTCGCTGGGCTGGTCACTTGACTTGCATGCCAGATCACAGGCTCCCTAAACGAATTTTTTTTACAGCGAACTGCGTTGTGGTAAACGCTCCCAAGGTGGCCAGAGGAAACGTTTGAAAGACACTCTGAAAATTTCACTGAATGCTTTTGGAATTCATCATGACACCTGGGAGGCTGCAGCCAGAGACCGAAATTCGTGGCGTGCACCATTGCGCAAAGATGCAGTCATATGTGAGGCAACCAGGACTGCAAGAGCTGTGAAGAAAAGGCAGGACAGAAAAACCACTGCAGGAAATCCTCCTCCAGAGACGTCAAGCATTCTTTGCCCACATTGTCAAAGAACATTTCGTGCCAAAATAGGCCTTATCAGCCATCTTAGAACCCACGGCTCCACACCTTCAACCCCACTGGATGAAATGAATGGTCATCATCATGCTTGATGGACAAACAACACAGAGAACAGTAATAAATTCTATGAATATTATTTGATTTAAATATTTATTCTGGTTGATATTATATTTCTTATTATTTCGTAGAAGTTCTTACAGATTGTTATTCAAGACTACGATGTTAAGATCTGCCAAATTCTAGTCAATGATCTCCTTAATCGTCTTTAGATCTTATAAATCAGTTCATTTTCTGAATGTTTATCTACGTTAGTATATATTAGTTAGACCGATTGAATATATTTGAATGCACCTGATTCGATAACAATTTACATAGCAAACAACAAATTATGTTGATTATGTGGTTGTTTCGGGATTTGAAATTTAAATATTGAGCACAACCCACTACTGGCAACGCCGATCGCATTCCGTTATGAACCTAAGGCCTATCCACGTCAATATGGAAGCACTATACTCGAGTTTCGCCCTCATTTGAGCTCGTCAGTAGTGCATATCCCTGACCGGATCCGGAAACAGTCCCGGATCACGTGTGTGAAGCGGGTGTGTAACCACGCGGCACACACTGGAAACACCAAATTATCACAACAGAACACCACAACGCTACCCATCGTAGGCTATGCTCAAGACTGCCCAATCGCCGCGACCGACGTCCGTCAATCGATGGGACCCGAACGATCAGGACTTCTCACTGGCAATGATAGGCCTTAGGTTCATAACGGAATGCGATCGGCGTTGCCAGTAGTGGGTTGTGCTCAATATTTAAATTTCAAATCCCGAAACAACCACATAATCAATTGATTATTACTCACTGGATTTAGGAGGCCTGGTGTTCCTTGCCAGTGAGAAGTCCTGATCGTTCGGGTCCCATCGATTGACGGACGTCGGTCGCGGCGATTGGGCAGTCTTGAGCATAGCCTACGATGGGTAGCGTTGTGGTGTTCTGTTGTGATAATTTGGTGTTTCCAGTGTGTGCCGCGTGGTTACACACCCGCTTCACACGCGTGATCCGGGACTGTTTCCGGATCCGGTCAGGGATATGCACTACTGACGAGCTCAAATGAGGGCGAAACTCGAGTATAGTGCTTCCATATTGACGTGGATAGGCCTTAGGTTCATAACGGAATGCGATCGGCGTTGCCAGTAGTGGGTTGTGCTCAATATTTAAACAAATTATGTGTATAATATTATCAGGGATATACATATGTTGTCAATTTTTCGTTTATTGGCAGAGACATTATGAAGCCAGTCATCGCGTTCATTAGATCGAGTCGATGATTATAATATTTCCTACTATATGATCTGGACGTTGAACTGGTCCAGACCAACAGAGATCGAAATCGCTTTGAGGACGATTCGGTGACATTTATGTTGAACTTTGATAGTTAGATATGATTATGATGATCACTGTGATGTGATTAATAATTCATTAAGACTTAGCTACACATGAAAACACTATTGCTTTAGTTATGTTAACTATGTAATATAGCTAGCAAGGAAAATATGAACACTTATGTAGAGTGATAATTAATTGTTAGCATAATGATATTGAGATACTATGAACTATTATAGTAGTTAGATTAATTTAGATTATTTTTTGTCGTCAATCAATGTTGTTCACATAATTGAATTAATTTATTAGTATTAGAATTTATTGATTGAAGATATGAGTTAGTATTATGTTCACTGTTAGCTCACAGGCGAAGAGTATGCCACAGGTTAATTTCGGCATGAATTGCCAGGACATTGTTGAGAGTCAACGGATGCAACATAGGACTACAACTATGACGGAGTACCACTACGGCCACATTCAAGGCAAATGACCTCACCTATACGGAAAAGATCATAGCAACAGATAGATACTTCTGTCGATTTGTCGTTTTGACAGGATGACATAAAGCAGTTACCAAGTGAACTCATCGTGAACTATAAACGTTGATGTGTGTGGCTTTTCACCTATGTGGCTTTGATTTGCCTTTTAACTGCAAATCTATGGACAAGATTGTGTTATGACAATCGAACTTTATTGTAGTTCTACAAAATGATGTAGTGTTATTATATGGATATATAGTTGATTTAATTAATTTGTGATAATAATTGATTAGTTAACGTAGTTCTATTAAATAATAGGTTAGTACAGTTGTATTTTGATTATTGGTCATTAGTTATTATTTCGTAATTAGTGAGTTATAATTGGTGAATGGTTAATGGAATATCCACACTAGAAAGTATCTAGGTGCTTAAATCGTCTACCCTACCCACGGACATATTATGGATAAACAGGAATATATGTATTATACAGGAACAACAGCAACGATCAACGGCAACTGAGATGGATTACTTGGAAACCCCATTATTACCCTCGTACGAAACTCATGGTATTACCTAGAGTGAGGACATGTGTCTATTAGGACAAGTTAGAGACTAATATAAATTAGTTGGACTGATCCCCCCATAGATCAGCCACACGACGTCAAACGTGGGGTTTGGACAGGTGGGCGTGCCCGTCTTATAACTTTATTTTTTTAGGGTGGGTAAAGGGGAAAACCAGGAGCTATTCAGCTGTTGTTTGTAGTAAGCATATGATTACAGAGTATATATATATATATATATATATATATATATATATATATATATATATATATATATATATATATATATATATATATATATATAATAGAGGGGAAAAATTATTAATCATTTTTTTTTAAATCTGGGAGGGGGCATAATGCCATGTTACGGCACGCGCTACCAAACATAAAAAAGGGAAAACAGGATTTTTCCCATACGGACACACTGAAGTGGAAGACAACAAGAGAAACCAAGGGGAACGTGAAAACTTGGTAACCAAAGACGTCAGACGACAACATGGGGAGACGCTATGTGATTCTTCGGAAGCGCGGATGTGATTTCGTGAAGCCCGTGTTCGTTGGAAGATCTGGATGTGAGGAGTGCGAAGCTTGACTGGGAAATAACAGGAGGAGGATTAGTCTGACGAGGAAATGATCAATATCAAATAGAAAGAACCGAAGGCACGGAAAACCTAGACTGAATTTAAAGTTGGAATGGCGAGATAGACTGCGCTCCAAAGGGAAGTCGGATTAGCATAAGGATTTAGTCGCAGATGTTTTGTAAATACTGACACTGTGTTAAAAGGGCGATTTATGATCTGGACAAACTATTTTAAGAATCTAGTGCATTCATAAAACGTGTGTGAGTATTTCCATTGGATGGCGTCAGTTGCTTATTCGCATTGAATTTCAACAATTGAGGTGAGACTTTATTATTTCTCATTTGTATTCGAGCTGTAGAGCATTGAGTTTAACTTTCCTTTGATAATTACGGGAGGTACCTCAAGGCACCTGGCAAGGTTGGTGGGGAAAGGTGTAAGGGAAGGTGAAAGAGATAAAACGTGGAGTGTTCAGAAAGTTATGTACGACATCGTTTTTCTCAGGAGCTTTTTATTCAAAAAGCATAAAGTTTATATACAACATACATGAATATGTCATGTAAACAATGGTATTAGTCAACATAATCCCCATCAACTAGTACGGCTTTATGCCAGCGTGAAACAAGTGCATGTATTCCTTGCCCGTACCAGATTTTGTCTTGATCATGTAGCCCATTTCTTCGCTGCATGAATCACTCCTTCATCATCTTCAAACCTTGCCCAAACGGAGTGCATCATTAAGTGGACCAAATAGATGAATATCAGAGGGTGCCAAATCGGGACTATAGGGAGATGGATTAGTACAGTCCAACCCAATGTGATGATTGCTTCCCGTGACTTGTGTGAGGGCGTGCAATCTCGTGAAGGAGACTTCGAGGAACCCATCTTGCGCTAACCTTAGAAAATCCAAGTTCTTTTAACTGTATTTGCACCACCATTCCTGACTGAAAGAAGTAAGGCCAATTGTTGAGTAGTGATTCGCCTATCAGTAAGAATAATGCCCTCAGCGCATTTCAACATTTTGGCGTTGGTGGCTGTGGCAGAACATCGACAGCGCTCCTAATTCTTTGATTCTCTGAACTCAGCAATAGGCTGTACTCCTATCGATTGCAGAACTTCCATACACATCACAATGACGCCTGTAAATGTTCACAACAATTTCCTTCTCTGCAACAATCATTACAATTCGATGCTAATAACGCAAGTTATTAACACGCTCCATTTCAACGGTTTAGGGCAGCCATAGTATCTGGTCGGTTGGGTTGCAATTTGGTGCGTACAATCAGCACATGTTATATTTGAAGTGCGCAAAATGTCATGCTTCTAGCTTCATATTTTACGTGAAAAACGATGTGGTGCATTACTTTCTGAACTGTCAAACTGTCATTGTCATTTACTGCCTATATAGTACCTTGCGGTGTATGGCAAGGAGGGTCTTGAGCTTGAGGAATTAAGGCCATCTGGCTAGTGCAGTCGCCGCAAACTGTGCATGTGAGGGTTTTCGTTTTGCCCCAAACACAAAAATAAATCCACACCTCACCGCATTAGAACGCGGAAGAGAAATCCGACGTTCTAGCCACTCGGCCAGCCGCTCCTCTGCCTTCTGAACGACCCTCGTATATGGTTTGCCCACTCTGTGTAAGTGGTACATGAACACGTCTCTAATCAGAAACTATCGTGATGGTGTGAGACGTCTCAACATCGCCGCCCACAATTTTAGGCATGGTATTGATGATGATGATGGTCCTGTTGGTTACATGATGATGCTGTTGATGGTTGTGGTGATGATGATGGTGATCAATGTGGCGTTCAATGTTCATGAATCCTTGCTGACGCATCTTTATTACATTTTTTCACACGTGGTAGCATTTAACCATTTGACATCATTGTCATTAATATATTTTCGTCTTTACTTTAAGAAACTAACAGGCATCAAACATCAGTTCTGCCTTTAACACAAGGAACAGTAACAGACCCGAGAACGTATCAAGGCACACTTTAAACAGTTCTGAAGAAGAGGTCATCAACCGGGGAGGTAACCTTGGAATGCAGTAACACAGTTATTCTCATTCAATGTTATCAGATTTGACAACGAACGCTTGCACGGACTAATACGTGAAATATATTTTCCCGCTTGTCTCCTCAGAAATTGACAACGAAGCAATGACTCTCAAACTTGGTATCATTTAACATGAACATGATACAGCAATCAATATAACCACTGGGATTCTCCCAGTCAAGGGTTCTCTAGCTGTACACTAGATACGGCAACAATTACGTAGACGCTGACTACGTCACAGATTTAGTTCACTGGATCGTGGTGTTCGTGTTAACACCAACCATTTCCATTATTGGAATCATCGGCAACTCCTTCAGTATAGTTGTCTTGTCCAAGCACGGATTTCAGAAAAGCTCCAACGTTCTTCTTTTCTGTTTAGCTATCTCCGACATCATGTTTATGATTGGCATTAACGGTCCCTCCAAACCAATGTACGAGTGGGGCGGCGAGGGGTTCGACTACCCGGAAGAGACGGCCAGAATCCTTTATTATATGTATCAAGTCACGGACAGTTTAAACTGGATCTTCTGTCCCACTTCCTTCAGCATCCCAATCCTGATCATGATTGAGCGGCTGATCGCTGTGTTCTTTCCTCTACGTTTCCCATCCATTGTCACGGTACGACGGACAGTTGTGGCTATTGTGGTTCCTCTGGTGCTGTCCACTATCGCCCATATCTACATCCGCACCTGGTTTAAGTTTTCCTATGTGTGGGACAGCGCTAGGAACATCTCCGTGGGGATGGTTGGTCGGACTGATGCGTACTGGCCACAGCGTCAAGTCTCGGAAATATTCAAAATCTGTGACAACGCCATGTTTGTTTTCGTCCTCTTCGTGGGCGGTGGTTGTGTGGCCATTGGAGTCAAGATGAAGATGGTTGCTAAGAACAGGCTCACAATGACCAATAATTTTATGGGGCAAAAGTCTGGCAAGGCAGACGCAGAATCTTCTAGAACCACGAAAATGTTGCTTTGTCTGTGTATCTTCTACTCGTTTGCCTGTACACCTGTTGGGTTTCCCGCCGTGATCCCGGGGTTCATGGTGTTTCCCGTGTTTGAAGACGAACCACGGCATCGTTCTGTCGGAGTGTTCATCTTTCACGTCTACAAAATGGTGTTCTGCATCAACGCCTCGTGCAACTTTTACATCTATGTGGCCACTAACAAGAAGTTCAGAGACACGTTTTGGAGTTTAATATGTCGCGGGTCGAAGAGAGGGCCGGCCCATCCTGTCACCACCTAGTTGTTGTTCACCTCAGTCTCGCCTTGGTCTATAGTATAACGTGACAATTACACCCGCAAATCTCAACTCCATGAGTACTGTATAAGTCAAATAGAAATACACGTACAATGAGACACTATAAATCAACATTATCTCCGAAAGCAGAGGATAAAAGGAAAGACTTTAAAGGTCCCAAATACAACACGTCGGCATACAGACTGTAGAACGGGAGCTAATCAAGTGTCTTCTTCCAGCAAGCAACACCAAACAGATGAAATACTCTACATTGCACACGTCTGCAGTCACCATCTTGGAGCTGTTCACATATTGACTCTGCCTCCAGCACTGTAATTCTTTGTGTGTAGTCTGTACGTCCATGCTAACATAAGTTGAAGCACGTTTATGTAAGGTAGAGTCACATGATACACACATATAATATGTGTGTTTACGTACACTTACTAGAACACTCACTACCTCACTTATATATGAGTTCAATCCTGCAAGTAAGGTTATAGTTCACCGAATGATGCGGCTCAGTACTTCATGACCCAAAGGAGAGAATTAGTGCCATGTCACTGTTCCGACGGAGAGAATCTATTTGATCTTGTCCCAATGGAGAGAATCCACCGTATCATTTTCCAAAGTAGATAATCCACTACATCAAATATCAGCGGAGAGAATCCACCACGTCATATCTCGAAGAGATGAATCTATCACATACCATCCCAATGGAGAAAATCCACCACATCATTTCCTAAAGGAGAGACCCCACTACATCATATATCAGCGGGGAAAATCCACCACGTCATATCCCAAAGAGATGAATCTATAACATCATATCCCAACGGAGAGAATCCACCACATCATATCCCAACGGAGGAGACCCATCTCATAATTTTCCAAAGGAGAGGATCCAGCACATCAGTTCCCAAAGGAGAGAATCCATCAGGTTACGTGAGCGACCCTGACGCTAGCCAGAATACACGGATTGGAAACGAGGCCTGGTCATCTACGTCACTGCTGTCTTCATGGCCAAGACAGGAGTTAGCAAGCAGCACCAGCTGCTCATGGGGACAGTGGCCACAGCTGCTTTGGGACGGCTGTTGCATCGGAGGACAGTACTGTCTCGAAGGGAATGTACGGGGAAATGGACTAGTAGTAGAAAATTAAAGAGAATAAGGATTTATGGAATTCTGTAGACAGGAATGTAGCACGTTAATGCACACTCTGCGTCAAATACACAGCAGGCAATACACACAGATTCTGAAATCAAAAGTGGAGTTAAGCAAGGTTGTGCACTAGCTCCCACCCTCTTTGGAATATACTTTTCACTTCTAATGAAATATGACTTTCGTGGTCAGGATGACGGTATATACATTCACTCACGCTCAGATGGCAGCCTCTATAATGCTCAGAGATTGAAGGCCAAGACAAGATTTAGGAGGGTACTAATCAGAGAGTTGCTTTTTGCAGATGATGCTGCAATTACGACCCACACTGAGGAAGAATTACATCTACTATCTGCTTTTCCAATGTTTGTTCTGAATTTGGTTTAACAATTAGCAAAAAGAAGACACAGATTATGCCACAAGGTGCACATGGGGTACCATCAATCTTTATTGACGACGCCGAACTGGAGATAGTAGACCATTTAACATATATAGGATCAGAGGTCAATAAGCAAATTATCCCTAGATCAGGAAATCAACATCAGGATTGGTAAGGCAGCAACAACAATGAACATGTTAGCAAAAAGAGTCTGGGAGAACAGGAAGCTTACTCCCAAAACAAAAGTCCTTGTCTACCAAGTTTGTGTCCTTAGTACTCTTCATTATAGCGGTGAGACTTGGTCAACTTACTCACACCAAGAGAAACACGTTTAAACAGCTTTCATATGCGGTGTCTGCGAAGAATACTTGGGTATTAAGTGGCAAGACAAAATCACAAATACTGAAGTTTTGGAAAGATCAGTTTGTGTGATGGTGTGTTCAATGCTCAGTCTTCGTAGACTTAGATGGATAAGACACGTTAGGAGGATGGATGATGGTAGAATACCAAAGACATCTTGTTTGGTGAATTACAGATGGGTAAGAGATCTCAGGATCGGCCTCTAGTACGATACAAAGATGTGGGTAAGCGGGACATGATTGATACAGGCGTTGATAATGTACATTGGGAGCAAGTCGCCGCTGAACATTTTGCATGGAGGGCAAATATCAGAAATGGAATAAAGACAAAGGAGAAAATAATTGCAGAAAAATCACACACAGAGCGGGAGAGACGTAAGATGGTGCATGATGGTGGAAATGACCATGTTTTCACATGCATCCACTGTGGACCAACATTTACAGTACGAATTGGCCTTATCAGCCACACTCGCCACCGCCATGGGTTGTAGTCATTAACCTTTTTGAAGCACAATGTAACAAACTATCGTCTGTCAAGACGGAAAGGTGTCAATGATAATACACGCACATACACGGAGATACAATGCCATATACAGCACATTCTGATGGATACTTGAAAGCGAAGCCAGACGAACAAGGTCATCATATGTCCCCTGAGAACAAAGGACATAGAGCAGATAACAGAGGACAGAGGACAGAGGAGGGACACGATTAAATGACATCAACACGTCTTTGGGTTGACTAACGTGTGGTGATGGAGGTGATGAGGATGGTGATGATGATGATGATGATGATGATGATGATGATGATGATGATGATGATGATGATGATGATGATGATGATGATAATTACAGGACACAGCGGAGTTGACCTAATGAGAAGACTCCAGCATCAGATCTCAGTTGTCTAGCATGATGGTGTAAGTACATCAATGACCTGCACCTTTCCCCTGTGTGTCTGTGCGATTCACCCTCAGCCTTTTATTGAACAAGTCCTCTTGCATTCACCGCGGTGCCTTGCCAATAGTATATAGACATGTGCACAATGTGTGCTGCACACTTAGACTATAGACATGTACACAGTATGTGCTGCACACTTATACTATAGACATGTACACAGTGTGTGCTGCACACTTATACTATAGACATGTACACAGTGTGTGCTGCACACTTAGACTAGTTCTATCTCTTCACTTATTGTGTGAAATTGAGAAGCTAGTCTTGACGTTTCACGAATACAGTGTGCGTATCTCTAGACTGATAATGTATTTTTTTTTCTGGAATGATAACATATCCTATCTCTAGAATGATAACAAATATTATCTCTAGAATGATAACATTTTCTACCTATAGAATAATAATATGTTGTATCTCTGGAATGATAACATATCGTATCTCTACAATGATAACATATTGTATCTCTAGAATGATAACATGTTATATTTCTAGAATGATAACATGTTATATTTCTAGAATGATAACATATTATATGTCTAGAATGATAACATGCCGTATGTCTAGAATGATAACATATACTATCTCTAGAATGATAACATGTCGTATCTCTAGAATGATAATATATCATATTTCTAGAATGATAACATTTCATATCTCTAGAATTATAACATGTCGTATCTCTAGGATTAAACTATGTCGTATCTCTAGAATGATAACATAGCGTATCTCTAGAATGGTAGCATATCCTTTATCTAGAATGATAACTTGTTGTATCTCTAGAATGATAACACGTCATATCTCTAGAATGATAACATGTCTTATCTCTAGAATGATAACATGTCGTATCTCTAGAATGATAACATGTCTTATCTTTAGAATGATAACATGTTATATGTCTAGAATAATAATAAGTTATATGTCTAGAATGATAACATATCATATCTCTAGAATGATAACATATCATATCTCTAGAATGAAAATATATCATATCTCTAGAATGATAACATGTCGTTGCTTTAGAATTATAACATGTCGTATCTCCAGAATGATAATATATCATATCTCTAGAATGATAACATGTCGTATCTCTAGAATGATAACATGTCGTATCTCTAGAATGATACCATGTCGTATCTCTAGAATAATAACATAGCGTATCTCTAGAATGAAAGCATATCCTTTATCTAGAATGATAACATGTCATATCTCTAGAATGATAACACGTCTTATCTCTCTAGAATGATAACATATCTTTTCTCTAGAATTATAAGATGTCGTATCTCTAGAATGATAAGATGTCGTATCTCTAGAATGATAATATATCGTATCTCTAGAATGATAACATGTATCTCTAGAATGATGACATGTCGTATCTCTAGATTGATAACATATCGTATTTCTAGAATGATAACATGTCGTATCTCTAGAATGATAACATGTCGTGTCTCTAGAATGATAACATGTCGTCTCTCTACAATGATAACATTGAAATAAACAGGTGAAAACAGTTTAACCAAATATGTGTGACGTTTTGAGACGGTGAAGACCAACAGTCAGACAGACATGTATAAACACGCACACACATAGATAAACACTCACACATACACAGATAAATATACATATTCATATACATACACAGATAATTATACATATTCATATAAATACACAGAAAAAATATACATATTCATATACATACACAGATAAATATACATATTCATAAAAATACACAGATAAATATACATATTCATATGCATACAAAGATATAATATACATATGCATATACATACTGTCACAGCCTCACCTAGAGACGGTACATAAAAGTAAGAGATACTGACGAAGGGAGAGTAATCCAGCCAAAGGGAAAGAACCGAGTCACTCGAAGGCTTGAATAATCCAGAGCCTTCTCGAAGGACCGGTCAGTGTGTCCACAGCCCCGTGGACACTGATGGGGCCCGCCGATTGCGGGGTCCACGAGAAACTCAGAGAGAGTTGCCACCCGTGTCGGATTGCGACACGTGTGGAGAAGGTCAGACAGAGACTGGACATCGAGGAAGCAACAGGGCTTACCTTAAGGGGACTTGATAGTAGACCCAATTGTATTTAAGGGTCTTAGACATATGTGTAGATAGTTGCTAGAGTTATTGTGTTAACCATGTACATTCCAAACTCCTGTGATACGCAATGTATTGAATGCTGGCTTGTGAAAACTCGCTTCGCCAGCATACTATAATATGTATGTAAATAAATGATGCTAAATTGTATCTAACGGAATTTGTTGCCTGTATGAGCCCGAGTTTCAATCCCCTAGAGATCTAGGACTGTGACAGGCTATTTGGGGGCAATCGCCGGTTTTGGCAATTAGAAGCTTTACGTTTCAGAACAGCTATTTTGGGTTTGCCAAGTAAAAAATTAATATATCAACTTTAACACATAACAAAGTTAGAAACTTTGCAGCTATCTAGAAATAAACTATTATAGTCCCTCTTCAAAAATATTGCAAATCATGATAATGTTTATGAAATATGACATGACTGTGACAATTACTATGACAGTTACTAATTTTTTTTTGATTCCACCAGCAGATTGTTCCGCGAATTATCGTGTACGTATCGTGTATGTAACCTGTACTCCAGCAGTGGCGAGGAAACAAGACTACATTCGAGAGCTCAGGGAAAATAAGATGAGTTTCATTTCATGCTCATTACATCCCTATGCGGTACTCCTCATCCTCATTCATTGATGTAACATTTTTCTATGCATTGATTTTCATGTATATGCTAATATTATAACCAAGTATATCTGCTCATATAAATTTGAAGGTAAACATTCAAGGGAAATAACCAAATTTTGTAACAGACTATTTTTCAAAGGGATTTAATTTCAAGAAAGTAAATAATAACTAAATTACAAGATGTCAACATTAGAACAGTGCATTGAAGCAGGTATTAGGTTAGGATATAAAGAGGAAAAACTTTCAGAATGGGCACAAAAGACACATGCGGAAAATATTGCACGAGAAGAAAGAGCAATAGAAAGAGAAGAGAAAAAGATGCTAATGGCAGCTGAAGAAAGAAAACTTCAAGCTGAGGAAAAGAAAATGCAACTTCAAGCTGAGGAAAAGAAAATGCAACTTCAAGCTGAGGAAAAGAAAATGCAACTTCAAGCTGAGGAAAAGAAAATGCAACTGCATGCTCAGGAGAAGCAGATGGAGCTCGAAGCGGCGACCAAGCAAGCCCAATTAAATGCAGAGACACAGATAAAACTAAAACAAATGGAAATTGACTCCAACCTAGAAATGTCAGTAAACAAAATTAGAAGTAAAGTAGATGAACAAAAATACAACAAATATAAAGGCCCTGTCAAAGCATTTTGTTCAGGAGATTCTATAAGCGCATACTTAGAGAACTTTGAGTGCTTAATGACTCACCATCAGGTCGCAAAAGCCGACTGGTCATTTATTTTGATGAGAAATTTAGCTTTAGAGCCCTTAAAAGTGATAGAGACAGTTCCGCAAGACATGAGGAAAGATTATGATTATTTAAAACAGAGAATACTCCAACACTTTTCTTTAGACACCGCAGGATATCAACAACAGTTCGCAAAATTAGCACCATCACCTAACCAAACCTTCATAGACTACGTGTCTACAGTTCAGGATATTTGTACAAAGTGGATAACATCAGCGAAAACAAATAACAACCATGATAAGTTGAAAGAGCTGATTATAATTGACAAAATTATTAACACTATCCCAACACCTTTTTCTAAATTTTTGAGACAAATGGATTGTAAAACCATCCAAGAAATTGAAAATAAAGGGAGCGCATATTTTACAGCGAACCGCGATATTTTTCAACTAAACATGAGCCAAAATGAAACAGCAGCGGTTACGAACACAAAATATTCGAGACCTAATGAAAATAGGTTCAAACAACGCTCTAAGGTCACAAAACCAGTCATGTGCCAATATTGTCATCTGATGCACGAACAGTTTGCGATGTGTGACAAATCACCAAATTATCCACATCATCTCCAAAAGGTAGTGGAAAAACAGATGAACAAGAGGAACGCATATCAGAGAGCGGCTAAATGTTATTTTTGTGCTAGCTATGGGCATTTTTCTTCTGTCTGTGAAGGGAGAAAGAGGATGAAGCAGGCCAATGCCGCATTGATAGACACCTCCTCAGATGAAGAAATTGAACAACAGAACGAATGTGACATCCAGAATGAAAGTGCGAGTGAGTCATGCAATGCATTAGAAATCATCAATACCATCTGTGATAACAAATGTAACACCTGTAGAAAATTTCAGCTTGATACAACCTTGTTATGTGGCCACACAATACCAGTTTCTAACGAAATGGCCAACGCAGCCTTATCACCAACAGGCAACCTAAAGTATTTAACAGGTTTTGTTAACAACAAACAGTGCACATTAATACGAGATTCCGGCGCGACTCTTTGTGGGATTAAGAAAACATTAGTGAACGACAAAGACTACACACACAAATACGTAACGTGTCGCACATTCGCAGGCACAATTGAAAGATACCCCCTAGCACTGGCCGAAATTCGGACACCTTTTATATCAGGACAAGTGCTATGTGCAGTACTAGAAAGTCCTGCCGCTGAAATCATCCTTGGGAATCTTCCCAACATAAGATCTTGCTCTGAAAAGGAAATCAGAGAATGGGAACAGAAAAACTGTATCCAAAACCCAAACAGCGATTCCAAAGTCAAAAATCACGCATGCTTGTCTCAAACTGCCAAAAGCACAAGGGAGACAACCTATGACGTAATTCCAAATGAATTCACAGAGGTGCAGAACACAGGGGCGGTAGAATCTTTCAATGCTACCATCAAATTAACACCTCGAACTGAGGACGCCATCGATTCACAAAGTAATCAGCCTGTAAATGTGCAACAACACACGCAACACACAAATATAGTAACAAGACAGACAACCCACAAAACCCACACTGACCAACTTCAGGAAGCACTACAAATCATTTCACCTAACATTACCACCACCAAATTGATAGAAGAACAAAAAGCTGATCCAACTCTTTCACCATATTTTCGGCCAAAATTAACGATTGTATTACAACCAAATCAAGATATTTTACTATTACTACCTGACAAGAGAGATTTACTATCAACCTCTTGGCAGGGACCATTTAAAGTTGTGA
Source organism: Cepaea nemoralis (assembly GCA_014155875.1). Classification (NCBI taxonomy): domain Eukaryota; kingdom Metazoa; phylum Mollusca; class Gastropoda; order Stylommatophora; family Helicidae; genus Cepaea; species Cepaea nemoralis. Next base: position 396,237 of record JACEFZ010004414.1, on the reverse strand, counting down.
GAAGGATTTCGGAAGTTGATTACGAAATTTCTTTAAATGGAAAGTTAAAAATCTTCCATGTAAATATGTTAAAACCATACTATGCTAGAAATGACAGTGACATGAACAAGCAGACGCAGATAACAGATGACAATAACCAGACTGACAAGAATGACACTGCGACAAACGAAGCATCGTTAACGACTCATTCTTGTGACAACGAAGACGACAGAAACATATTTACAGTACCGACAATATGGGATAACGACAAATACGACCACGTTAACGACACATTGACAACTATTAGTCTCGACGACGACGACAATGACATTGAAGACAATTTACAAACAGTAGCGTCAGTAATAAATCAGACGGACATAGACAATACGGAAATTCCAGTACCAACTATGAACGACGACAGTACTATGAATGACATACAAATCTCTGACACTGTGACACAACAGCAGCGACAAGACATTTTGTCTCTTCTAAACGACTATAGAACTATCTTCTCAAACAAACCTGGACGGACTGACAAGATAACACATTCAATTGTGTTGACAGATCTGACACCGATCAAATGTAGACCATATTCAATTCCTTTACATTATAGAGCAAATTTAGATAAAGAAATTTTGGACTTGGAGAAAAACGGAATAATACAGAAATCTGTGTCCCAGTATTCTTCGCCAATTGTCCTGGTGAAAAAGAAGGACCAAACCATTCGTTTGTGCATAGATTATAGAAAATTAAATACCATAACCACCACAGATGCTGAGCCAATGAACAGCTGTGAAGACCTCATCTTGAATATGTCTCATTCATCATTATTTTCTAAGCTTGATTTAGCTAAAGGTTATTGGCAATTGCCACTAGACCCCTCTTCAATGCATATAACAGCATTCGCCACACCCCTTGGGTTGTACTAATGGAGATATCTTCCGTTTGGTCTCAAGAACGCTCCCGCCACGTTTGTTAGGTTAACTAGGCTGCTATTGCACGGCATCAAGGACGTGCAATCTTATATTGATGATATACGTATCCATTCTTCAAACATGACTTCTCACTTACTTACACTCAAACAAGTCTTTAACCAAATTTTTTCTCTTCGGACTTACTATCAAACCTTCCAAGGTTGAAATAGGCTATAAACAGATAGACTTCCTAGGTCATAGGATTTCCGAAGGCAAACTGTTGACAGATGATAGAATCGTATCAAAAATTCTCAACCTTGAAGTTCCAACTACTAAAAAGCAGGTTAGAAGCCTATTGGGTCTCATAAACTATTATGCCAAGTTTATACCAAACTGGGCAGAACTCACATCAGTTTTTTCTAATATGTTGACAAAAGATCATCCAGAAAAATTTTGTAAGAGTATCCGCTTAGAGGATGCAATGTGCAGATTGAAATCGATTTTTTCTAACCCACCAGTATTAAGATTACCAAACATAGATATACCTTTTATTTTGACCACAGATGCCAGTGCTATCGCAATTGGAGGTTGCCTGATGCAAGAATATCAGGGCGTGCGACATCCGATACTCTACGTAAGCCGCAAGCTGAGAAAGGCAGAAATCCATTACTCGACAGTTGAGTTGGAGGCATTAAGCCTGCTCTTTTGCATGCGTCGATTATCTAAGTTCCTCTTAGGTTCGTATTTTGTTGTCTTAACCGATAGTTCGCCGCTGCTAGTACTTAAGCAAGGTGTGCCAAAGAACCATCGTTTAGAAAGATGGTGTCTTCTTCTTCAAGATTTCGACTTTGAAATCCGCCATATCAAGGGCACTGATAACATTATTGCTGACTTTTTATCACGGCAAGCAAATGCACCAGCAGACGAACACTAGGCACATGAATTAGCCGCCATATAAGAAGCTGTGATATTTTAGTCTGTTGCATATAACAGTGTACCTCTACACCTACTAGAGAACTTTCATTCAGAAGTATCAACGCCCAAGTGAATAGATTACGTATAACACCCACGAACATAACACTGTGAGAACCCTATATTACCAATTGCTAAGGTGATAAGAACAATCCAACCAATATATAATGTCTGTGAAAGGATTCCAACCAGTGAACTGACATTCATCTGTAAAGATTAAGAACACTGCATACTCGCTATCGCTAAGAAACTTCGCAAACAGCCGAAGAGACTGCGTCGATTACAACATGCAAAGGACTGCTATATTAACTGTTAACATTCATGGCACTACACACGGACAACAGGAGGACAACACACGTCATCGTTGGATTCAGTTAGTTAGTTAATTAGTTATTTATCAGTTAATATGTATTAAACTGTTATTTAATTATGTATATAAAACATGTCAACCTCTCACTTATATATTTTCTATCATAATATTACCGATATTTCCACTCATACGTGAAATATTCGTGCTATACAATTTTGTTCTATGTAAGTTATAAACCATTTTTTGATTACACGTACAAAAAGTACTTGTTACCTTAAAGGGAACATATCGCCTAATGCCATTTTTCTAAGGGCAGTAAGACTTACCTCAACTTTATTTATAGATTTTAACAAAATACTATTTTGTATGAAAGTTGTATGAATGGCAGAGTGAAAGAATTAAATGAGAGAACGATATACTGAGCGGACAAATTGTACGCAAAACGTATTTATTTTAATTTGTCTGCGTCTTTCATGTAAAAATGTATTACCTGTCTAATTGTTAATACATGTTTAGGAGTTAATACACTACATCTAAGCACCACTGCTTGGAATACCCGATCATGCATTACACATTAGGGTAATTCATGACAAGGGATATCCCAACTCGTGACACTTAGAGTTAAACCACACAATGAACACACACTCTATACAAACTTAAAACTGAACACGAACAATTAAAGTGCAGTCACTTTATTAGAAACAGCAACATATCAATCAATACACGAATAAACCAACAGGAACACGTAGTCAGATGTGATAGAACAACAGCATAGCTACATATTGGGCATTATACAACATACGGGAGTAAAAATGTATCGAAATACACACAGAACAAGATGTTGCAGGTGTACTTAAATAGCCAAGACATTTGTCTTGTTAGAACTCTCTTACACAGAGTTTTAATATCTTGGTATCATGGATACTTGAGAAGGGCGCGGTTGTTAAAACAACTGAGAAACGTCACGGAACTTCAGTCAGATAAGCATGTTTAAGAACATATAAGAGGGAAACCTCTTCAGCAATCAACTTAAAGTGGGGTATGGAAGAATACATGAGTTGGTGATGCAGATATGTCAGTTACCAAGTTACTATCCACCAAACTACAAACACCGACTTTATGTGATCCTGTGACAGAATTAGTACAAAACTAATTTACCTTATAAGAACCCATCAAAGCAGGGGGGGGGGGGGGACTCCTGTCACAGCCTCACCTAGAGACGGTACATAAAAGTAAGAGATACTGACGAAGGGAGAGTAATCCAGCAAAAGGGAAAGAACCGAGTCACTCGAAGGCTTGAATAATCCAGAGCCTTCTCGAAGGACCGGTCAGTGTGTCCACAGCCCCGTGGACACTGATGGGTCCCGCCGATTGCGGGGTCCACAAGAAACTCAGAGAGAGTTGCCACCCGTGTCGGATTGCGACACGTGTGGAGAAGGTCAGACAGAGACTGGACATCGAGGAAGCAACAGGGCTTACCTTAAGGGGACTTGATAGTAGACCCAATTGTATTTAAGGGTCTTAGACATATGTGTAGATAGTTGCTAGAGTTATTGTGTTAACCATGTACATTCCAAACTCCTGTCATACGCAATGTATTGAATGCTGGCTTGTGAAAACTCGCTTCGCCAGCATACTATAATATGTATGTAAATAAATGATGCTAAATTGTATCTAACGGAGTTTGTTGCCTGTATGAGCCCGAGTTTCAATCCCCTAGAGATCTAGGACTGTGACAGTTGGTCAAGGCTGCCAGCGACCATAGACTTGTTAAATGTTGCATGGTCTTTGCAGGACGTCACTATTAACCCTACTCCCAGGTAGGTTCATTTACTGTACAATTTTACGTTCTGTAGTTTGCCGTTGCTGTCTGAAAGAGAAGTCAACGCTGCAGTCCAACTGGCCGGTGCAGGGAACGGGCTAACTATCCTACTGTCAGCGCACCGGAACTTAAATCGCATGCGCATTACGCCACGCCTACTCTATAGACTACAAGTTATTTCTTTTTAAAGGACGACGTTGTAGGTAACCGGGTTACAGCAGAAGGGTGATTGTCACTGCTTGGCGGCCCTGTTCTGTTTCCGCCAACTAAACTATATCGTCTTCGTATCTAACGTTATTTATTGACTTTCCCAGCACATGACAATCTCATAAAACTATAGTGTTGAACACATAATCAATCATTCACATTGGAACACGCAGCCCCGTGCCAGGCACTGCCGTTTGTGTATCACGTGTTAGACTGACCTATTTTATGTCACACTGATTCTCCATGGCGTGTGGTTACGCCGATTGCCTCGCGCTGCGAAAGTTGTGGGTTCGATTCCGGGCTACGTCGTCCGGTTCACGAGTACAATTTTCTCGGAGACTCCTGGTGGGTCGTCGCTGGAGCAACGGAGTTAGTGCTTTGTGCGGCGCTTTCGGCAGGCCGCCCTGCGGAAAGTGAACGAACCAAACGGAATAAAACCTGGTGCAATGAAGTCGTCCTTCTTGCCTTTTTTTTCTATGTCACGGATTAATTAATGAGGTATGGTGACCTATTTCCTTCCTTGCCATCTTTTTTTCCCTGGAAATCCTGAACATTAACCGATACCAATTCTAAGAAACTACACGAGGCAAATAAAACCCGTAAACAATTAGAGAAATTAGACGTAGACAGTTATATTTTGTGGGGCAAGGTATGAGGGGAAAAAAAAATTTTTGGCGCTCGCTCGCTTTGAATTCAATCGTAGTCCATACACCATATTTCTAGTAGCTATGGACTTAATTTTACGTGTGGATTAGCCTTCCCTTTTATCAGTGTCCCTCGCCATCAGGCGAACCTACTCCGACTTCAAAGGTACTTGTAATTTACGTCCCTGAGTCAAGGACGAGATGTCAACATTTTACTCAAATTGGCTAATGTAAAGGTTGAACCCCCTACTTCAGCACACCAGATGTTTTAGAACGCTCTTTTCCATTCGGCCACGCTGAACTGCGGAAGAAATAAACTGGAGAACTTGGTGACAACTAGCAATATTGGGATTGGGGGAGGAGAAAAGGGGGAAGGCAGAGAAGTAAATACCTGGATGACTTGACCACAGAGTATGACTGGGACAAGAACACAGAGCTGATCCACTACTCTGGTGACTGTGTCAGATGACGAAACATGACCGCCCACGCTTACCGGCATGGCTCACGGTGATAATGATTTCAAGAGACTAGGTCACCCCCACAGCCGAACTAGTTAGAAAAAGAGAATCCTTCATTTGCTGGGGGTGGGACTTCAACACTGCCTTGGCAAGCTAGTGTTATAGCCGCAAAATTAACACAGGTGTCCATTATTCCGAGAACCTGTTTCTGCTCTCTCGCCGTACAATGTCAATGTGAACTCCACAATTAACCAAGCTCCGGCAACTCCACGTAGCCAGTCACTGAATTACTCTAATTATAGCCAGCAACTCACAAAACAAAACAAAAGTCCCCGTGACAGGAGCCTGCTGTGGGTATGTGAAGTGTTAGGTCGTTCCCTGCCTTAGCGAACGTCGAGTGGAGGCATCGAACCCCATCCGACAACGCTCATGCCACTGTCCGCGTAACGTTCTAGCCACCATGCCAATGCGCCCGCTAACTCATCACACGTGTACTGTGTATCCCAGTAAGTATACATTTCTTAACCTCGTCTGTCCCGTTCAATTGTTACACAGAAACAGTCTGACCTGGTGTCAAATCATTTTTAACTAAGTTTATATTTTTGTAACCCATTTAGACACAAAGATTGTTACTTTACAGTGACACTCTTTGGAACAGAAAGACTAACTACGAAACGGGATAAAAAGAGTTTAAGTAACAACGACATGGGGTTTATAGTCCTAAAGTAACAACGACATGTGGGTAAATAGTGTTGAAGTAACGAGGTGTGAGAAAATAGTGTTGAAGTAACAACGAGGTGTGAGCAAATAGTGTTGAAGTAACAACGAGGTGTGAGCAAATAGTGTTGAAGTAACAACGACATGTGAGTAAATAGTGTTGAAGTAACAACGACATGTGGGTAAATAGTGTTGAAGTAACAACGAGGTGTGAGCACATAGTGTTGAAGTAACAACGAGGTGTGAGCACATAGTGTTGAAGTAACAACGAGGTGTGAGCACATAGTGTTGAAGTAACAACGACATGTGGGTAAATAGTGTTGAAGTAACAACGAGGTGTGAGTAAATAGTGTTGAAGTAACAACGAGGTGTGAGCAAATAGTGTTAAAGTAACAACGAGGTGTGAGCAAATAGTGTTGAAGTAACAACGAGGTGTGAGTAAATAGTGTTGAAGTAACAACGAGGTGTGAGCACATAGTGTTGAAGTAACAACGACATGTGGGTAAATAGTGTTGAAGTAACAACGAGGTGTGAGCACATAGTGTTGAAGTAACAACGAGGTGTGAGCAAATAGTGTTGAAGTAACAACGAGGTGTGAGCACATAGTGTTGAAGTAACAACGAGGTGTGAGCACATAGTGTTGAAGTAACAACGAGGTGTGAGCACATAGTGTTGAAGTAACAACGACATGTGGGTAAATAGTGTTGAAGTAACAACGAGGTGTGAGCAAATAGTGTTGAAGTAACAACGAGGTGTGAGCAAATAGTGTTGAAGTAACAACGAGGTGTGAGCAAATAGTGTTGAAGTAACAACGACATGTGAGCAAATAGTGTTGAAGTAACAACGACATGTGGGTAAATAGTGTTGAAGTAACAATTAGGTGTGAGCAAATAGTGTTGAAGTAACAACGACATGTGAGTAAATAGTGTTGAAGTAACAACGACATGTGAGTAAATAGTGTTGAAGTAACAATTAGGTGTGAGCAAATAGTGTTGAAGTAACAACGACATGTGAGTAAATAGTGTTGAAGTAACAACGACATGTGGGTAAATAGTGTTGAAGTAACAATTAGGTGTGAGCAAATAGTGTTGAAGTAACGAGGTGTGAGCAAATAGTGTTGAAGTAACAACGAGGTGTGAGCAAATAGTATTGAAGTAACAACGACATGGGGTAGGCCTATGTAACGTTAAAGTAACAACGCATGAGAGTAAGTAGTGTTAAAAGTAACAACGACCTGTGGGTAAATAGTGTTGAAATATTAACAACACGTGAGTTAATAGTGTTGAAGTAACAATGACATATGGGCCAGTAACGTTGAAATAACAACAACGTGTAGGTAAATAATGTCGAAGTAACAACGACATGTGGGCAAATAGTGTTGAAGTAACATCGACATGTGGGTAGGCAGTGTTGAAGTAACAACAACATGCGGGTAGGCAATGTTGAAGTAACAACGACATGTGAGTTGACAGTGTTGAAATAACAACAAATGCGGGTCGGCAGTGTTGAAGTAACAACGACATGCGGGTAGGCAGTGTTGAAGTAACAACGACATGTGGGTAGGCAGTGTTGAAGTAACAACGACATGTGGGTAGGCAGTGTTGAAGTAATAACGACAAGTGATTTGACAGTGTTGAAGTAACAACGACATGTGGATAGGCAGTGTTGAAGTAACAACGACATGGAGTAAATAATGTTGAAGAACCAACGACATATGGGTAAACAGTCTTGAAATAACGACGACATGTGGGTAAATGCTTCTAAAGCAATAACATGTGGGTAAAAAGTGTTGAAGTAACAACAGATGAGCACATTGTGTTGAAGTAACAACAACATATGAGCAAATAGTGATGAAGTAGCAACGCAGGTGGGTAAATTGTGTTGAAGTAACAAGGACAAGTGGGGAAATAGTGTTGAAGTAACAGTGACATGTGGGTAGGTAGTGTTGAATTAACAACGACATGAAGTAGATAGTGCTGAAGTGACAACGACATGGAGTAGATAGTGTTGAAGTAAACACGACATATGGTAAATGTTGAAGTAACAATGACATGAAGTAAACAGTGCTTAACAACATGTGTTAGATAGTGTTGCTGTAACAATAACATGTGGCAGAAAGAGTTTATGGAACAACGACATCGGATAGAAAGAGTTTAAGTAACAAATATTTACTGAATAGAGTCTAAGTAACTAAGACTAAGGACGGAAAGAGTTTAAGCGACAACAACAAGGGGCAGAAATGTTCGGGTAACAATGATATGAGATTTAAAAAGCTTAAGTAACAATGGTATCGAACAGAAAGAGCTGAAGTATAAAAAAAAAACGAGATGTGACACACAGTGCTTTAGCAATAAGAAATGAGACATAAAGAGCTGACGTAACAACGACCTGGGACAGACAAAGCTGGCGTAACAACGACATGGGACCGACAAAGCTGGCGTAACAACGACCAGGGACAAAAAGAGCTGACGTAACAATCGACCTGGGACAGACAAAGCTGGCGTAACAACGACCTGGGACAGACCAAAGCTGGCGTAACAACGACCAGGGACAAAAAGAGCTGACGTAACAACGACATGGGACAGAAAGAGGTGCAGTAACAACGACATGGGATAGAAAGGGCTGACGTAACAACGACATGGGATAGAAAGAGCTGACGTAACAACAACATGGAACAGGAAGAGCTGACGTAACAACGACATGGAACAGAAGAGCTGACGTAACAACAACATGGAACAGGAAGAGCTGACGTAACAACAACATGGGAACAGGAAGAGCTGACGTAACAATGACATGGGACAGACAAAGCTGGCGTAACAACGACCTGGGACAGAAAGAGTTGACGTAACAACGACATGGGACAGAAAGAGATGACGTAACAACGACATGGAACAGAAAGAGCTGGCGTAGCAACAACATGGAACAGGAAGAGCTGACGTAACAATGACATGGGACAGACAAAGCTGGCGTAACAACGACCTGGGACAGAAAGAGCTGACGTAACAACGACATGGGACAGAAAGAGCTGACGTAACAACGATATGGGGACAGAAAGAGTTGCAGTAATAACGACATGGGATAGAAAGGGCTGACGTAACAACGACATGGGATAGAAAGAGCTGACGTAACAACAACATGGAACAGGAAGAGCTGACGTAACAACGACATGGAACAGAAAGAGTGACGTAACAACAACATGGAACAGGAAGAGCTGACGTAACAACAACATGGAACAGGAAGAGCTGACGTAACAATGACATGGGACAGACAAGCTGGCGTTAACAACGACCTGGGACAGAAAGAGTAACAACGACCTGGGACAGAAAGAGCTGACCGTAACAACGACATGGGACAGAAAGAGCTGACGTAACAACGACATGGAACAGAAAGAGCTGGCGTAACAACAACATGGAACAGGAAGAGCTGACGTAACAACGACATGGAACAGGAAGAGCTGGCGTAACAACAACATGGAACAGAAAGAGTTGCAGTAATAACGACACGGGACAGAAAGAGCTGACGTAACAACGACATGGAACAGAAAGAGTTGCAGTAATAACGACACGGAACAGAAAGAGCTGACGTAACAACGACATGGGACAGAAAGAGTTGCAGTAATAACGACATGATACAGAAAGAGTTACAGTAATAACGACATGGGACAGAAAGAGTTGCAGTAATAACGACATGGGACAGAAAGAGTTGCAGTAATAACGACATGGTACAGAAAGAGTTACAGTAATAACGACATGGGACAGAAAGAGTTGCAGTAATAACGACATGGTACAGAAAGAGTTGCAGTAATAACGACATGGTACAGAAAGAGTTGCAGTAATAACGACATGGGACAGAAAGAGTTGCAGTAATAACGACACGGAACAGAAAGAGCTGACGTAACAACGACATGGAACAGGAAGAGCTGGCGTAACAACAACATGGAACAGAAAGAGTTGCAGTAATAACGACACGGGACAGAAAGAGCTGACGTAACAACGACATGGAACAGAAAGAGTTGCAGTAATAACGACACGGAACAGAAAGAGCTGACGTAACAACTACATGGGACAGAAAGAGTTGCAGTAATAACGACATGGTACAGAAAGAGTTGCAGTAATAACGACATGGTACAGAAAGAGTTGTAGTAATAACGACATGGTACAGAAAGAGTTGCAGTAATAACGACATGGGACAGAAAGCTTTGCAGTAATAACGACACGGAACAGAAAGAGCTGACGTAACAACGACATTGAACAGAAAGGGCTGACGTAACGACATGGAACAGAAAGAGTTGCAGTAATAACGACACGGAACAGAAGAGCTGACGTAACAACGACATGGGACAGAAAGAGTTGCAGTAATAACGACACGGAACAGAAAGAGCTGACGTAACAACGACATGAGACAGAAAGGGCTGACGTAACAACAACATGGAACAGGAAGAGCTGACGTAACAACAACATGGAACAGGAAGAGCTGACGTAACAACAACATGGAACAGGAAGAGCTGACGTAACAACAACATGGAACAGGAAGAGCTGACGTAACAATGACATGGGACAGACAAAGCTGGCGTAACAACGACCTGGGACAGAAAGAGTTGACGTAACAACGACATGGGACAGAAAGAGCTGACGTAACAACGACATGGAACAGAAAGAGCTGGCGTAGCAACAACATGGAACAGGAAGAGCTGACGTAACAATGACATGGGACAGACAAAGCTGACGTAACAACGACATGGGACAGAAAGAGCTGACGTAACAACGACATGGAACAGAAAGAGCTGGCGTAACAACAATATGGAACAGGAAGAGCTGACGTAACAACGACATGGAACAGGAAGAGCTGGCGTAACAACAACATGGAACAGAAAGAGTTGCAGTAATAACGACACGGGACAGAAAGAGCTGACGTAACAACGACATGGAACAGAAAGAGTTGCAGTAATAACGACACGGAACAGAAAGAGCTGACGTAACAACGACATGGGACAGAAAGAGTTGCAGTAATAACGACACGGAACAGAAAGAGCTGACGTAACAACGACATGGAACAGAAAGAGCTGCAGTAATAACGACACGGAACAGAAAGAGTTGCAGTAATAACGACACGGAACAGAAAGAGCTGACGTAACAACGACATGGTACAGAAAGAGTTGCAGTAATAACGACACGGAACAGAAAGAGCTGACGTAACAATGACATGGTACAGAAAGAGTTGCAGTAATAACGACACGGAACAGAAAGAGCTGACGTAACAACGACATGGAACAGAAAGAGCTGCAGTAATAACGACACGGAACAGAAAGAGTTGCAGTAATAACGACACGGAACAGAAAGAGCTGACGTAACAACGACATGGAACAGAAAGAGCTGCAGTAATAACGACATGGTACAGAAAGAGTTGCAGTAATAACGACACGGAACAGAAAGAGCTGACGTAACAACGACATGGAACAGAAAGAGCTGCAGTAATAACGACACGCGACAGAAAGAGCTGACGTAACAACGACATGGAACAGAAAGAGCTGGTGTAACAACGACACGAGATAGAACGAGCTGAAGTAACAACGACATGAGACAGAAAGAGTTGAAATAACAAGGACATGGAACACATAGAGTTGAAGTAACAAGGCCACGGGGTAGACATTGGTTACATGAGAACGACATGGGACACATAGAGTTCAAATAAGGACATAGAACAGAACGAGTTAATTGAAGACATTGTTCGGTTAATGGCGACCATGGTTTCAGTGGCGCCTGAGACAATAGATGCGTGCGTGATTTCCGTTCAGGAACCATTACCACCTGAATCGCCCACTGCTAACTAAGCCAATATCGACTGGTTGCAAAATTAATGAGTTCTTTGTTGTCCAGCGAGAACGCGGAGCTGTTTTCCATTGCCTGCAAGTCATACAGTTAAGGTTTCCAAGCAATTTGGTATATAATAAGGCGTTATTTTGTTGCCCTACTCATATTATTGTAAACAACAAAATAAAAATATTGCCAAATGAGGCAACGTGAAGATTTACGCATGAAGGCAATTCACGCGATAATGTAGGATATTTATATAATGGATCTGTGCGTAGCAAAGTATTTCTGGATCCTCGCCGATACAACGGAGTTCGTGCATTGAGCTGAGTTTCTCTAGACTCAGGTTTGAGTTAGGAGGAAAACGGAGCACTTATGGGTTAAACCGTGTGCCGTGATGTTGATCCAACGACTAAACTAAATCGTCATAGGCTCTGCGTGGTAGTGGAGGGAAGGCACTGATAGGGCTTGCGAATAATCGGGAGAATGAGAAGGCCGGAGATAGGCCAATAATTTCCCTATTCGCATGTAGTGTCGGACTAGCGGAGTTGAATCATAGACAAACTTGCAGAATACAAAGGGAAACCACATTATACCAGTACAATATGATTCGACAGTCACACATATAAAAGAAATGTGCTAACATGTATGTTCCATTTGCAAACCTTAGAACTCTTGTTGCAAGTTAGCGTGAATAGACCTATGTTTTTGTATGTGCATATATGATTGTTCATACGTCTGATTTACATACTTTTAAACTATGCTATATGATTTTTTTTAATATCCTGTTAAATTCTCGTGGGTTTCAATTGAGGTGTATTATATGTTGTAAATAGTTTAGTATTCTTTTTGTATATAATATTTTGCTTCTCGGCCTTTTGACTAAGATCAAATTGTAGTATGTGCACTTGATCTTGCCAGGGATATCATCAGAGACTGGCATCCGAGTGACACATAGGTCCGTGGAACTTCATGGGACGGCTCTGGCCCCTGTGGAACCACGAGCCCACCTGCAGAGGCGGTCATCAGAATGACACACAGGGGCTCGGAACCTGGCAGTCAAAGAACTTTAAGCGAAATTAAATTAAGAAATCGTTTTTTTTTTTTTTTAAATAGATATTTATTGTTCTCTGTTGTATGTATAATGCGGTTCTGTCAATATATCATGTGAATACTGAATATCATATATTATATATCATTAAGAATTCATTTAGTACATAATTTAACACAAATATCATTTGTTTGCTTATAATAAGAATGTATATTTATATAAATTTTATGCAGACACTTAAACTGTGCGATATTACATATTTGAATGTATGTACATGGTGAGGTGTAGACAAGGTGACGGCGCGGTGCAGGGACGCATTTAAACCCAGACAAGGCATCGGTTGTGTGGGGGGGTTTTTTTGTTTTTTTTTTAAGCATATCCTTTACAGGACCTCGCTGTCAACACCAGCATCTTTCAGCTATATGTTGATTTCTTGGCAAGATTACGCTCAGTAGTTTGCCATTGCTTTCTGAGCGGCCGGCTCAGTGTCCCGCAAGTCACCAGCGGGGGACAGCCAGAGAGACCGGCGGTTGTGTGGTATTCCCTGGATAACCGGATCGTCAAGGCAGATGTCCCAGGTATTATGTTGAATGGATGTCCTCTTAGTCGAGAGAGTAAATTGAAGTACTTGGGTATCACCTTTGACAGGTGTTTGTCTTTTAAGGATCATGTGGAGGATTTGGTGGTGAAGTCTGGTAGGGGACTTAATGCATTGAGGGCTATGGCAGCAACCGGGGTAGATCAGAGGATGCTGTCTGGGGCTGCTGACAGTATCAAAAATCCAGCTTGAAAGGTTGGAGCGCATACTGAATGCTGCCATGCGGTTATTATTGGGGTGCACAAAGGACACACCAATTATCTGCATGAGGCATATCCTGGCGCTACCTACAATGACGGATAGCCATAGGGTTCTTCAGGCCAAATGGTACCTGAGAGGTGCCGCAGACAGGGATCACCCGCTGCATGCAGCAATGGATATGGTAAAGGGTCATAGATTAAGACGAGGCAGGTCCTGGATGGCACAGGCAAAACTGTGCAGATAGAAAGGATGGAAAGGATACAGAATGAAGCTATGCGCATTATTCTTGGATGTACAAGAGATACAGCATGCAGGGCGATGCGCTACCTTCTTGATTTTCCAACCATTGAAGAGAGAATGCAAGTTTGCAGGGCACGTGCCTACCTCAGAATTAACGCAAACACACAGCATCCACTGCATAGTGAAATTAGGAAGGTGAAGGGCAGCAGGTTAAAAAGAGGACGGTCGTGGATGGGTCAAGCCGAGGACATTCTTCAACAGGTGTGTTCACTTGAGGACTTAGAACCTGGCGAGGAGTGGGTGCAAGTGCCAACAGACTTCTGCACATCCTTTTCAGTTTGCATCCAACTAGATAGAAAATGCAGACAAGAAAATCCGGCTGCTGTTGAGGCTGAAGTACAAGCGTTGATTTTCGAGAATTCGCTAGACAGTGACGCGGTCATCTACACAGATGGGTCGGTCGTCCGACATGTGAGAAGCTCATGGGCCTTTACAGCTCGGGCCGGAGGGAGAATTGTGAAGGAGGACTCTGGTGCTTTCACTGAAACCACAAGTAGCCTGACCATGGAAGTCATGGCAGTAAGTAAAGCAATAACATGGCTCGAGACACAGACATTCACTAGGGCTTGTTTCCTTAGCGACTCAATGAACATGATCAAGAGGATAGAGGAGGGGTCGATCCGAAGAGAATGGTTGCTGCCTCTGAAGCGGTCTCGGCTGGCAAAGATTAGTTTCATCTTCGTGCCAGGGCATGCGGGAGTACAAGGAAATGAGCGGGCTGACAAGCTCGCAGGTGAGGCTACTGTTGAGGGCGGACGCGCCATGGACCAGGCTGACATTCTGAATGCTCTACGAGAAGTGAGACTTTTGCAAGAACCAAGTGATGACTGTGAATCTACAACAATGGCCAGACTGCGAGAGCAGCAAATTAAAAGAGGGGTGGCCAAACAAGAACACTACGCAGGAAGCCAAAGAAGATTGATAAACCAACACAGAACTGGCGTCGTTAGCCGCTACACGCTGCGGGATTTGCTGAGGAGGGGATCCGAGCACTTATGGACTGAATGGTCCGATGTGCAACGAGGATGATCTGTCGACTAACAGGCAAAACTTTCTATAAGTCAGGTGTGTGATCTAGAGACCATCAGTCGTGGAAGAGAGTGGGTTGAAGTTCCGGTTGACATGACGGACTGGCACAATGTAATAATAACACTGGGTCGTGAGTGCAGAAATGGGCAGCGGGCCACACTGAGTTTGAAGTGCAACAGCTGATCCAGAGCAACACACATCAAGGTGACATAGTCATCTACACCGATGGGTCAGTGGTGAGAAACAGATGTAGTGGCTGGGGCTTTATTTCAAAGGCAAATGGGCGAGTCTTGAAAAAGGAGAGCCTGGCATATGAGACTACGACCTCCAGCATGAGAATGGAGGTGGAGGCAGTAACAGTGGCATTCCAGTGGCTAGATGAGAATACTGCAACACACGTTGTGTTCATTACGGATTCAAAGAATATGCTTAGCAAGGTGGAGAAAGGAAATCGTTTCGTGTGGAATGGCTCTCATCGCTTCAGAGGATCACAGATTGTGAGAATTGTATGGATATTTTGCCCTGGCCATGCGGGTGTACGGAGGAATGAACAGGCTGATAGGCTAGGCAGGGAATGCACCTCTTGGTGGTATCTTGCCTATGGACAAGGGGGAGGTGGTTGTGCGCTTGTGGGACCAGGTGGAGAAGGCGGAGGAACAGATTGAGAACCCATATGTGGAAAGAATGAGATTGCGGGGGATCGGCAGGGGTTCTGGAAGAATTTCAAAACTGAGAGGGAAGACCAGGAGAACATTTAATCAGATAGCGGTGGGAACGATTAGTAGTATGACTCTTCGCTGGCTGTTGAACGAGGGGACTGAGCACGTATGGGAATGTCCTGAGTGCAGTGATGTCGGTTCTTGACTCAACTCAACTCAACTCAACATGTATGTACATACATTTTATGTACTCACTGACACAGAACAATAATAAGAATATGTGTTGTGCATGCATACACACTTCTGTATACACTTACATTCCAGTAAAAATATGTATTTGCATGTACATAAATTTACACACTTAAACTGTGCAATAAGAATATATGTTTATGTGCAAGTAAATAAAGGTGTGCACATGTGCGCCTAGAGTTGTCATTGATTAGTTGATTGATTGATTGATTGATTTAGGAACCGACATCACAGCATTCGGGGCATTCCCATAAGCGCTCCGTCCCCATTCTCAGCAGCCAGCGAAGAGTTCCAACACTAATAGTACCAGTAGCAATCTGATTATATGTCCGTCTCGCCTTTCCTCTGAGCGTCGATCGTCGGCCAGATCCCCTCGTCATTGATTAGTTTAGGCAATATACACATAAAGTTAAAGAGAGTCAAAATTAAACCAAGAAGCATTAAATTAAAAACAGTGCAAACCCCTTTAGGCGATCTCGGATGTGGCAAATTTCTGTTGTGAAGAACGATATTCTATTGTACGTTGTATTTGCATAACCATGAGCTAGAACTCTTATAAGAGGAATTTCTGATAAGAAGAACTATTTCTAGGGTCCCAAGTGAGGTCGTCTTATCCGGTCTGCACTGTATATGTAAAGTGAAAATGGACAGCGTGGCCGAGAGTTTATGCTCTAGCACAGTGGTTCTCAACCGGTGGGGAATTCCCCCCAGGGGGAATTTTAGGGATTCCAGGGGGGGGGGGGGGGGGGGGGGGGGGGGGGATGAAGACCATTTCAAGATCGCGTTAATACAAGAACCGATTACTTGATATTGTTTTTCCCTTCATACTTTACAGTTATGTACATCTCATTTTTCTAAGATTCATTTTATAAAGTAAGTAGACCCACAAATCATGTTTTATGTGGATGTATATGCTATTAAATTTACCTTCCATTTTTACGTATACTGTGGAGGGGTGGGGGTATTTTTAGACAAGAAATATGAAAGGGGGGGATGACGTTCTGAAAATACGGTGAAGGGGGGCACGGGCCAAATTTTTTATGGGGGGGGGGGAATGACGTTCTGAAAATATGTTGAAGGGGGGCACGGGCCAAAAAGGTTGAGAACCACTGCTCTAGCACTTTAACTTTCTCTGTTGACAACGGTGTAGGGGTTTATTACACACAGCTGTCAGTTGAACTTATTAAATGTTGACTTCTCATTCAGAATTCAATGGCAAACTACTGAACGTAAAATTTCCTAGTACAACACGAACAGCCAATAAAAGCTAGGGTTGACTGCAACATCATGTAAAAGGGCATGCAATTTTTGTTTTACTAATAATTAAGAATGAGAAGGAGATAAAGGGCAAATTCAGCACACAAATATGGAAAAAATCTTATACATTGTCGATCAAGAAATTATATTTCATGGTGCTAATTATCAATGGGAAATTTTGAAGAACTCCATCAGACAGGCCACAGAAACACCTATCCCATAACTGAAGAAGATAGACTGTAGGAAAATGATTACTAAAGGCATCTTAAAACTGAAGGGGGAAGAGAAGAAATAAACAATAACCACGAAAAATATAAAGAGATTTAAACAAATTAGAAAAAGTGACAAAACAAGCATGGCCTAATGAAAATGCAGAGAAGCTGAAAAACAACAGAACACCTAAAATACAAAATTAATGTTTAAAATAATTTAACATAACAGCAGAAACATAATTACGAAGTGTAAGATTTTACATTCATGGTCAAAGTATGTGAAAGACCTTTACATGTACAATAATTTATTGAGGACAATTTTGACACCCCCAATAACAATGAAGGACCACCAATTTTGAAGATGGAACTCCAGAATGCCTTTAACCAAATGAAATTTGGCAAGACCTCAGGTCTTGACAATATTACAGCTGAAATTATGAACAGGGGTGGGCAAACTACAGCCCGCGGGCCGCATGCGACCCGCCAAGTGATTTTATGCGGCCCATGAGGGAATTTAGAAATAAAAATTTTTAATTCGTTTTTAAGTTATTTTGTTGAATTTTACAGAATTTCATGTACCGTTATGATGAGTGTTAATAACAAACGTAAGATTGAAGATGAATGCCGTGTTTTTAATGATGAATGGACAACTAAGTACTGTTTTATAAAAGTTGGTAGCAAATCAGTTTGCTTATTTATTGTGTCGTGAGTCAGTGGCTGTCTTCAAGGAGTACAATTTAAAAAGACGTTCTCAAACAAAACATTCCAATTTCGGATACAATTTAACGACCGAAGAGAAGAAAAGGAAATGCCTTGAGTTGGTAAAAAATTTGGAGAAACAGCAAACTGTTTTCACTAAACAGTCTTCAATTCAAGATGCTACAACTGAAGCTAGTCTTGTGCTGTCACACAGAATTGTAAAACAGAACAAGCCATTTTCTGATGGCGAGTTCATCAAGGAATGTTTGCTAGATGCAGCAAACATTATGTGTCCAGAACAAAAAACAAACACAAAAACAAAAAAAAACAAATCCCGAAACAACCACATAATCACCAAAAAAAAACAGATTTGACAACATTACTTTATCAAGGAGAACTGTGGTCAGACGTTGACAAGATCAGTGACAATTTGATGCATAAACTTCAAGATGCAAGTAGACAATTTTTGTGGTATTCTCTTGCATTGGATGAGAGTACCGATGTACATGATGCTGCCCAATTATTGATATTGTGGAATAAACACTTCTTTCAAACTCACTGAAGAGTTACTGAGTGTTGAGTCACTCAAAGACACAACCACAGGCCATGATATATTCAATGCTGTTACTAACTGTATTGAAAGAACTGGGTTGGTTTGGAATAAGATGGCAAGTGCTACAATTGACGGAGCTCGTGCTTTGACTGGAAAAAAATGTAGGTCTGGTAAAGTTGATAAGTGATAAGATTGAAGCAGAATATCCAGACCACACATTATTACCACTTCACTGTGTGATTCATCAAGAAAGTCTGTGCAAAACTGTTTTGAATATCAAGCATGTTATTGACCCAGTTGTCAGTGTCATCAACCTCATCAGATCAAGAGGACTTAATCACAGACAGTTCAAGTCATTACTTGACGATTTGGAAACTGAACATTCCGATGTCCTGAACCACACCAATGTTCGATGGCTGAGTCTCGGCAAGGTATTGAGGCGAGTGTGGGAACTCAGAGAAGAAATAGTGATGTTCCTAGAGATGAAGGACATTGCATGTGACTTTAATACTAACATTGTCAATAAAGAGTGACAGTTAGACTTTATGTTTGCCATTGAAATTATGGAAAAGTTAAATGAACTGAATGTCAAACTCCAGGGCAATGGTGTGTTTGCTCATGAATTGTATGTACATGTAAAATCATTTCAGACAAAACTCTCACTGTTCTCCAGACAAGCAAGTGAAAAAAGATTTTCTCACTTCTCTTTGCTGAAACAAGAAACCATTTCTGGTGAAATGACTGAAAAATACAAAGCCCAATTAGATGCATTGATTGAAGAATTTGGATGGAGATTCCAAGATTTCAAGAAATTAGATCCATAGTTCAATATTCTCAGTTCACCTTTTAGTGCAGAAGCTGATACAGCCACAGAGGACATACAGTTGGAGCTGCTTGACTTACAATCAGATCATGACCTGAAAGAGAAATTCAAGACAGATGGTTTGCTGGATTTCTATGGATCTTTATCACAAGAATCATTTCCCAACTTGAAAAACTTTGCAGCTAAACTTGTATCATTATTTGGATCAACATACATTTGCGAACAAGCATTCTCTTGCTTGAAGATCAAGAAATCTAAGAATATGTCTTTATTGTCGGACTGCAATTTGCTTGCTGTCATGCGAATTTCAACAAGTAAACTTGCTCCAGATTTCAAGAATATTGTCAAAAATTGCAAGCAGTTACATACTTATCATTAGAAATCAACAACTGTAGAGACAATGTAGTCGCTGTGTGTCTAAATTAAAGCCACTGATAGATAATAAAGAATATTTGTTATAATAATAAGTTGTAAAATCTTGTTAACAAATTAGTAAAAGTTTAGTAAAATAAAATTGCAATAATTAGTTATTTATACTGCTTAATAACCTATAAATAATTAATAATTGCTTATTGTGATAGGTTGATGCAGCCCGCCAATAGCTTTACATTTGTCAATGCGGCCCTCCGCACGAAAAGTTTGCCCACCCCTGCCTTAGAAGATTAAAGAATAGACCAAGTCACCAGAGTGCTAAATACAATATACGATACTGAAGACATACCTATTGCTTTATGTGTCTATGTTTACTGCAACCACAAAGAAATCAGGAGTCTTGAAATGTGAACAACAACAAAGAATTAGTATGAGACACATCAGTATGCAAAGGGTTAAGAAGACAATATATCAATGTTGGTTTGTTGAAGGCATAGGCACAATAAATACTGTGTATTTGCTAAGAACATTAACAGAGTTTTGGATATAAGTAAACAAAGACCTACATCTATACTTTATTAACTGCACAAAGGCTTTCACTGGGTAAAACACATCGACATGATGAAAATGCTAGCAGGTTTCCAAACTGACGAGAAAGACCTTAGACTTGTACAGAACACATACTTTAAACAACATGCTGCTTAGACTTGTACAGAACACATACTTTAAACAACATGCTGCTGAGACTTGTACAGAACACATACTTTAAACAACATGCTGCTGAGACTTGTACACAACACATACTTTAAACAACATGCTGCTGAGACTTGTACACAACACATACTTTAAACAACATGCTGCTGAGACTTGTACACAACACATACTTTAAACAACATGCTGTTGAGACTTGTACACAACACATACTTTAAACAACATGCTGCTGAGACTTGTACACAACACATACTTTAAACAACATGCTGCTGAGACTTGTACACAACACATACTTTAAACAACATGCTGCTGAGACTTCTACAGAACACATACTTTAAACAACATGCTGCTGAGACTTGTACACAACACATACTTTAAACAACATGCTGCTGAGACTTGTACACAACACATACTTTAAACAACATGCTGCCTTAACATCTTATACTGAGACACAGACAGTCCAAATATATTTCACATGTTATCAGGAAAAATAAATTTGAGAAGTTAGTGACAACTGGCAAACTTGATTGGAAAAATAGCAAGGGGGTAACAAAAAGATAAATACCTGGATAGACGGTCCCATGTCATAATCAGTACAAGAACACAGATGTGATATAAAACTCAGGTGATCATTTTAGATGACAATCAGGACGCTTATATGATGGCACATGATGATGATAGTATAAATTTTCTGTACACACTTTAATTGTGCTATAAGAATATGTGTTTGTCTATAACTTACATTTTCTGGATACACTTAAACTGTGCTATACAAATAATATATGTTTATGTGTATGTACATAAAGTTTCTGTACACTCTTAAACTCTGATCAAGCCCCTGCATGAAGGGAGAATAAGAATGAAGGGGGAGCTAGGGCAAGTTTATAAACCATATTTTTAACACTATCATCTTGATATTTGTTCCAAGGCTGGTGTAAACTGTGTTAGGTCATAGTCAGATATGCCTGAACTACTATACGACAGTAGACGGTACTATCTACTTTTGTTAGCATCAAATGTTGGGCAGCGCTTACCAAACCCAACACCCCAAATTGTGCCAATGGCTTTGGGCGGAGGAGTGCATTTGGGAGGGTACAAATCTTATCCTAGTGCGAGGAAATGCAACGTAAAGACTAAATGTCATGGCAGGGCAGACCAGGCCCTAAGCCTTGGTTGGCAACACATCTAGGATCGAAGCTCCAACAGGCGGATAGTTAGAGCATTGCTTTGCTGATTCGGCAGCTTCTGCAGCTTGTCTTGTTTCAGATGTATAGGTGTTACTTTTCCTCTGGAGTAAACTAGATAGGCCGAGAGAGGGATCATGCTGCATGGACAACACATGGTCTCTAAATTCCGCCCAGGCTTTGTGTTATGGAGAGGTATAACTTCATTTTACAAACTATCCTCTATCAAGATGGCAAGGTGCCAGTCAGTCTGTGTAAACTGTGAGGGTTTTGAGGAGCTGGGTGATAATGGTCGTTTGCCCAAGCAATTGCCACGCTGAGTACAGGCTAGAATTGTTACGTTACTCATGCAGATGAAATCATTAGTTCACCAGGGATTACCCTTTGACCTACCTCGTATGTAGGTCAAGATTTGTATATCTGGCTTTCTAACCTTCCTGTACAAGCTCCTTGGGGCAACTGTAAACACTTATCAATTATCAACATTAACAAATCGAAGAGATTAACATCGTCCAGTCATGTTCAAATGATCTCTCCATAATTTCTTGCAAAGACAATGTGGTGGATACCCCTTGACTTACATATCCACATGGGGGATCTTTTACCACTGCCTTTGACAACCATTTTCAACTGTCAGGAGAAGCCCTGCTCTGCACAGCTGTAGAGTTGTCCACTTATCCATCTGGATACTCAGTATCCCTTTACAGAATTTGCCACACTGTGGTGTGTTTTTCATCCTCTACCATATGGAGGTGCAGTAGGGATTTTTACCCCTTTCTCAAGAGATAAGACAATTTCTCAAATTCTCGAGGTTTTTTTAGAGGATTGGCATGGAGATATAAAATCAGTGAAACTGATCTAGAACACCAAGGACCAAGATCTGTGGAGATGTATAAATGCTTATGCCAGTCAACAGGATACATGTCCATGTCTGACCATGTTAAATGGATGCAACCAGACAAAGAGACCAATAATCAGATATCTATTGAGCACATCCAAGAGTTAGTTAAGTTAGTTGCATATCTTTTAAAGGATGTCGCAGTCAACTCCAGAATTTTTTAGCTGTTTGTAATTTCCTGGCAAGTTTACATTCAGTAGTTTCACTTTCTGAATGACTGGCACTCATACCATTGTATGAAAATCAAACGCAAATTACCCGCAGCTGTGCTTCGAACACGCATGCAGGATTACGAATTGTGTTCATAACCCCTTCACCACAGAAGCGAATTTCCAGGAAAGATTAACTGTAGAATTTGATCTTTATTAAATGAATGATGTAGAGTGGAGCAAGATTACCAGGTACAGGGAGAAATGGAAACGCATTGTGCTTTAAACATCTCATTCAGGCTTTGGAAGTAGATCAGGAAGACATACTTAAATTCTGGGCTGGTTTCTCTTCACATCTTAAATTTTCTGGCTTTTATTGAAAGTATATCTCTTTCAAATTACTGAAATCTAACATTTCTGAAAGTCAAGATGCAATATTATGTAGCACTGTTGAGTTAATTCACTCTTGCAGCCAATACCCAGTAATTTCCTTCCTGAACATTAAGATCTGGATTTGTTGTCTGGCTTTTTTTCTGACATTTCACAATCTTGGTTAGATAAAGCCGTTTGCTCAAATTCCATTCTAAAATTTACAATTCCTGCCCACTGAGATAATTATGCTCTAGTTCTCGCCTCATCCAGGCACCCCTGGTAGCACAATGGCTAGCATACTTGTCTGCCAGCCCAGTGATCATGGGCTGTGAATTTGCATCAAGGTGGATTAAAAACTGACCTGACCTCCCAGGCCAACCCATTCTAAAATGGGTACCAAGAAAATAACTTTGGAAGTACAATATGTCTAGCGTTATATTGACTGTATCATCCCTCAAGCACAGATTGGTCTATAAAAATATGTCTAGTGTTATATTAACTGTATCATCCCTCAAGCACAGATTGGTCTATAAAAATATGTCTAGTGTTATATTGATTGCATCATCCCTCAAGCACAGATTGGTCTATAAAATTATGTCTAGCGTTATATTGACTGCATCATCCCTCAAGCACAGATTGGTCTATCAAAATATGCCGAGCGTTATATTGACGGTATCATCCCTCAAGCATAGAATGGTCTATAAAAATATGTCTAGCGTTATATTGACTGTATTATCCCTCAAGCACAGATTGGTCAATAAAAATATGCCGAGCGTTATATTGACGGTATCATCCCTCAAGCATAGAATGGTCTATAAAAATATGTCTAGCGTTATATTGACAGTATCATCCCTCAAACCCAGATTGGTCTATAAAAATATGAGGCTAGCACCATATACCCAATGCACTTTAAGGCATGTAATAAGGTCCTTTAAGTTTATTTCTGGGCTCATCAAAGGAAATGTCATATCCTGCACATTGTTGCTTGCCTCAGATACGTATATTGTGGCCTATGATCTTCATGGGCTGCACCTTTAGGGACCGGTCTGATACATCTAAAGATTTTCCTTGACTTAATTACTTCCCAAAGCTGGGTGCACTGTTGGATTCTGGTTGTGGCTGCACCACAATAGAAATCACAATTTGATCCCAGAGTGTGGGTTACACAGTTTGCAGAGTAAATGTTCTAGTTGTTTCCAGGATCAGCCCAGGTTAAAGAATTCATCATGGTGGGTCACATAGAGATCCATGCTTCGACACAGCACTAGCACTAAAAAATGCACAACTAACAATTTTCTTGTGTGTGACCTAAGGAAGAATACACACTATGTGTTTGACACATAGCAGTATAATTAGATTACAGTATAATTTTTTCCATCACAAAATATATAAGAATGCTATTTTCCATTATGTGAATGACTGAATAATGTGATATAACTTAGACAGATGGCCAATAGAAGTAATGGACCAAAAGCCACACATGGCAGCATGATCATTTTGTAAGCTGAAATTGTATATGTACTGTCATAACAACAATGTTCCACTAACAGAAGTCTTCAAAGAACAGCAGCAAGAACTGCAAAGAACTTCTCATTTGTAGATTGGAATTTAATAATAGACTATTATCAGCAGAATAACAAGTTCACCCATGATTTGTAATTGGGCTGATCAGTCAAGATCACTCACCACTTGATAGTTTCTGATCACTGCATACCTGGGGATACACAAACTCCAAGATGCTCTAAATGTTCAGTGGAGACCATTCAACTGCCATTTACCTGTGGTCTATCTGCTCAAGATTATGTAAAACAGGTAGAGACACTTGCATGTATCATCACAGGACATTGAGCCAAAGGGCAATGGGACCAAGGGCAAAAACCCAGGTGCTGTGAATTCTACAAAATGGCCACACAATATGTTATGGTATATTCAGGGAACTAGTAAACACTTCTAAGCTACACTGGTTGTCAGTAATGCTAGAAGCAGAGATCCATCTATTGTTCCAATCTTTATCTTAATATCTCTGTTTATTGTTTCTGCATGCAGATGGACAATGCTGACTTTGTATTTCCTGGAGATTTTGTGATATGCATTTTTTGCTATTCTTTCTATTCATACGTACACAATAAGGTTAAGGCAGGGACAATGCTTGAACTTCCGTCTATCCTTATAATACTTTAATACATATATTGCCAGATATGCACTACTTAATTAGTAGCAGGTTCATTGTCTAACGCAATTAGACCCGAAACCGTAAATAATATTCCGCGCCTCTCCCCCGATGTGTCTCCACCTTGCCGTGGTGGGGGAGCTTGCGTGTCCCATTGGCCCCATTTGCTATGTCGATGGATGAAAACTACACATCGGACAGCTTATGGGATAGGGGCCAGACTAAGGGAGACACAACCTGCTGCTCTGCAGGTAGACTGAGGATAGCAGTCAAAAGTTTAAATCAGGCGCATGAAGGAGAAGTTCTTGGTCCGGATACATACTCTAAGGCTCTCTGTCGAGGGTTGTGGCTGAACGCCTCTAAGCCATAAACCCTCGGATGTGAGAGCCGGGCCGATACCCACCTACCGAAAAATGGAGGTGAGATTCTGAGCACGCTACATGCCCAGTTCAGATACTTGTGCGAAGGCTCTCAGCTGGGGGATATGAGGGATCCCCGGATGAGAGGGCCTGGCCGTTTCTCGCTCACTTCTGCACGGAGGTAAGGTGCTGAGCCGGCAGCACATGTAGCCTACCTCGTGAGCGAGTACTAAAAGGTAAAAGAAGTGCCCCAGTCGAATGAAATGGTTACTAACACTCTGTATCTAACTCATAGAAAGTCTAGACAAAGGTGGAAAAACATCTCAATAACACGAAATGGAACGCACGGCTAGCGAATCTATTGCGTGGTCCGAAGTCCAAAGCGAAAGCTTACCTAGTGGATGTCGCCCGCATACTGACCGTTCCTGGTTTGTGCTTGAGCGACCAGTGGCAATCGAAATGCCCAACACATGGAAGTGAGGAATTAAAGCAGCCATGAGCAGGACGTGGCAACTCCTCGGGTGAGCCCAGTCTCAGAGCAATATGTGCCGGCTCTGCAATTATGGAAGCCTCCTTGGATAGCGGGGGAATGCTCATGGTCTGCCCCTGCCTTCCCTTGAGGGTTGACCGTGATGTCGTTGACCGTTCTACTTTGACCAGCTGAGATGTGGGTGACACCACAGCACTAACAGTCTAACGTCTCTCGAAACCCTGGGAAGGCAAACCCGTAAAAATGCCTGCTGAAGTCGGATGTGCTGGCCTACGGGTGCAAATAAATCAGGCACAACGCAAAAAACGTCCGAGTGAAATGTCTTTCGTGCTAGGAACAGCTCTGACTAACTAGTTTTCCGAATAGCTCGTGTCCGGAAAAGCTCTGACTAGCTAGTTTCCGAATGTTCGTTGTGCCCGGAACAGCTCTGACGGGCACATCGACAAGCACATAGTCCGAATCGAAAACTCGCTGAGTGGATACCGTCTGCAGACCGGTCTGGTCAGTGCGGGAAAGGCTCGTGGTGAACGATATGCCCAATATATCGAAGTGAGGAATTAAAGCAGCCATGAGCAGGACGTGACGATTCCCTCTGTGAGCCCAGCACCAGGGCGCTATTTATCGGCTCTACAACTATGGAAGCCACCCTGGATGGCGGAAAATGCCATGGACTGTCCCTGCCTTCCCTTGAGTGCTGATCGTAAAGCATTCGACCGTTCCAACTTGACAAGCTGTGATGTGGACGGCACCACAAAAGTGAGTGTCTCCCAGGAATGCAACCTGGTCAAAAATGCATGCTAAAGTCGGATGTGTTGGCCTACGGGTTTTGGCCCAAGGGCGCATAACTTAGACACACCGCAATCACATCTAAAAAAAACACTCCGGATGAACACAAAGAAGAAGAAGATATTCTGCGCCTGAGCAGAAGGAAGCCTCCTTTTCGAAACAGAAGGTTTCGAAATGCGTTAACAGTCGTAAAAACAGTTCCAAATGCAGACTGTTACAGTGATCACAAATTAATTACAGGCACATTGAGGGTAAAATTAAAGAAAGTCAAGTATATAGCAGGAAACCCTAAATATGACTTGTGCAAATTGAAAACTGACAAAGAAATACAAGATAGTTTAAACATAGAAGAAAAGAACAAATCTGATTTATTGTCAGATCTAGAGATCCTATTTCAAGATGTAGATGATCAATGGGAAATGCTGAAGAATTCAATCAGTTGTGCAGCAGAAAAACTATTCCAAAATTAAAGAAAGTGGGCCGTAAGACATGGATGACTGAAGAAATTTTACAACTAATGAAAACAAGAAGACAGAACAAAAATAATCCTGCCAAATATGAAGAAATTCACAGAAAAGTCAGAACCTTATGTAGGGAGGCAAAAGAAACATGGCTTGAGAAAAATTGCGGAGAAATTTAAAAACAACACAACAGTAAAAATGCGAAACTAATGCACAAAAGAATCCAGGAGCTTACTAATCAAAGAACACGTACATCAGCAGGCTGCCTAAAGACAAAAGATGGAAGAGTCATAATAGAAAAAGATCAGATCTTACATGTATGGTCAGATTACATGAAAAACCTTTATGACGACAATAGAGATGAACACTACGATGTTCAAAATAATAATGAAGGACCAGCAATTTTGAAGATGGAGGTTCAGAATGCTCTTAACCATATGAAATCTGGAAAGACCCCCGGTTCAGACAGCGTCACACCAGAAATGATTAATGCTTTAGAAGAATATGGAATATATAAAGTTACCAGTCTGCTTAATACAATATATGATACTGGAAATATACCTCATGAATTATGTAATTCTGTATTTATTGCAATCCCAAAGAAATCAGGAGCCTTGGAATGTGATCAACATCGAACAATTAGTATAATGAGTCACATCACGAAGATTTTGCTAAGAATTATCATGCAAAGAATTAGGAGGAAAATACAACCTGAAATAGGAGAAGAACAATGTGGGTTTGTAGAAGGAAAGGGTACAGTAAATGCTGTGTATTTACAGAGAACCGTAATCGAACTATCTATAGAAGTAAACAAAGATCTACACCTTTGCTTTATTGACTACACAAAAGCTTTCGATAAAGTGAGACATGTCGACATGATAAGGATGCTTGAAGATCTACAAATTGATGGAAAAGACCTTAGACTTGTAAAAAACATATATTGGAAACAACAAGCTGCCATAAGAGTTGATAATGAAGTAGGCCAATATCAGCCTATTAAGAGAGGTGTGAGACAGGGATGTGTAATGTCTCCAGAGCTGTTTTCCCTGTACAGTGAAAGTATTTTCAGAAATATTGAAGATATGGAAGGAATCAACATTGGGGGACGATGCATCAATAACATTAGATATGCAGATGATACAGTCTTGATTGCAGACAATGAAAAGGATCTGCAACATTCAGTAGATGCGGTTGTTACACACAGTGAACAACGAGAGTTAGAATTAAACTGTAAAAACACACAGGTTATGGTCGTCACTAGGAAGAGCGAAATACCACAATGTAATATACTAGTAAATGGGAATATTCTTCAACAAGTGAATAGGTATAATTATCTCGAAACAGTAATAACATCTGATGGGAGATGCCTTGAAGAGATTAGAACAAGAGTCGCCATGGCAAAAGTAGCCTTTAGCAAGATGAAAAACATACTCACCAATAAAAAGATGCCAATTGAAACGATAAAAAGAGTGTTGAGGTGCTACATAGAACCTGTACTTTTATATGGATGTGAAGCTTGGACAATGAGCAGTCAAGCTGAAAAACATCTGACGGCTGTAGAAATGTGGTTTCTGAGGAAAATGCAAAGAATACCATGGACAGCCAGAAAGACCAATGAACAAGTCCTTCAAGAAACAAATGAAGATCGTAAACTGATTAGAGATATTAGACGAAGACAGTCAAAATTTGTTGGACATGTTATGAGAAGAAATGAATTGGAGAACTTGGTGACAACTGGTAAGATCGAAGGGAACCGCCCACGCTTACCGGCATGGCACATGATGGATGGATGGATGGAGCAGAAGGATCCATTGGGTCCCCAAATATGGCTATGAAAACACCATGCATGTTTCTGACAGGATCCATTCATTCAAATATCACTTGAAAATAACATATGTCATCGTAGTTTCTGCAGAATAGGTCAGTCTAACATTCTGTGCATAGCGACTGGTTGAAATTATCTTGTCTTTTAAATAAATTCAATTATTTAGCATATGGTAAGTAATTTTATTTTCTTTCCTTTTTTTTGTGTGTGTGTGTTAATGTTGCATATCCCTTGCAGGACGTTGCAGTCAACACCAGCAATTTTCAGCTGCTGTTGATGTACTAGGCAAGTTTTTACGTTCAGTAGTTTGCCATTGCTTTCTGAACGACCGGCTTCCATACCAACACGTTATAACACAAAGCGACATGATCTGCTGCACAAATCTGTCAAACACCTGGTAAGTGGCTCACAAACCGCGTTCGCAAGCTTTATGCCTGGTAAGCGGCTCACGAACCGCATTCGCAAGCCTTTGGCCATGGTTTGATTAATTAATACAAACATGTTTTTAGATGGATTTTTGAATTCTGCATCCATTTTTACATATATTTGGAGAGTGTCATTGCTGATCTCGCTCATCTGTGGTAGGAAAACAAAAAATATTTCTTTGGAGATGTTGTTTCATTTTTGCGATTGGAAATTCAAAATGGCAGCGACATGCATATCAATTGTACTAAGTTGTGTATACTTTTTACACTCAAAAAGTGCAATTTGAACTACTAAAGTTAAAGATAATACAGTTTTAAAGATTATTAATAAAGTAACTGTATACTATTTTTTATCATTTAACATGATGGAACATATTTTGGAAGTCAGTTTTCATATCCGTCTATGACCCGTTTGAGACAATCGCACCCATCTATGACCCATTTGAGACAATCTCACATGGACTGGCAGTCCAATTTATTTTAGAATTAACTTTCATAAAAAAACTGTCATTTACTGCCAATATAGTACCTTGCGGTGTATGGCAGAGGGGTCTTTGAGCCTGAGGAATAAAGGCCGCCTGGCTAGTGCAGTCGCCGTGAACTGTGCAGGTTAGGATTTTATTTTTGCCCCCGAAGAAAAAAATCCAACACCTTACCGAGGGATCGAACCCGGGCCTCTCGAATGAGAGTCCAGCGTTCTAGCCTCTCGGCCAGCCGCTCCGGAATTAACTGTAAATGAGAAAATACTGTTGTTTTTGTCAACATTTTGCAGACATTTTTCTATATGGACCCCATCATATTCAGAAAATGCATTTTCATCGTGACATCATGCCTAATCAATCATTTTTTAAGGCTAAATTTTAAAATGTTAATGTTGCATTACTTTGATCATGTTTTTCAAATTGGGTATATACTAATGAATCCGATCACATCTATATAGACCTTGAAAAACCAAATCCAATGGTACCTCAATGAATCCTGAATGTAAATTCTAAGCAGAGATAGTGAGTGTTGTGATCTTGAACAAAGAAATACTCAGGAACCCGCTCACTGAGCTTCTTGCTACTATAACTTTTTGTTATTATATAAACATTTTAGCAACCATATATCACTGCAATCGGGGGAGTGAGACATAACTGCTCATATCATCTATAATTAGTAATTAATTAATAATTGGTGGCCATTTTTAATTACTAATTAGGTCATGGCACATCCTATCAAAAAAGGAAAGTAACCACTGGGTCCGTAGTATCACTCCACATAATAAAATATACATCTCACAAGACTTGTGAGCTAACATTAATAATACACAGGGTAATTAATTAATTAGTAATTAATTAGTTTTATCACTCCACATAATAAAATATACATCTCGCAAGACTTGTAAGCTAACAAACATTAATAATACACAGGGTAATTAATGAATTAGTAATTAATTAGTGTTCATTTTAAATGCTAATTAGGTCGTGATGCTTCATATCTAAAAATAGATGGCATGAGCAGTAACTGCCCTGATCACAATGATGTATGGTTATTAAGATGTTCGTTTAGAAACAAAAACGTTATTGTACTATGAAGCCAAAATTTTATCATTTCTGCTTTCACTCCGACTGGGATACAAAGGAAAGCTGCTCAGGGAGCGGAATCCTGAATCATTCTGTGTTCAAGATCCCGACAATCAAATGTGAATATTCCCGCTTAGAATTGACATATAAGCATCATTGAGGTACCGTTGGATTTTGTTTTTCAAGGGCTATCTATCTGGTGGTCTCATAAGTAAATATCTAATTTGAAAAACATCATCAAACACGCTGCGGGCTTACGAATCGCGTCCGTAATACCTTAGAAACAGAGACCGATGATACTGTAATTACTACCTCGTTCAGTAGTTTGCCATTGCTTTCTGAACGACCGGCTCCCATACCAATTAGTAAAAATACAGCGCAACACGGTCTGCTGCCAAATCGCGCGCAACGTTGTTGAGAAAGCGGGCTTACTTAAAAAATATTTACCCAAAACAAAAAGATATTACATCATAATGATCATTACCAATACTATGTCTATAATACCATAATCCATAATACCATAATAGTAATACATGATACATCCACGAGTATCAAGGAATGACGTCAGCTATTGCGTTCAGATAAAGGAGAGATTAAGATAACAACCCAAAAAAAAACTATATTTAATACACAAATACACATACAAATGTAGGCACAAGCAAGAACACCTTTCAACTTACCAATTCCGATGGCGGTCTTGAGGGCGGCCGGCTCACCAAACTTTGACTGGAAGTTTGGCGACTGCTGCGAGATCGATTGCTGTAATTTTGCTGTATATTTCTACTCATGACGAGATTCAACCTTAGAATTAATGAAACAATCAATTTAAAACTGTCATATGCCTGTACATGTTAATTTTAACAAATTACTGACTTATATGAGGTAAAATAACAAAGTGTGTAGAAAGAAAGACGCCGTTTCTAGGGATAGACGGGTAGATTGTTTTGTCACGTGACCACGCACTAGAAGGGAGCGCACTAACAATGAAGCACGGTAATTCCTACATTGGCACTTTTAATTATCTTCGTGTAGCAAGTGGCTTTCCGGCATGGCACATGATTGATTGATTGATTGAGCAAGTGGCTTGCACAACATCGCCGTTGCTCCACCGCAGAGTTTGTATCACTATGTCTAATAATTCTTAGTATACTGTACATGACTGGATTTTTGTCATTGCTCAGGGCTCCAAATGAACCAAGCCTAAAAACTGGTACCAGGAGATGATCTGGAAAAGAAAGTAGGCCTGTGTGATATTATTGCGTCCAAATCACACATCACCAGTTCCAATTCCAGTTGTAGGGGGGGGGGGGGGGGGGGGGGGAAGAGGAAACTTTCAACCAGCCTCTGTAGCGTTGGTTATATTTGTGGTGGCTCATAGTGCGGGATATGTTTGTCTAGTTTTCTGTGCCAGTGTTAACTGGCTTTTCTATCTTCGAGAGTTTATGTGTGTGACGTCATCTAGGAGATTGGCCGGCTGGTTCTCCTTTGTGTTCGTCTCCTCTGGCAGTTTCTTATGTCAGTGTTGGCTTCTGGCTCGTCTTGCTTGATTGGTTCCAGTCCTTATAAGGACTATTTTTTTATGTTGAACATCTCATCACATGCTGATTAGTCTATAAATATCGGGATCGCATCGCACCATATATCCAAAACACTTCATGACGTCCATAAGGATTTTTTACTTACACGTACTTTATATTGTATCTGGAAATAAAACACAACTCGAAAGAATTGCACGAACATATAAAAAGAGTTACATGGAAGAAATTGAGAAATTATAATTGATAACACCGACATATTAATAAGATGGACAGAGTACACAGACCAACATTGTATAGGGGCCTAATACTCAAGATGGACCAAAAATATTAACGGCTGAAGTAGAAAAGGCTATTAAAAAGATGAAAGAATGAAAGGCTACAGGTTCTGACAAGATAACAACAGAGATGATAAAATCCTTATCCAGCTTTGGCATTGACACTATCACAGAATTATGTAATGATATAAATGATACTGGATACATCCCAAAGGATTTGAAAACATCCATTTTCATCACACTACCGAAGAAGCCAAGAGCTGTTGATTGTGAGGATTACAGAACTGTTAGCTTATTGAGCCACATAATCAACATACTAATCAAGGTCATACAAGAAAGAATTCAAGATAACATAGATGAGGAAGTAGCTGAAGAACAATTTGGGTTCCGCAAAAACAGCGGCACCACAGAAGCAATTATCTGTATGAGGATGTTGACTGAAAAATATATTATAGAAGTTCAAAAAAGCATATATGATATGTTTGTTTTATATACTACAAGAAAGCTTTTGATAGAGTACAACATGTACGACTAATTACGTGCCTTCAAGATATAGGAGTAGACGGAAAGGACATCAGACTTATTAGTAACCTGTACTTGGAACAAGCGGCGTCTATTAGATGCGGTAATAACTATTCATCGCCTATAGAGATAAAAAGAGGAGTACGGCAGGGATGTGTACTGTCCCCAAGCCTCTTCAGTCTATACACAGAAAGAATTTTTAAACAAGTTGAAATGCCTGGGCTCTGCATCAATGGAAGAATCATAAACAATCTTAGATATGCTGACGATACCGTGTTACCAGCAGAAAGTTAGCAAGAGTTGCATGACCTATTGGAAGAAGTAAACAGGCGCAGTGCAGAATGTGGCTTAGATATTAACATCCAAAAAGCAAAAACTATGATAATTAGCAGTGGCAAGGAATGGCCATCAATGAACATCACAGTAAACGGGCAGATATTAGAACAAATAACAAGTTTCTCTAACTCTTATCTTGGACATATAATAACAGATGATGGCAGAAGTGAAATGGAAATCAAAAAGAGAATAGGAATGGCCAAAAATGCTTTCAACGGCATGAAATCAGAATTAACATCTAGAGAGATTAATAACGCATTAAAAATGAGAATTGTCAAATGCTACGTATATTCAACAATACTGTATGGCTCGGAAGCCTGGACATTGAACAAGCAACTCCCCCCCCCCCCCGGTGTGTCTCCACCTTGCTGTGGTGGGGGGGGGGGCTTGTGTGCCCCAATCACCTCAAGAGACCTGCCGACGGAAGCACAACTACATGAGATAGGGACCAGACTAAGAGAAACACAACCTGCTGCTCTGCAGGTAGACTGAGGATAGCGGTCAAAATTTAAACTCAGGCGCACGAAGCCACAAACTTGGTCCAGACACTTACACTAAGGCCTCCATCTGAGAGATATAGCTGAACGCCTCTAAGCTACTACCCTTGGATGAGAGAGCCGGGCCGATACTCACCTACCGTAAAACGGAGGTGAGATGCTGAGCACGCTACATGCTTAGTTCAGATACTTGTTCGAAGGCTATCAGCTGGGGGATAGGAGGGATCCCCAGATGAGAGGGCCTGGCCGTTTCTCGCTCACTGTTGCACAGAGGTAAGATGCTGAGCCGGCAGCTCATGTAGCCTACCTCGTGAGCGAGTACTGAAGGTAGAAAAGTGCCCCAGTTGCACGAAATGGTTACGAAAAATGTCTGTATCTAGGTGCACAGAGAGTGTAGTCAAAGGTGGAAGAACGTCTCAACAACACGAAATGAAAGCATGGCTAGCGAATCCACTGCGTTGTCCGAAGTCCGAAGCGAAAGCTTACTTAGTGGATGTCGTCCGCAGACTGTCCGTACCTGATTTGTGCTTGAGCGACCAGTGGCAAGCGAAATGCCCAATACATGGAAGTGAGGAATCAAAGCAGCCATGAGCAGGACGTGACAATTCCTCGGGTGAGCCCAGTCTCAGAACAGTATGTGCCGGCTCTGCAATAATGGAAGCCTCCTTGGATAGCAGGGAATGCCCATGGTCTGCCCCTGCCTTCCCTTTAGGGTCGACCGTGATGTCATTGACCGTTCTACCTTGACCAGCTGAGATGTGGGCGACACCACAAAAAAGTCTAACGTGCCTCGAAACCCGAGGAAGGTCAACCTCATTAAAAATGCCCGCCAAAGACGGAAGTGCTTGCCTACGGGTGGCAAAATAAAAATTGGCGCTACGCAATTACGTCCGAGTGAAATGTCGAACAAGTCCGAATATCCCTCGTGCTAGGAACAGCTCTGACTACCTAGTTTCCGAATGCCGCTCTTGTTCGGAACAGCTCTGACTAGGTAGTTTTCCATATGTCCGTCTTGCCTGGAACAGCTCTGACGGGCACAATGACAAGCACATGTCCGAATCGAAAACTCGCTGAGTGGATACCGTCTGCAGACATGGCTGGTTTGTGCAGGAACGGCCTGGGCCGAACGAAATGCCGAATATATTGAAGTGAGGAATTAAAGCAGCCATGAGCAGGACGCTATGTGTCTGCTCTGCAATTATGGAAGCCACCCTGGATGGCAGAAAATGCCATGGACTGTCCCTGCCTTCCTTTGAGGGATGACCGTGAAGTCTTCGATTGTTCCAACTTGACCAGCTGGGATGTTGACGGTACCACAAAAGTGAGAGTCTCCCAGGAATACTAACCTGGTCAAAAATGCATGCTAAAATTCGGATGTGTTGGCTTAAAGGTTTCGACACAAAGGTGCCTAACGAGACACACTGCAATCACATCTGAAAAAAAAACACTCCGGATGAACGCAAAGAAGAAGAAGAACAAGCAACTAGAAAGTCGCATAGAAGCCCTGGAGATGTGGATATACAGACGAATAGATCGCATTTCATGGAAACAAAAACAATCAAATGCAGATGTCCTAGAAAAACTGGGAATGAAGAGAGAGTTGATGAAAGAAATAAAAAGGAGACAAGTGAAATATTTTGGCCACGTTAAATGACATGATACTCTTATAAAAACCATACTGGAAGGCAAGGTTGAGGACAAGCGAGCAAGAGGTAGACAACGATACAAGTAGCAGGATAAAGTCAAGAGATGGACGAACATCAGCCTGACAGAATATACAGTCAAGGCAAGAGAGACAGTGTTGGAGATCGATTGCAGCCAACATTCATTGCGGAGACGGCACCTGATTGATTGATTGATGTTCAAAGGCATTTATGCGCTGTTCAGCGTGTTTAGTAAGTGTCCAGGTCTCACAGGCGTATGTTGCAATGGAAAAGATGCATGCTCTTAAAAATATAATTTTTGTAGTTCTATCTGCCCCACTCCATAATTTATTCAGTTGTTTTAGTCTTTGAAGAGCATTTGGTTGATATAGTGTTTTTTTTTTTTTTGCCCCAATATAAAATTCAATATCTCAGTAACCAACTGAGGGAAAATGATGAGATTTAGCATATAACCTTATCATTATGTCCACCCATCAAAAAAATATTGTTGTTCTGGAGATTGTACGGCAGATTTCAATGTTTGTTTATATGCGGTATATAATTTACGGCTCAGGGATTAATACCATCATTTTAAAAGTATTACAGCTTCAGCAAGACACATCCGCGCTATTTTTTTAAATTGTCTCGCGGTTTTCGTTTTGGCACAAACAGCGCGGAGTTAAATGGTATTGTTCAGAGGTGTCTCCAGTGGGGGTTCTTTCATGAAACGTGATCATATAAATAAACTAGCTGACTCGGCCCGGCTTCGCCCAGCTCCTGGCGGGGATCTATCTGTCTATCTATCTATCTATCTATCTATCCGTCCGTCCGTCCGTCCGTCCGTCCGTCCGTCCGTCCGTCCATCCATCCATCCATCCATCCACCTACCTACCTTTCTGTCTGTCTGTCTGTCTGTCAACCAGTCCGCGCTATTAAATATTGATAAAAGTTACTGGAAAAAATGTGAGGACCATGTGTTGAAAGAGGAAGAGGACTATTGGAGAAAGGATGGATTGAATTTTATGCAACCGAGAGCAATCATCAACCTACTGGAATCATCCGACACAGATTAAGGTCTGAGCAGATCGCAGACCTTAATCTATGTACACACTTACTGGGATATTTTGCTCTAACTATTCGGACGAATTGCAGGCCCTAAACATTACAGCATCAGCATAATGTTAATGGCAACAGTTTGTATTCCATAGTGATGAATTTTCAATTCCGCAAGCCCTCATCGGTGACAAACAACTGTATTGAAACACACACACACACACACACACACACACACACACACTAAACGCATTGAATACCAACAGAAGAGTAATATTGCGATGGAAACTGACATATTGTGGCATAACAAGAAACGTGAGAGCAAACACGTTGTCAAATTAGGGGACAACACACGTGCAAACGAATCAATCTATAAACTTCAATGAAAAGAGGCCCAACATCTTGGTCGTTAAGAAGAAAGCCCACTACAGAGACACTGACAACTATTTTCATAGTGCAAAACAGGTAATCATGTTCCATCTCTGAACGGTAAACAGCAGAGTAGACAATCTTTCACGAATACTCAAAGCGGGCCTGTCACCCATGTGTACGTGTGAACAAACTACACAGACAGCTGAACAGATCCTTACAAATGGAAACATGATGACTAAATTGGGGTATCATTTCTAGTCACTCCATACGCACATTAATGCACAGCTATTTGGAAGCTTTCACGAACTCAATATGAAAAGCTAACATGAATACTTGTGTACACTTTATTAACCAGCAGCTGAAGAAACAAGAAGGAAATGAAAAATAAGGTAAGAAATATATTCCTTCTACTTTCCTGTTAATTTACAAATTATTTACCCCATGCCTCTGTAAATTCTCTGTCTTTACTAATATTACACATTGCACCCCTCTCGGGATTCTCCGTGGTGAAGTGATCAAGCCGTCTGACTCGGGCTCCGAAGGTTGTATGTTCGATTCCGGGCCGCGTCCTTCATTTCACGAGTGCATTTTTTCGGAGACTCCCGACGGTCGTCGCTGGAGCTACGGAGTTCGTGCTTTGTGGACGCTTTCCGCGCTGCGGAAGGAAACGGAGCCATATAGGATAAAACCCGGTGCAATGCAGCCAACCCTGTAGACTTTTAAGCTACTCCTTTCATTGCACCCACTCCCATACGAATCCGGATATGCCTTGTGTGTCATCTGATATGGAGGAGCGTCCATTACTGTAAACACAAATTTGTTAGCGAGAAATCACTAGTTTATCAGCAAAACATCAAAGAAATGTCGCCGCTTCCGATGATTTAAGTTGCTTTTGGACCTATCAAAGACATATTCCTTGGGTGTGGGGTAAATATAAGACGGCAGGAAAAATTTCATAACGATGCAACAGACAGTTTTCAAAATAATTGAACGTGAATGAAGGCATTCTTTCCGGGACATACTATTTTTACTATAGTCGTCCATCTCTACACTGTCGTCGGAAATATACTTACAAAGTTACAATGCGGTGTACTGGGCGAACTCTTCAGCAAATTGAGATCTAGGAAAGGTGTCTGTGAAACATGGCTTCCAAAGTGACCGAGAGGGCATTGAATTTGGTGAAGTCAATGCCAAGGGTTACCTTGACTAACATTAAGGATCTTCCAACCACCAAATATGTAAGTTTTTAGCGTTTGATTTCATCAAGAGTACAAGCAGATATAAGTATAACGTTATTACAATACATTCACAATAATAAGCAATTTATTATATAAAATTAAAATGGAGACAAGGCTAGGGACTAGGGCCAGATACGTAACGTAGGTACCAAAATAAGGAAGGAGGACATTAATAAGACAAAAAGGAGGACATAATAAAGACAAAAAGGAGGACATATTGAATATTTCATTTAAATCGTTCCAGATTAAACCCACATTCAGTACAATTTTATTACAATAGCTGCCAAAATCTTACTGTTAATCGACCAAGAAACAATATTATTATTAAAATTAAATATGCCAAATGGAGACCTTTTTCAAAAAATGCTAAAAAAAACATTATTTAATATTTAAACAGCCGATTGTAAATTATTACCTTATAATCTTTATTAATTACACAACGTATTTCTCGGAGGAGCCAACTTTTCGTAGAAGATCCTCGTTAGCAATCACATATGCATAATAAAACTTCACATGTAAGGTAAGAGTCTTCAAATTGTACTTTGTGAGAATGATGTTACAGAGTTGAGTAAGAGTCTGTTCCTTTCCTTTGTCCATCGAGCATTAATCAAGGAGAACACTCTTTCCACATTGCCATCGTGTCCAGGGGTACAGAAGAATACTTCACAAATTTTAAGTAACTCTGAAACATGCATTTGGGCAACTTTGGAAAAATAAACTCCACTGTTCATGCAAGAGTCTTTAAAAAAATTCATTCTTGTCTTGCACAAATGATTTATGATTGCAATATTGGTCAAATAATTGCACATTGTCTACAATAATACCTTTCTCTTTCAAGTACAATATGCTTGTCAAAAGGTCATCAAATGTAGTCTTTGATTTTATTTAAGTACATCCAACCAAAGCACTGAAATTCATCAAAAAGTTTCAACCACTTTTCTTAGTAACTAATACATGCTTCATACGCCAATCTAACATTAACATTTTGACCATAGCGACTATTAACATTTTGACCATAGTGACTACAGCATTGTTAGTGTTGCTGAATAGAGCAACAGTTAGATTCAAATTATACAAATAATTGGTGTTTCACATTTGGTATAAATAGGACAATTAAATAAATATTATTAAGCAATGGGTTTTTAATAAAGAATGTAAACACGCAGTAGAGTGTAGATACATTCTAAGTTGTAACAATACATAAAAAATGATAACATAAAATATTTAAAAAGCCGGACATTTTAAAGGTTTTTAGCTTTGTCTGCCGGATGGAGGACATGAAGCTAAAAAGGAGGACATGTACCCCAGACAAGGCAGCTGTGTGGCACAAGTTGGTACCAACATCAGTCAGCAACTAAACATATTATTCTCTCTTCCAAAGACTTACATGGAAATATTGTCCAGGTCATGCTATAAGCTGAGGCTACGAGCGGGCTGATCTGTTGGCTTCAGAATGCCAGTTGTTGTAAGACTCATGATGGACAAGGAAGATACTCTGGAGTGACTGGAGTCTGCCATATTAACTCTGAAATGGATTGCAGATCCAGATACTTTAGATACGATAGTATCTATGCTGATACTACGTGATACTTTATATATATCAGGCATAATTCATTCCAGAATCTTACTCGTAATGCGAAACACTCGTTAAGCGAAACAGTTTTTCCCATACAAATTAATGAAAAATACGATAATGCGCTCAATGCTGAAAAAATACTCAAAATATTTTGTATAACATTTACTTTATTCAAAGAAAATTATATATACATTGTTAAGGAGCGTGATTCATCTTCCTCTTCTATCGCGGAATGAACGAACCTGGAATGAGAATTCGATTTGTAGAAAAAAAAAAAAATTGAAATAATTAATTTACAATTTATAATACATACCTAATTCTTTTTTACTAGAAAGCTGTCTAGAGAAATTTGTTTTGCCTACGCTTCAGAATCTGGTGGAAATGCGACACAGCATTATCATTAAATAAATTAGTAGCTCTCATAGCCACTGCCTTATTAGGGTGATGGGTCTCAATGTACGATGCAACAGTTTCCCATGCTTTCAGCATTTCTAGGGGGCTGAATGGTCTCGAGGTATGGTGTCCGCCTCGAGTGCTGGAGGTCCCGGATTCAGGCCCCGGTGAGGACCGGGATTTATTTTAAAAATCCACCTGGACTTCCAGTAATAAAATTTCACTGGGTCTCTGGAAAGTGAGATCGGACGCCTGTGTGTATTGTTGCGCATGTAAAAAAATCCCTTGGCAGTTGGAAATCGAAAAAGAGTAGCCTAACGGCGCTGCCCGGGTAAAATTTTGAGTTAAACTACCCAAAGTATTTCAGGATCCCCGCCGATGCAACGGAGTTCGTGCATTGAGCTGAGTTCCTCCAGACTCAGGTTTGAGTTTTGAGGTAGGAGGAAAACGGAGCACTTATGGGTTAAACCGTGTGCCGTGTGTTGATCCAACGACTAAACTAAACTAAACTCAGCATTTCTCTTATTGCGCCAGAAGATTGTTGGTTTGCTGTTACCTACACCTCCTCCTCGAACAAACTCTCCTCCACAACTTCTTGCTGTGAAACACAATGTAATTCCATAAGCTCTTCATTGGTCAGCTCTTGGCTATGCTCTTCCACAAGCTCATCAATATCTTTGTTATCCGCCTCCAGTCCCATGATCTTGGCCACATCTCTTTGACTACAGGCTCCACAGGTACTGTCTCAAACCCCTCAAAGTTACATTTGACAACGCTCTCCGGCCAAAGCTTCTTCCAAGCAGAAGTGAGGGTTCTCTTGGTAACCCATTCCCACGCCTTTTCGATCATCTTGAGGCAGGCAATGATGTGGAAGTGATATTTCCAAAACTCTCTGAGCGTGAGATTGGTCCCTTCAGTCACCTCAAGACAACGCTCAAAGAGCGCTCTAGTGTAGAGCTTCTTAAAGTTAGAAATAACCTGCTGGTCCATAGGCTGGAGTAACGGAGTAGTGTTGGGAGGCAGAAACTGGATCTTGATGTTGCAGGCGAACAATCCGGGACTTCCCCTTTCCTCGTCACTCATTATGCGAAACGTCACTCGTTCAGCGAATAATTTTTTTACAATTTATTTTGCTCATTTATTTTGCATTAATTTTGCATTATGCGAATTACTCGTTATGAGAGATGTTCGTTAAGCGAGGTTCCATATATATATATATTTATTCATTCATTGGCACCTTGCCGTCTTGACAGACGATAGTTTGTACTTTAAAAAGGCATAATAACTTTTACCTATGGGCATGTGACTGATAAGGCCAATTTGCACTGTAAATGTCCGTTCACAGTGGGTGCATGTGAACACGTGGTCATTTCCACCATCATGCACCATCTTACTTCTCAAACGCTCAGTGTGTGACTTATCTGCAATATTTTCTCCTTTGTCTTTATTCCATTTCTGATGTTTGCCCTCCATGCAACACGTTCAGCGGCGACTTGCTCCCAATGTGCATTATCAATACCTGTAACAATCATGTCCCGCTTACAC
This sequence comes from Cepaea nemoralis, assembly GCA_014155875.1. NCBI lineage: Eukaryota > Metazoa > Mollusca > Gastropoda > Stylommatophora > Helicidae > Cepaea > Cepaea nemoralis. Next base: position 354,018 of record JACEFZ010004414.1, on the reverse strand, counting down.
ACATCTTTGTATCGTAGTAAAGGCTGACCCTGAGATCTCTTACCCATCTGTAATTCACCAAAAAAGATGTCCTTTGGTATTCTACCATCATCCATCCTCCTAAGATGTCCTATCCATCTAAGTCTACGAAGACTGAGCATGGAATAAACCTGTCACACAACCTGATCTTTCCAATACTTCAGTATTTGTGATTTTGTCTTGCCACTTAATACCAAGAATTCTTCGCAGACACCGCATATGAAAGCTGTTTAAATGTTTCTCTTGGTGTGAGTAAGTTGTCCAGGTTTCACTGCCATAGAGAAGAGTACTAAGGACACAGGCTTGATAGACAAGGACTTTTGTTTTGGCAGTAAGCTTCCTGTTCTCCCAGACTCTTTTTGCTTAACCTGTTCATTGTTGTTGCTGCCTTACCAATCCGGATGTTGATTTCCTGATCTAGGGATAATTTGCTATTTACCACTGATCCTAGATATGTAAAATGGTCTACCATCTCTAGTTCGGCGTCGTCAATAAAGATTGATGGTACCCCATGTGCACCTTGTGACATAATCTGTGTCTTCTTTTTGCTAATTGTTAAACCAAATTCAGAACAAGCATTGGAGAATGCAGATAGTAGACATTGCAATTCTTCCTCAGAGTGGGTCGTAACTGCAGCATCATCTGCAAAAAGCAACTCTCTGATCAGTACCCTCCTAATTTTGGTCTTGGCCTTCATTCTTTGAGCATTGTAAAGGCCGCCATCTGAGCGTGAGTGAATGTATATACCACCATCCTGATCACGAAAGGCAATTTCAGTAGAAGTGAAAAGTATATTCCAAAGAGGGTGGGAGCTAGTACACAACCTTATACCCTTCATGTCTGTGTGGAACGATTCCACAATGGACAGAAGAGTTGGTGGGCAGCCAATCTTCTTTAGTGCCTTGAATAGACCCTCACGACTGACCAAATCAAATGCCTTTGTGAGGTCGATGAAGGCAATAAACAGTGGTTGATTCTGTTCACGGCATATTTCTTGCATTTGTCGCAATGAGAATATCATATCAATGGTAGACCGGTTCTGTCGAAAGCCACACTGTGATTCGGGGTAGACTTGATCTCCTAGGACTTGAAGTCTGCGCAGAACAATTCTGGCAAATACTTTTCCAACAATACACAGAAGTGAGATACCCCTATAGTTGTTGCAGTCGCTCTGATCGCCCTTGTTCTTGTACAGTGTTATGATGCTTGAATCTTTGAAATCCTGTGGGACTTGTCCTTCTCGCCAGCATAGCTCTATTAGCTGGTGGATCTGTAGAGTGAGTGTGTCTTGCCCACTCCTTATAACCTCTATTGGAATCCCATCCTTACCTGGAGCCTTGCCAGATGCAAGTTCATTTATAGCACACTTAACTTCTGTTATAGGTGGGAAGTGAGTCCAGGTGGTCAAGAGTTGGTAGAGCCTCTAAGGCGTTGAGGGCATCATCCGCTAGTTTGGTCTTACTTGAGTAAAGCTCCAAATAGTGCTCTACCCATCTGTCCATCTGCTGTTTCTTGTCAGTGATGATTTCTCCAGTCAAGGTTTTCAATGGTGCACTTCTTTTGATCACTGGACCACAGGCTTTCTTTATTCCTTCATACATGCTTCTTATGTTTCCCTTATCACTTGCGATTTGAATGGACTCACATAACTTGATCCAATAATCATTTGCACACTGCCTGGCAGCCTTTTGCACATCCTTCCTAGCTTGCCTTAGTTCACTCAGAGTGTTACGCGTTGGTCTTTCCTTGTTTCTTAAGAGAGCTTTCTTCTTCTTATCAATCAAGGGCTGCAGAGTATATATATATATATATATATTATATATATATATATATATATATATATATATATATATATAATATATATATCTATATATATATATATATACTCAGGTGAAGCAACATATTTTAGGACAAAAAATGCTAGAATTTAGATTTCACTATAGGTCCAACAAGGAGGGACATATGAAGAGACGAATCCTACATATTTCCAACCAGTGTGTTACTATAATAGTATGAATTATGATCAGCCTTACATTTGCGCTGAGGGAGACGGATCAGCTGTGGGTTTGGCAGGAGTGCTAAAATACGGATTCATGTAATTAGCAGGTTCGATCATGATTTTAAAAATTTAGTATTTACAAATGTGACCACCACAGGTATATAGGTCTTGAAAAACAAAATCTAATGGTACCTCAATGATGCCTGTAAGTCAATTCTTCTTCTTTGCGTTCATCTGGAGTGTTTTTTCAGATGTGATTGCGGTGTGTCTCGTTAGGCACCCTTGGGTTGAAACCCTTAGGTCAACACATCCGAGTTTTAGCGTGCATTTTTGACCAGGTTAGCATTCCTGGGAGACTCACTGAAGTGGTACAACAGTGAGTCTTGTGGTACCGTCCACCTCCCAGATGGTAAAGTTGGAACAGTCGAAGACTTCACGGTCATATCCCTCAAAGGAAAGCAGTGACAGTCCATAGCATTTTCCGCCATCCTGGGTGGCTTCCATAATTGCAGAGCCAACACATAGCACCCTGGTGCTGGGCTCACCAAGGGAATCCTCACGTCCTGCTCATGGCTGCTTTAATTCCTCCTTCAATATATTGGGCATTTCGTTCACCCCGGGGCCCTTCCCGCAAAACCAGATAGGTCTGCAGGCGGTATCCACTCAGCGAGTTTTCGTCTCGGACATGTGCTTGTTGTTGTGCCCGTCAGAGCTGTTCCAGGCACGATGGACATTTTGGGAAAAATACCTAGTCAGAGCTGTTCCGAAAAAGAGCGGCATTCGGAAACTAGGTAGTCAGAGCTATTCCTAGCACGAGAAACATTCGGACGAGAGATTTCACTCGGGCCTAATTGCGTAGTGCCAATTTTTTTTTTGCCACCATTAGGACGGCACTTCTGACTTCGGCGGGCATTTTTAATGAGGTTAGCCTTACTCAGGTTTCGAAGGGTCAAGATAGAACGGTCAACAACATCACTGTCAGCCCTCAAGGGAAGGCAGGGGGAGACCATGGGCATTCCCCCACTATCCAAGAAGGCTTCCATAATTGCAGAGCCGGCACATATTGCTCTGAGACTGGGCTCACCCGAGGAGTTGCCACGTCCTGCTCATGGCTGCTTTGGTTCCTCACTTCCATGTGTTTGGCATCTCCCTTGCCACTGGTCGCTCAAGCACACACCAGGAACGGTCAGTCTGCGGGCAACATCCACTCAGTAAGCTTTTCCTTTTGGCTTCGGACCACGCAATGGATTCGCTAGCCGTATTCTATTTCGTGTTATTAAGACGTTTTCCCACTTTTGTCTACACTTCTTCTTTTCTTCTTCGTTCATCCGGAGTTTTTTTTCCGGATGTGATAGCGTTGTGCCTGTTTTACAGCAGAGCTGCGTTCTTGCGCCGTTAGGCCGGACACATCCGACTTCTGCGGGAATTTGTTGACCGGGTTAACCTTCCCCGGGGGTTTTTTAGGACGTTTGACTCTCACTGTTGTGGTGTTATCCCCCATCCCAGCTGGTCCATATAGAACAGCCAAAGACATCCTAGTCAACCCTCAAGGGAAGGCAGGGGGAGACCATGGGCATTTCCCCCCCATCCAAGGAGGCTTCCATACTTGCAGAGCCGATACATAGCGCTCTGGTACTGGGCTCACCCCAAAGGGAAACGTCACGTCCTGCACATGGCTGCTTAGCCTCACTTCCGTATATTGGGCCTTCCGTTCACCATAGGCTGTTCTTCCGGAAACCAGAAGTATGCAGTCTGCAGATGACATCCACACAGTGAGCTTTCGATTCGGACTTTCCATGTAATGGATTTGCTATCCAAGCAATATTCCATTTCGTGCCACTAGGACACTTTTCCACCTTGTTAAGGAGCGTGATTCATCTTCCTCTTCTATCGCGGAATGAACGAACCTGGAATGAGAATTCGATTTGTAGAAAAAAAAAAAATTGAAATAATTAATTTACAATTTATAATACATACCTAATTCTTTTTTACTAGAAAGCTGTCTAGAGAAATTTGTTTTGCCTACGCTTCAGAATCTGGTGGAAATGCGACACAGCATTATCATTAAATAAATTAGTAGCTCTCATAGCCACTGCCTTATTAGGGTGATGGGTCTCAATGTACGATGCAACAGTTTCCCATGCTTTCAGCATTTCTAGGGGGCTGAATGGTCTCGAGGTATGGTGTCCGCCTCGAGTGCTGGAGGTCCCGGATTCAGGCCCCGGTGAGGACCGGGATTTATTTTAAAAATCCACCTGGACTTCCAGTAATAAAATTTCACTGGGTCTCTGGAAAGTGAGATCGGACGCCTGTGTGTATTGTTGCGCATGTAAAAAAATCCCTTGGCAGTTGGAAATCGAAAAAGAGTAGCCTAACGGCGCTGCCCGGGTAAAATTTTGAGTTAAACTACCCAAAGTATTTCAGGATCCCTGCCGATGCAACGGAGTTTGTGCATTGAGCTGAGTTCCTCCAGACTCAGGTTTGAGTTTTGAGGTAGGAGGAAAACGGAGCACTTATGGGTTAAACCGTGTGCCGTGGTGTTGATCCAACGACTAAACTAAACTAAACTCAGCATTTCTCTTATTGCGCCAGAAGATTGTTGGTTTGCTGTTACCTACACCTCCTCCTCGAACAAACTCTCCTCCACAACTTCTTGCTGTGAAACACAATGTAATTCCATAAGCTCTTCATTGGTCAGCTCTTGGCTATGCTCTTCCACAAGCTCATCAATATCTTTGTTATCCGCCTCCAGTCCCATGATCTTGGCCACATCTCTTTGACTACAGGCTCCACAGGTACTGTCTCAAACCCCTCAAAGTTACATTTGACAACGCTCTCCGGCCAAAGCTTCTTCCAAGCAGAAGTGAGGGTTCTCTTGGTAACCCATTCCCACGCCTTTTCGATCATCTTGAGGCAGGCAATGATGTGGAAGTGATATTTCCAAAACTCTCTGAGCGTGAGATTGGTCCCTTCAGTCACCTCAAGACAACGCTCAAAGAGCGCTCTAGTGTAGAGCTTCTTAAAGTTAGAAATAACCTGCTGGTCCATAGGCTGGAGTAACGGAGTAGTGTTGGGAGGCAGAAACTGGATCTTGATGTTGCAGGCGAACAATCCGGGACTTCCCCTTTCCTCGTCACTCATTATGCGAAACGTCACTCGTTCAGCGAATAATTTTTTTACAATTTATTTTGCTCATTTATTTTGCATTAATTTTGCATTATGCGAATTACTCGTTATGAGAGATGTTCGTTAAGCGAGGTTCCATATATATATATATTTATTCATTCATTGGCACCTTGCCGTCTTGACAGACGATAGTTTGTACTTTAAAAAGGCATAATAACTTTTACCTATGGGCATGTGACTGATAAGGCCAATTTGCACTGTAAATGTCCGTTCACAGTGGGTGCATGTGAACACGTTATTTCCACCATCATGCACCATCTTACGTCTCAAACGCTCGGTGTGAGACTTATCTGCAATTTTCTCCTTTGTCTTTATTCCATTTCTGATGTTTGCCCTCCATGCAACACGTTCAGCGGCAACTTGCTCCCAATGTGCATTATCAATGCCTGTATCAATCATGTCCCGCTTACACACATCTTTGTATCGTAGTAGAGGCCGACCCTGAGATCTCTTACCCATCTGTAATTCACCAAAAAAGATGTCCTTTGGTATTCTACCATCATCCATCCTCCTAAGATGTCCTATCCATCTAAGTCTACGAAGACTGAGCATGGAATAAACTGTCACACAACCTGATCTTTCCAATACTTCAGTATTTGTGATTTTGTCTTGCCACTTAATACCAAGAATTCTTCGCAGACACCGCATATGAAAGCTGTTTAAATGTTTCTCTTGGTGTGAGTAAGTTGTCCAGGTTTCACTGCCATAGAGAAGAGTACTAAGGACACAGGCTTGATAGACAAGGACTTTTGTTTTTGCAGTAAGCTTCCTGTTCTCCCAGACTCTTTTTGTTAACCTGTTCATTGTTGTTGCTGCCTTACCAATCCGGTTGTTGATTTCCTGATCTAGGGATAATTTGCTATTTACCACTGATCCTAGATATGTAAAATGGTCTACCATCTCTAGTTCGGCGTCGTCAATAAAGATTGATGGTACCCCATGTGCACCTTGTGACATAATCTGTGTCTTCTTTTTGCTAATTGTTAAACCAAATTCAGAACAAGCATTGGAGAATGCAGATAGTAGACATTGCAATTCTTCCTCAGAGTGGGTCGTAACTGCAGCATCATCTGCAAAAAGCAACTCTCTGATCAGTACCCTCCTAATTTTGGTCTTGGCCTTCATTCTTTGAGCATTGTAAAGGCCGCCATCTGAGCGTGAGTGAATGTATATACCACCATCCTGATCACGAAAGGCAATTTCAGTAGAAGTGAAAAGTATATTCCAAAGAGGGTGGGAGCTAGTACACAACCTTATACCCTTCATGTCCTGTGTGGAACGATTCCACAATGGACAGAAGAGTTGGTGGGCAGCCAATCTTCTTTAGTGCCTTGAATAGACCCTCACGACTGACCAAATCAAATGCCTTTGTGAGGTCGATGAAGGCAATAAACAGTGGTTGATTCTGTTCACGGCATTTTTCTTGCATTTGTCGCAATGAGAATATCATATCAATGGTAGACCGGTTCTGTCGAAAGCCACACTGTGATTCGGGGTAGACTTGATCTCCTAGGACTTGAAGTCTGCGCAGAATAATTCTGGCAAATACTTTTCCAACAATACACAGAAGTGAGATACCCCTATAGTTGTTGCAGTCGCTCTGATCGCCCTTGTTCTTGTAGTGTTATGATGCTTGAATCTTTGAAATCCTGTGGGACTTGTCCTTCTCGCCAGCATAGCTCTATTAGCTGGTGGATCTGTAGAGTGAGTGTGTCTTGCCCACTCCTTATAACCTCTATTGGAATCCCATCCTTACCTGGAGCCTTGCCAGATGCAAGTTCATTTATAGCACACTTAACTTCTGTTATAGTGGGAAGTGAGTCCAGGTGGTCAAGAGTTGGTAGAGCCTCTAAGGCGTTGAGGGCATCATCCGCTAGTTTGGTCTTACTTGAGTAAAGCTCCAAATAGTGCTCTACCCATCTGTCCATCTGCTGTTTCTTGTCAGTGATGATTTTTCCAGTCAAGGTTTTCAATGGTGCACTTCTTTTGATCACTGGACCACAGGCTTTCTTTATTCCTTCATACATGCTTCTTATGTTTCCCTTATCACTTGCGATTTGAATGGACTCACATAACTTGATCCAATAATCATTTGCACACTGCCTGGCAGCCTTTTGCACATCCTTCCTAGCTTGCCTTAGTTCACTCAGAGTATTACGCGTTGGTCTTTCCTTGTTTCTTAAGAGAGCTTTCTTCTTCTTATCAATCAAGGGCTGCAGAGTATATATATATATATATATATATATATATATATATATATATATATATATATATATATATATATATATATATATATATATATATATATCAGGTGAAGCAACATATTTTAGGACAAAAATGCTAGAATTTAGATTTCACTATAGGTCCAACAAGGAGGGACATATGAAGAGACGAATCCTACATATTTCCAACCAGTGTGTTACTATAATAGTATGAATTATGATCAGCCTTACATTTGCGCTGAGGGAGACGGATCAGCTGTGGGTTTGGCAGGAGTGCTAAAATACGGATTCATGTAATTAGCAGGTTCGATCATGATTTTAAAATTGAGTATTTACAAATGTGACCACCACAGGTATATAGGTCTTGAAAAACAAAATCTAATGGTACCTCAATGATGCCTGTAAGTCAATTCTTCTTCTTTGCGTTCATCTGGAGTGTTTTTTCAGATGTGATTGCGGTGTGTCTCGTTAGGCACCCTTGGGTTGAAACCCTTAGGTCAACACATCCGAGTTTTAGCGTGCATTTTTGACCAGGTTAGCATTCCTGGGAGACTCACTGAAGTGGTACAACAGTGAGTCTTGTGGTACCGTCCACCTCCCAGATGGTAAAGTTGGAACAGTCGAAGACTTCACGGTCATATCCCTCAAAGGAAAGCAGTGACAGTCCATAGCATTTTCCGCCATCCTGGGTGGCTTCCATAATTGCAGAGCCAACACATAGCACCCTGGTGCTGGGCTCACCAAGGGAATCCTCACGTCCTGCTCATGGCTGCTTTAATTCCTCACTTCAATATATTGGGCATTTCGTTCACCCCGGGCCGTTCCCGCAAAACCAGATAGGTCTGCAGGCGGTATCCACTCAGCGAGTTTTCGTCTCGGACATGTGCTTGTTGTTGTGCCCGTCAGAGCTGTTCCAGGCACGATGGACATTTGGAAAACTACCTAGTCAGAGCTGTTCCGAAAAAGAGCGGCATTCGGAAACTAGGTAGTCAGAGCTATTCCTAGCACGAGAAACATTCGGACGAGAGATTTCACTCGGACCTAATTGCGTAGTGCCAATTTTTATTTTGCCACCATTAGGACGGCACTTCTGACTTCGGCGGGCATTTTTAATGAGGTTAGCCTTACTCAGGTTTCGAAGGGTCAAGATAGAACGGTCAACAACATCACTGTCAGCCCTCAAGGGAAGGCAGGGGCAGACCATGGGCATTCCCTCACTATCCAAGAAGGCTTCCATAATTGCAGAGCCGGCACATATTGCTCTGAGACTGGGCTCACCCGAGGAGTTGCCACGTCCTGCTCATGGCTGCTTTGGTTCCTCACTTCCATGTGTTTGGCATCTCCCTTGCCACTGGTCGCTCAAGCACACACCAGGAACGGTCAGTCTGCGGGCAACATCCACTCAGTAAGCTTTTCCTTTTGGCTTCGGACCACGCAATGGATTCGCTAGCCGTACGTTCTATTTCGTGTTATTAAGACGTTTTCCCACTTTTGTCTACACTTCTTCTTCTTCTTCTTCGTTCATCCGGAGTTTTTTTTCCGGATGTGATAGCGTTGTGCCTGTTTACAGCAGAGCTGCGTTCTTGCGCCGTTAGGCCGACACATCCGACTTCTGCGGGCATTTGTTGACCGGGTTAACCTTCCCGGGGGTTTCTTAGGACGTTTGACTCTCACTGTTGTGGTGTTATCCCCCATCCCAGCTGGTCCATATAGAACAGCCAAAGACATCCTAGTCAACCCTCAAGGGAAGGCAGGGGCAGACCATGGGCATTCCCCGCCATCCAAGGAGGCTTCCATACTTGCAGAGCCGATACATAGCGCTCTGGTACTGGGCTCACCCAAGGAATCGTCACGTCCTGCACATGGCTGCTTAGCCTCACTTCCGTATATTGGGCCTTCCGTTCACCATAGGCTGTTCTTCCGGAAACCAGAAGTATGCAGTCTGCAGATGACATCCACACAGTGAGCTTTCGATTCGGACTTTCCATGTAATGGATTTGCTATCCAAGCAATATTCCATTTCGTGCCACTAGGACACTTTTCCACCTTTTATGAAGTCCACACAGTGGGCTTTTGATTCGGACTTTCCATGTAATGGATTTGCTATCCAAGCAATATTCCATTTCATGCCACTAGGACACTTTTCCACCTTTTATGAAGCCCACACAATGGGCTTTTGATTCGGACTTTCCACGTAATGGATTTGCTATCCAAGAAATATTCCATTTTGTGCCACTAGGACACTTTTCCACCTTTTATGAAGCCCACACAGCGAGCTTTCGATTTGGACTTTCCACATAATGGATTTGCTATCCAAGCATGAGTTAGATACAGACAGTTTTCGTAACCATTTCATTCGACTTGGGCACTTCTTCTACCTTTCAGTACTCGCTTACGAGGTAGGCTACATGTGCTGCTGGCTCAGCACCTTACCTCCGTGCAGCAGTGAGCGAGAAACGGCCTGACCCTCTCATCCGGGGATCCCTCATATCCCCCAGGTGAGAGCCTTCGGACAAGTATCTGAACTGGGCATGTAGCATGCTCTCAGTATCTCACCTCCATTTTTCGGTAGGTGGGTATTGGCCCAGCTCTCACGTCCGAGGGTTTATGGCTTAGAGGCGTTCCTCCTCAACCCTCAATAGAGAGCCTTAGAGTATGTGTCAGGACCAAGAACTCCTGCCTTCGTGCGCCTGAGTTAAACTTTAGACTGCTATCCTCAGTCTACCTGCAGAGCAGCAGGTTGTGTCTCGCTTAGTCTGGCCCCTATCCCATAAGCTGTCCGATGTGTCGTTTTCATCCATCGACAAGCACATGGGGTCAATGGGACACGCAAGCTCCCCCAACACAGCAAGGTGGAGACACATCGGGGGAGGTATGTCAATTCTAAATGAAGATATTCACATTTTTGTGAAGGCAAAACGGATTACGACTTTCTCATGTTCGGCATACTTTTGGCACTCTTCAGTGTGTCTCATTTTTCTCCACTTCCGCTCCATACTAAATTTTCTCAAACGGGTCATATACGGATATGAAATCTGTCTTCATCAGTATGTTCTGTCATGTTAAATGATAAATAATTGTACAAGTATACAAATAAATTATTAATAATCTTTAACTTGTATTTTCTTTAACTTTATTAGTTCAGATTTCGTTATGTGAGCCGATTCCGATCGATACTCAGATTATTCTCGCCAGTCGCCATCTTGGCTTTCCATTCACAAAATATATTGTTTTTATACCACAGGTGGAAGACGGTTGGCGATGAAACTCTCCAAATATATGTAAAAATGTGTGCAGAATTCAAAAATCCATCTAAAAATAAATACAGACTAATTTATACAAGCTCTAGAAAATAAAATTACTTTCTTTGCGGCAAATAATTAAATTTATTTAAAAAGCCATGATAATTTCAACCAATTGCTGTGCACAAAATATTAGACCAACCTTTTCTGCTGAAGATAAGATGGCGTCTGTTATTGTCATGCGAGATTTGAATGAATGAATTACGTAGGAAGCATGAATGGTCTGTGCAGAAGCCATTTTGGGAGACACAATTGATAAGCCTGGGGTGCGCGGTATATAACTTCCGGTTTCATTTTGGGTCACGGCACAGCTGGCATACTTAACATAATAATAAATTAACCCGAAGCAGTTTCCTGCTTTGAGTGTGTGATGTGATAGTGCTATCATATTTTTTTTAGGCCTGAAAGCAAAGAGGAATAGGTCACAAATCTGTCCCTTACTTTGACAAGTGACAAGTCCAGGTCTTGAACCCATGCCCAACCATGCTCATGACATACCTAGCGCAGTTTGCTAGTTATCAACTTTGCTAGCAAACTGCAGATTAATAGAACTATAGTATTTTGGATTATCGCTACCCAGACAAAACTAACTTACTAAGTCAATTTCAAATATTGTTTTATCCCCAAGAGAATGTGTAGTCTGATATACTTATACATGAAGCGGAGATAGGTATTGCCATTTAGATCTCTTGCCCCCGGGAAGGTTAACCCGGTCAACAAATGCCTGCAGAAGTCGGATGTGTCGGCCTTACGGCGCAAGAACGCAGCTCTGCTGTAAACAGGCACAACGCAATCACGTCCGAAAAAAACTCCGGATGAACGAAGAAGAAGAAGAAGAAGATCTCTTGCTATTTAAAATACATTAATTGTTGATGGACACTAAACATTGATGTTTCTATCATAGTAATTATTAGATATATTGATCATGTTTATCAGATTTGGTGTTTACTAATGAGACCACCACAGACAGAAAGGCCTTGAAAAACCGAATCCAACGGTACCTTACTGATGCCTGTATGCCAATTCTAAGCAGAGATATTCACATTTGAGTGTCGGGATCTTGAACAAAAAAAAGTTTAGGATTCCGCTCTCTGAGCAGTTCTCCTTTGTGTCCCAGTCGGAGTGACAGCTGAAATGGTTACATTTTGGCTTCATACTACTATAACTTTTTTGTTTTTAAGCGAACATCTTAGCAACCATACATCATTATGATTGTGAGAAGAGCGTCCTTTCAATTTCATCTTGATGGACTGAGTTATTGTTCTATATTTTTACTTGCTCAGGGTTGGTTAGATTTTGTAGCCAACATGTTCTACAAGATGGGGGGAAGCTAGACCCGCACCAGTCCTCCTTAGTTGCCTCTTTCAACCTGCATAGTAGGCTGTGTTATTACTATTTGTTTCCCTATGGGCCCATGTAATACGCAGGTGGTAACAATAGTAACATTACTAGGTCGGTCTCCATGGCAAAGGTGTTACAGCTGCGACCGATTTGGCAGCAGACCGCGTCGTGCTAGGTTTTAACGTGATGGTATGGGAGCCGGTCATTCAGAAAGCAATGGCAAACTACTGAACGTAACCTTGCCAAGACATCAACAACAGCAGTGCTGGTGTTGACGGAGATGTCCTGTAAAATGGGATATGGAAGAAAAAAACGTGTGTTATTGTGATTTTCTACAGCTGCAGTTCTCTAGCAGTTTCATTTAAATGTATCAGTTAATATCTCCCCGGGAAGGTTAACCCGGTCAACAAATGCCCGCAGAAGTCGGATGTGTCGGCCTAACGGCGCAAGACCGCAGCTCTGCTGTAAACAGGCCCAACGCAATCACATCCGGAAAAAAAACTCCAAATGAACGAAGAAGAAGAAGAAGTTAATATCTTTCCGTGCAGGTCATATAACTGCCCAGAACTTCTTTTCACTGCCATTCTCTTATTTTTTCTGTTAAATTTACCAGTTGTTACAATGTTCTAATTTTTTTCTCTTCTCATTATGTATTCCAAGACTATTTTACTGTCTCCTGGTGTCCGTGATCATTGTCTTTGTGTCTGGGCCTCTTTCATTTTTTGGGCTATTCATAGTATATGTAACAATCTTCTCAGAAACCATATTTTTTGGGACTTCCAGAGATTTTCTTTCTTGTTTAGTAATTTGAATGACGAAGATGTGAACAATAGATTGCACGATTTATTGCCTGGCATATTTTGCTGCATCTCATTGGATACATACTGCAGAAATCACACGACATTAAGTAAAGTAACTAGATAAACCCTTCAAGCTGAAATATACACATATTCACACAGTAATGTCAATTGTCTACCACCGTAATGTTAAGCTATCATGTCTTTCTGTTTGCAGAAATGTGGCCTGTGCAGATTAATCATGATGGCTTCTGCGATCTTTAACAAGCGACTATTTTGTGTTTAGTAATTGTTCAGGTTTCTCAGTAATTTCTTTAAACTAGTTTTTGGTACTTCATTTTTAATTCACCGCAAACAAAGAAATCCCAGGAGTTCTTGAGAAATCATGTGACTTCAGGGTGATTCCATAGTGGGTGTAGAGGTGTGTTGATATACTGTGCAATGTATTTATTGAAATAAAGAATCACATAAATTGAATGTGATGTCCTGAAGTCCTGATCAGGGCTTCACCCAGAGCAGGTGTAAGACCTTTGCGGGTGCCTCTCTGAGTGGTCTTGAGCGTTTCTGGGGTCGAGTTGTTTGGGAATGCAGCCCAAAGCAGTTGGTAAACTCCTTCTAAGGCTAAATACTGGCACGAGTCCGATAGCGGACAAGTACCCTGGGGGAAAGTTGAAAAGAACTTTGAAGAGAGAATTCAAGAGTTCGTGAAACGCCCAAAGGTAAATGGGTGGATCCGCAAAGTCGGCCTGTGGAATTCAGTCGGTGTGCAGACCAGGGCTGTCATGGTTCGGGATCCCTGGGACCCCACCGCAGCGCCGTTTGGGTCTCCGCTGCATGCACTGTCCACGGGCAGAGTGCCACAACCGGTTCGGCAGCTGCTAAAAGTTTGGAGGGTTGTAGATGGAGGAGCTTGCGTCCCTACCAGCCCTTCTCTTACAAGTCACTGCCGGACCAAGGGAATGCAGCAGCCATGTGCAGGATGTGATGATTCCTTGGGTGAGCCCAGTACCAGAGCTGTGTGTCTGTTCTGCAATTATGAAAGCCTCCTTGGATGGCAGGGAATACACATGGTCTGCCCCTGCCTTCCCTTGAGGGTTGACCAGGATGTATACAGCCATTCTAACTTAACCAGCTGGGATGTAGATGACACCTCAACAATGAGGGTCGAATGTCCTTCAAAACACCTAGGAAGGTTAACCCGGTCAACAAATGCCTGTAGAAGTTGGATGTGCCTACCTAAAGGCACAATATCGCAGCTTTGCTATAAACAGGCACAGTGTAATTATGTCTGAGCCAGAGTCTAATGTCCTTTGAACACCTGGGAAGGTTAACCCGGTCAACAAATGCCCGCAGAAGTCAGATGTGTCAGCCTAAAGGCGCAATATCGCAACTCTGCAGGTACAATGCAATCACGTCCGGGGAAAAAAAATCCGGATGAACGCAGAAGAAGAATGTGTTGCAGATCACTTCCAGTTGAGTGTGTGGTGGACTGCTAGATAGATCGATGGATGCAATAAGTGTTTCTGGGCCCAGAGGGTCCTCACTATTGTCGGAGTGTATATCCATATCTTGTGCTACTCATCTGATCTTGTGTATGTTCCATCTGTCTGTGCTCATCTTTGATGTATCTGGGGGCCAGTTTGCAAAAACAATGACATGTGGTTTTGTGTACATCTTACTGCAAACACACTTGTCGATCGGCCACAAATGAATCCTGATATCCCTATTCTGAAAATCCACGATCCCACCAGATCTAGGTCAGTGCTAAAAATTACTATGTGGTTTGTTTGTAGTGAATTAAAAATGAAGTACCCTGGTTTTAGTTGACAGGTAAGAATTTATTTCCTAATTTCTAATGACAAGGATTTGTTGCATGTGTTCTTCAGTTTATAAAATTCATTTTTTTTAATACCTGCGATAGGTTTTCTTTTCCGTGTCTAAATATTTTAGATTGCCCATCCCAAATTAATACTGGTAACGACAATCTCAGAATAATATTGGGAGAAACTCATTGGCAAACCTCTAAATATCAATGTAATGTAGGCATATGTACCATGAGCAGTTAGTCTAGACTAGAACATACTAACAGAATCACATTTGAAACTAATAACATGAGCAAAATGACATGTGATAATAATAGCTTGGGCGAAATCATATAGGATACAAAGTAACATCTAGTTCAGACACTATGCTTCATGATTAATGGTTTGGAAAAGTCTCGGAATAATATTTATTTTCAAAATGAGTATACAGTGATTCAGAGGAGCTTAAGAAACATTTTGGTATGCATTATGACAATTTTAGAAGAATGCAACTTTTTCCACCACCCTTGTAAATTAAAGCCAGAACAAAACTAAATAATTAATTTCATTAAGAATGTAGGGCTTTACGGCTGTTATCACATCCCAGATGCTTCAAAGTACTAATTCAAAATACTGTCCCCACAGTCATTATAGAGATGGGGTCAGCATGGCCGATTGGATGAGATCGCGTGTTCTTAAACATCCTGTGTGTTGATGCCAAGGTAAGGGGTTTCAACCCCTACACCAGACAGTTGGACTAAAATGTTGATTTTTTGTCCTAAGTACCTCTCATATCGGAGTGGGTTCGCCAGATGGCGCGGGACACTGGTAATTGGGAAAGCTAATCAACACGCAAAATTCAGTCCAGTGCTACTAGAAGTAGCGTGTATGAACTTCGCTTGAGCACAAATATAAAATAATTAAAAAATGCATTACAGAGTTTATTTATTTCTTGTGACACTGTGTCTGATTCTATAATGCCTTTGTGTGATTGTTTTCGTATAAAGTATTTTTACTCATATTTGTGCATGTGGATGCTTCAACATCATGTATTTGTATGTACATTTGTGCTTGTAGCGGAAGCAAACTGACAGAAGTAGTCGACAAAAGAAGAAGGGCAGAGGTGACAAGGGGCAAGGAGCACGTAACACATGGGATCCTTTGGGTTACGAGGGAGGCCAGACACCATTGATTGATTCCGTCCCATGTGAGAGATACTATGGGCAGTATGCGTAAGTTATGCATTACATTTTTGCTTACTCTTAAAACTTGTCACAAGGTGGTGTTGATCACAATACTACTTCTGCATTCATCCAGAGTGTTTTTTTTTTCAGACATTGCGTTGGACCAATTTTATTTGCACCCTTAGGCCGGCACATCCGACTTCAGGGGCTTTTTTTTTACTGGATTAGCCTTCTCGGGTTATCACAATACAGTATCACATAATTACACCTGCCTGTCCTCTAAAAGTACTGGAGAGTATGAGAAATGCCAACGTCATTTCAGCTCAAGGAACAGAAACTCCCAGCTTGCCTCCTGAGATGGACAAATATAGTTCAGGGGTCACAGTATTCACCAGAATAAACGGACAACCAACACCTGGCAGAGACGTGTCATGTCAACTGGAAATTGCTGTCAGGTGGTCACAAAACTCATGTGGATGTCAAAGGGAAACCACCACATTACATTCTCAAAAATAAGTGGGCAGATTACAAGTCGGGAATGGAGAGGTGATACATTCAGAAGCTTCATACCAGTTTTCAGACTAAATACCATGACATGATGATACATGTCCGTGTTAGTGTTCATCCATTTAGTAGGAAACCATAGTGGTCTAGGTGCTTACCTGCCAAAACAGTGGTCCAGGTTCATTCCCCAAATGTGGCAGAGTTATATTTTCTAACCATGGCTCTGGGGTCAGTAGTAGTAGGCCTCTTTCAGCCCTTAAGGACTATAGAGTTGTGCCACTGGGGAGGTACCTGACAGCACCGCTGGTGACTGTTTTTTTTTTTCTTCTTGTTGCTAGGTGTATAAATTGCGGTCCATGTTTCAGGATTTTGTCCTTAAGCTTCACACACCTTCAGGAGCAGATGAACCATGGCGAGACAGCATCTGACTGGGGGCTGCCCAGCTTAGGCGGGCGGTAGCTGTCTAGTGAGATATGATGATATGTCCCACCGAAAGAAACAGCCCCTGGCGCCTTGTCTTGGGTCAATACATCCTCAAAATGGGTACCAGATATTTTCTGAGAATTGCTAGAGACGGAAACTATACACACCAGCTTATGCCATGACCTAGAATACATGATGACTTAACACATCACACCATAATGGCAGTATCAGCTATGAGACTAGCTTACCTTATTAGACCTAATACATCTGATTTTTAAAGAAAGGCTATGTTGGTGCGAAGAAGGGATATGGTTCAACATATGAAAGTACTGCAGAGCTTAGTCAGCCAGTCCTTGCAGATCGAAGAGAAGCAGCCTCAGCTGAAATGGTTTGGCCATGTCTGCACAATGGAATAGAAAAGATTGCCAGCCACTGCAAGCCTGAGGAAGCTGTACATGTAGTGGCTTAGAAGTCTAGTGTCCATCTCTAACTTGAGAAAACCAGATACAAATCAAGATGTTGGTTTGTACAAACTGTCTATTCCCCTGGTGGTGAATTGGGCTCCATCTTTTTGGATAATGGTTTTTAAAAATTAGGAATTGTATGCTTATTAAAAGGGCCTCAGCAATCTGGCATAATAAAAGTAGGGTGCTGCCTGGGATAAATTTCAAAATGATAAAAGCTGCAGCTTGAAATATTCAAAGATGAGACATGCTTATGAATGTAACTGTAGAACTGGTAAAATGATAGCTAAAATTTGCTGCAGGAGTGTCCAACATACAGAACAGAAAGTTATTCTGACCTACGTCCACTGCATTTGAGGATAGACTCTATAGAGATGACAACAGGCTGAAGTTGACTGCTACTATCTTTGGATGTATTTGGGCTGGTGTATGAAGATGTATTAAGAAGAAAGACTTACAACATGCATTATTATAGTAAACATACACTGAGAGCCTTGCAGGCAGTGCAGTTTTATGCCTTAATGTATGATCTGTGAGAGGAGACTGGGGTCTATGTGTATAAAGGACTCTTTTTTTTTTGGAGTGATGTGGTCACTATCCTGCTGGCTGCCTTTACTTCCCAGAGAGTTTGCTGGTGTTTATTTTAGGCTGGCTCACACTGGTAGCCCAAGTCAGTGGAAGAAATCCCTGGCTCAAGAGGGATTTGAACTCTCAACCATCAGGTTGGTAAGCAAGCATGCTAGTCACTGCACTAGTGCTACTGCTTACACCCGAGAGTAGACAAGCAATAAACTTTAGTAATTGTTAAACTTGAGTTTTAATTGTGAATGTATTTTTTATACTAAGTACATAGCAATTGAATGACAATTATTAATGAATCTGCTTTCAGTATGTAACTTCAAGAGAACATTTTCAGTGCCCTGTCGGTGGTCAGCATGGATGAATGGATAAGAGTGCTCATTCTTAAACATCCAGTGTGCTGGTTCCCGTGGTAGCGAGTTCAACCTCTACACCTGTCAGCTGGACTAAAATGTTGACTTCTTGTCCTTGATTTGGGGATGTAAATTACAAGTACCTCTGAAGTGAGAGACACTGGTAATAGGAAGGCTAATCCACACGCAGAAATTAGTCCAATGCACTAAAAGTAGTAGTACATGTATGGACTATGCTTGAGTTCATAGCGAGCGAACGCAACAACAAAAAAGTGCCGACTGATTTGGGCGATCATGTGTCTGCACATCTTGCGATCTCTAGATCATGTATTAATGCATGAACTGACATTTTTCCATGCCATGATAAGAAGTTTTGAAAAATCTTCTCTCGCTGTCTTCCTCCATTTCTCTTTCCAGAAATCTTTTCATTTGTCAAATATGTTTTATGTTTTTCTCTTCCCATAATGTGGCAAAAAGGATGACTGCCTCTATCTTATGTTTGTGATAAGTTGTCTTTGTGCCTCAGCCTCTTTCAGAACAATTAGATTACTGATTTTGCTGTCCGAGGAATTGTCAGCATTCTTCTGTGAAACCACATCTCTGAGGTCTGAAGTGATTTTGTTTGTTGTTGCTTGTTTTCTGATTGTTCAGGATTCACGGCCATTGTTAAAACTAGCTTTATATAGTATGCAGAATTCTTTTTATAACATCCAGTGACAGAAATTTATTGGATAAGATGTTCTTCATTTGATAAAATGCATCTTTTATTTATCCAATTCTGTTCATGACTGTGATGCATCTTCCATCTGATGTTATTCATGTGTCGAGATGCTTGATTTTTTGTCCTTGTTGCATATCTGTTACAGGACGCAACGGTCAACCCCAGCATTTTTGGCTGTTCATGATTTCTGCCAAATTTATGTGAAGTAGTTTGTCATTGCTTTCTGAACGACCGGCACCCATACAATTTCATTAAAAACCAACCTAAGGCGGTCTGCTGCCAAATCGCCCACAGCTATGTTTTGGACATGGATGTGCGGGATTACGAACTGCATCCGTAAACCTTTCACAGTGGTAGTGGAACAGATTTTCTGTACTTGCCCCCAAAAATACTATTGACTTTAATTGTACATGTAAACACAGTCTGTTTCTTTGATATTACCAATACTTCCGTCTCCCTATTACTGTGACTGAGGCTTATTTTTAACTTTTTATAGTCACCGTATTTATTATTTTTATTTGTAGTTTCTCCTGAATGAGAAGTTACTTTGTAGATGCTATTACTTACAAACAGATGGGTGTCAGGGGAACTGATGAATAAATATATTTTGTTGTGCTTTTAAAGTTTTAATGACTTGTGTCTTCTTCACAGAGTCCGTCGGCAGTATCCACCCTTAAGTCTCCTTGAGTTGCAAAGGCTAATAGATTTAGACCGAGTAGATGTGACCAAACCAGTGGACATTGCATCCATTTGTAACACAGGACTTTACAAGTTTGATGTTGGCCAAAACCACTTTGGGGTGAACATTACAGAAGAGGTATAGCATTCTTCCAGGTCTTTTGTCTGATAATTAACAGTGGCAACAATTTTGTAAATTCCATGTAATTTATGTATTATAATTTATGTATTTAATTTATGCTTTTTAGGCATATTTGGAGCTGCAGCCACCCCATGATTAGCGCTCTGCCCGGTCAGCTTGATGGTCCTGAGTTCAAATCCATCTTGTCTCTGCGTTCCACCCAGCCACATAAAATGAGTACCAGAACACTTTCTGGGAAGATAAATGCTGGCCTGCATGTTGCTGACATCACACGCCAAGTGCTGATTGGTCTGAAAATGTGGTCCTAGCACAATGTCGACAAAACTCCACATACCATTAAAATAGAACCTTGAACTTAAATCTTTATATAGAAAGAAATGTACTATGCCTTACTTGAATAATTTGTGTCTACTCTAAACAGAGGTTACAGCAATAGCTGGAACAAAAATAGATTCAGTAACCCCTGTCTAGCATATAAGGAGTTAAAATTAATAACTATGGTGGGTTCCAAATGTTAGTTAGTTAGTTAGTCTACAGATCATCCTCATTGCACATCGAACCATTCAGTCCATAAGTGCTCGGATCCCCTCCTCAGCAAATCCTGCAGCAGTGTAGCGGCTAACGACGCCAGTTCTGTGTTGGTTTATCAATCTTCTTTGGCTTCCTGCGTAGTGTTCTTGTTTGGCCACCCCTCTTTTAATTTGCTGTTCTTGCAGTCTGGCCATGGTTGTAGATTCACAGTCATCACTTGGTTCACGCAAGAGTCTTACTTCTCGTAGAGCATTCAGAATGTCAGCCTGGTCCATGGCGCGTCTGCCCTCCACAGTAGCCTCACCTGCGAGCTTGTCAGCCCGCATATTTCCTTGTACTCCCGCATGCCCTGGCACGAAGATGAAACTAATCTTTGTCAGCCGAGACCGCTCCAGAGGCAGCAACCATTCTCTTCGGATCAACCCCTCCTCTATCCTCTTGATCATGTTCATTGAGTCGCTAAGGAAACATGCCCTAGTGATGTCTGTGTCTCGAGCCATGTTATTGCTTTACTTATTGCCATGACTTCCATAGTCAGGCTACTTGTGGTCTCAACAAAAGCACCAGAGTCCTCCTTCACAATTCTACCTCCAGCCCGAGCTGTAAAGACCCATGAACTTCTCACATGTCGGACGACCGACCCATCTGTGTAGATGACCGCATCACCGTCTAGCGAATTCTCGAAAATCAACGCTTGTACTTCAGCCTCCACAGCAGCCGGGTTTTCTTGTCTGCATTTTCTATCTAGTTGGATGCAAACTGAAAAGGATGTGCAGAAATCACTCCTCGCCCACTCCTCGCCAGGTTCTAAGTCCTCAAGTGAACACACCTGTTGAAGAATGTCTTCGGCTTGACCCATCCACGACCGTCCTCTTTTTAACCTGCTGCTCTTCACCTTCATAATTTCACTATGCAGTGGGTGTTGTGTGTGTTTGCGTTAACTCTGAGGTAGGCGCGTGCCCTGCAAACTTGTATTCTCTCTTCAATGGTTGGAAAATCAAGAAGTTAGCGCATCGCCCTGCATGCTGTATCTCTTGTACATCCAAGAATAATGCGCATAGCTTCATTCTGTATCCTTTCTATCTGCTTACGGCTGAGAATCAAGATTGCCATTGCATACTCCAAAACAGACATAACCAGCCCCTCGTACGGAAGACATAGATGGTGCTGCTGACAGTTTGCTGCCGCCATCACCCGTATCGCAGCCAAACCCCGCTTGGCCTTTGTTATCACCTGGTCTATGTGCTCATTATAAGCAAGGCGTCGATCAAACTGTATCCCCAGGTAATTCATTGCCTGCGTTCTTTCCACCATCTCTGAACACAGCATTACAGTTGGTGTTGGAGTGTTGACAATATGATTATTCAACGAGAACCAAGTCACTGTTACTGTTGCCTTTGTTGGGTTGACCAAATGTTGCTTTTATGTAGCCGGGGGCGGGGTTGGGGTGAGCGCCCAACCTTGCATAAATACCCCAATAGCTCATTCATCACCACTGCAGTAAAAGTCCAACTCCTGGCCTTCTCGTGGAGGACCTGTTTTAACTAACAGGAGAAGGTAGCGTATGCTACGATGATAGGAAATATACCAAAGTTGATACAAATAGACTTCCCAAAAATGGAAACACTATACACTGGAGAAGACGAGACCAAAAGCTCTAGATGTGTATGCACGTACACGCATGCACAGACACGTGTGTGCGTGCCTACACACCTAAACTCGAAGTAAGACCTACAGTCTGCTCTAGCAAAGGAAAGGTGCTGAAGACAGAGGCAACCAGCCAGGAGGTGCACCACAGAAATCAGGATGCCACGCAATTACGCCATGAAATATGTCGACTACTGCTAAATGTTATGGTGCTCGCCCTGCTTTGGAACCCCCAGGCAAGTGCAAAGCCGGCTCTATGCCTCAAAAGGGCTCAACTACAACTATTGGAGGTCCTTCTCAAATGTCCTGTGGAGCCAGGGGACCTGAGAATAGAACATCTGGCCATACCAAACAAAGACTAAAACTAATGCGCTGGAATGCGGAGGGAGTCAGCAACAACAAAAATAGAACTAGAAAACATCTTGGACCAAGAAAAAGTAAGCGTATGTTACTTGCAAGAAACTCACCTCAACGAAAATATAGCCTTCAAAATCAGAGGCTACCAGTGTTACCGATCTGACCGAAAGGACAGGCGAAAGGGTGGGATACTGACCCTTGTAAAAAATAACATCACTGCTTCCCAAATTGAAGTTTACATGGAAGGGGCTGAGTATCAGACACTTAAACTTAAGACAGGCAATACAGACCTTCATCTGATCAATTACTACTGTCCAAGTGACCGCCCACAGGCACTGGGCACACTACCATTAAAAGAAAACAAGATTGTGTGTGGCGACATTAACAGCCACTCGCAGAGCTGGGGCTATGATCACATGGACCAGAGAAGAGAGAGACTAGAAGACAGGCAGGATGAGAATAGATTCATCTTGATTAACAAGCCATCCGACCCACATACTTTCTACTCGAGATCATGGCACACTACAACTACACCTGACCTGGCTTTTCATTCACCAGACCTGGAGTGGAACATTACACAAATTGTTGGGAAACAACTTGGTGGCAGTGACCATCGGCCAGTCTTTCTAACTGTAGAAAAAGAGCTTGTAAGTGAAAGCAGCACCCTCTTGGGGTGGAACTAAAGAAAGCAGACTGGGCAATGTACAAGCATCGCACCAGCATACTGGTTAGAAACCTGAATACAGAGAAAGGCATACATAAAGTAGTTGAAGAGTTTGGGAAATGCATACTACAGGCAGCATGAGAAACAGTACCAAGAGGAGCCCATAAACATTATAAACCCTACTGGAGTAGTGAATTGGAACAGTTGCATAATGATGTGGAAGTGTGTAGATAGCAAGCAGAGGCCACACCCAGCCAAAAAGCACCACAATAAATACCAGTATGCAAAAGCCAAATTTCAAAGGGCCCAGCTGCAGGCTAGACGGAACAGCTGGCAGGAGAAAACAAAGTCACTGAACTTTGAAAGAGACACAAGGAAGTTGTGGAAGCTAATAAAACAACTCAATGATGAGGGCACAGGGAGAAACTAAAAAATTGCACTACATAAAGACTGAAACATCTTAACAGGAAAGCAAGCAGCTGACCATTTTGCAGACTCATTCGCTCAAGATAAGAATATCGAAATTAGCTCAGAGAAACAAGAAGAGATTCGAGAGAAATGGCAACATACAAGACAGAATGAAACAGTACATGAGGTTCTGGAGGCACCTATCACAATCAGCGAACTGGAGCTAGCCATATCAAAACTGAAAATGAGAAAGTCACCAGGAGCTGATGGTATCTCCAATGAAATGATCAGGAACCTAGGAACAGAGGCCAAAGCAAAGCTGTTGCAGATCTTCAATAACAGCTGGATCCTTAGGCAGTGTTCCACAAGCCTGGAGAGAAGCAATCATGATACCCCTCCTAAAATCAGGGAAAGATAGTTCCATTGCCTCCAGCTACAGACCAATTAGCCTCACCAGCTGTCTCTGCAAAACAATGGAGTGAATCATCAATCACAGACTGCAGTGGTACATTGAAAGTGAAAACATCCTTGTGCCACAGCAGGCTGGCTTTAGGCAGTGCTACTCTACGGAAGATGAGACAACCTACCTCTCTCAAGAAGTTGAGGATGCATTGCAAGAGAAGAAGCTGGTGCTTACTGCATGGGTAGATCTGAAGAAAGCCTTTGACAAAGTCTGGAAAGACGGTCTGATGAAGAAACTGAGAAACTATAAAGTGAATGGAAGAATGGACAAATGGTGAAAGCATACTTTCACAACAGAAGAACCCGAGTACAGATAGACGGACTCAAGAGCAAGAAAGTACTACTGCGTCACGATGTTCCTCAGGGCGGAGTCTTGTCCCCCACACTTTTTCTAATCTTCATCAATGATCTTGTTGCTAATCTACCACATGGAATTATAGCGGCAACGGACGCTGATGACCTGGTTCTATGGGCCACAAATGAACATGCATCAGTGGCCACCAGATTACTACAAAGAGCTGTAGATACATTTGTTGCATGGGCAAATAGATGGTGTGTCAGCATAAACACTGACAAGTGCAGCACCACCCTATTTACCCTCTCTCCAAAACAAAAGGCAGGGACCATCCAGATAAATGGAATACCCCTTATAGAAGATAAAGAACCAACATACCTTGGAGTAACATTTGATCAACAAAGCAGTAGCAAAAGCCAGAAGGAAAATAGCTATCCTGAGAAAACTAAGTGGAACCATATAGGGAGCCAGTGGGAAAATACTTAGCAAAGTTTATCAACAAAGCATATGACTACACCTGGAATATGGGTCAACTGTGTGGTGTTCAGCATCAAAAACCACACTACAAGAGCTGGACAAGGTGCAAAATCAAGCACTTACACAGGGGGGATGAGATCAACCTCTATAGTTGAGATGAGAAGATGTGGAGGACACAAGCACTGAGAGAATCAGAGATACGAAAACGCTAATACAAGCAAAAAAGTTCCTGTTACATACCACCAAAAGAAAAGGATAAGCAAATTCAGTCAGAAAGCCACCAAAACCTGCTCAAGATGACTACCACATTATGGACAGACTAGAACAAGTCATTATTCTGCGCCTCAGAACAGGACACAATAGATTACGCAACCACATGTATACACAATTCAAGATCGGTGAATCAGCCATGTATACATGTGAATTGGCGTCGCAGACAGCAGAGCACATACTCCAAGACTGCCCAAAATACAACATATCTAGGCAAACCTTCTGGCCTAGAGAGACAACAGTGGAAGATAAACTCTATGGACCACTAAGTGAACTAAAAAAGACAGTTAAATTCATACAAGAGACACCATTGCAGTTATCGACATATTTCAAGCGAACAAAAGAAGACGAATAACTATGGTAGGGTCAATTGTCATAATAAATGTCTGTAGCAGAAGGAATTAACTGAAGGCATATTTGGGATACTGGTAGCCACATCATCTTTGTAAGGTGCAGTATGTGAAGTTTGTATTGTTTGTTTCTCTCGGGATCTCAACCTTCTCTATTATATTGCCAGATCATGCTGCATTCAGTGTCTGCCAAACAACCATAATTGTTAGAAATGTCATCCAACACTCGTGACATGCCCATATGTGTTCTATTTCTGTCTTGCCTGGAAGATGTCAAAGAGTATGGTTACTTGTTGCAGTAGGTCAATGGGTTGCCCACGCCTCTGCTCTGTCCTCTAGTATGCTTCTTCTTGCTGGGGTCAATTTGGATTCCTGATTCCATCAATCATACTCACATGTAGTCATTGATTTGTGTTTGCAACAGAGAATCAGTTATTGACTGTATCATGTCTCCCTTGCTCAACCTCAGTGTTTTCCCTGGAGAGCAGCCAATCAGGCCTTTCAGTTCCATGTACCTTAGCAAGACCTGGCCAATAGAACCACTTAGCTCTTGCGGATGTGATGACTGTATATGTCAACCATTCATGCCAGATATATCCGGACAGAACCTTTCAGAGCATTGACTTTGAGTCCGTTGTGATGACTTGCCTTATTGAATGTAGTCTCAGAAAATCCATGTCAAGAGCCACTGTGATTGCCACCACTTCGATTCTCATACTGGATGTCATGTTTCAGTATGCTCCACACTATGCAATGATCATTCTGTAGCTGTGAAGTTTCACCCTGTCTCAACTGGAGGAAAATTATGGCCTTTCTCGCTTGCATTATTATCTTAACTGGTTAGCCAGTTTGGATTCAGGTGTTGTAGTAATCTGATCACATCATTGCACTGGCTCTTATTCTCAGCAATTCTTGTCAACTCTATGTAAGTCTGAGTCCTACTATCCTAGCATGCCTCTGTGCGGACTGTAGTTGTTTCCTGAGATGTCTTCTATATTTGGCAGGACATTTACTTTATTTCTGGACCAGCGGAGATGTGGTTATGGGGGGTTCCTTGGGGTAACTAACAACAATTGCCTGAAAGAGGCTAATGAAATTATAACATTATATACAACTGTAAGAAAGAGACAAACGGCTTTCTTTGGTTATGTGATGAGAAGAGAGGTATTGGAGAACATTGTGACAACTGGAAAGATTAAGGGGATGAGAGGTAAACCAAGAGACATAATGCTGGATGGGTGGAGATGGTGGCATGCAGGAATATCAGCAGAATTGATTCACAACACCAAAGACCAAGATCTGTGAGGAGACATGACCACCTACGCCAGCTGGCAGGGCACTTAATGATGATGATGTCTGGACTAGACCCATTACATGTGGTCTGCCACCACACTGAGAATTGGAAAGTGTGTGTTAGGTGGTACCTTCATAGTGAGGGACAGAGAGTACTGGAGATCCATTGCAGACAACCTTCATTACCAAGGTGGCAACTGACCTGGCTACCCTGTGCTGCATATAAGCCTTTAATATTTAATCTTTACAGTCAAATTGTTTCAATAGTTTCTTGAACTATATTTTCTTCTTCTTCAGGTGCCTGGTCTGGAGCAGAATGATCATGATGATTCAATTCTCTTTGTTGATATTTTGATGAAGTTGGCTTTACTGGCATTATTATTTATTGTCCAGCTGTTTAAGCTTTTCACATACATCTTTCTCCATTTTCCTCTGCCTTTCTTGTCTAGTATTTCAGTGCCTGTTCGTTCACCCTTTATTCCCCCACTGAGGTGTAAACCCTTAACTAACTCCAAGCCCTCCTTTCTTTTGCTATCTCCATGCGGCTTCCTTTATTCATTTGTGTGTTTAATTCAGTCTCTGTGTTTTTATATACCCTCTATTTTGTTTGCCATGTGGTTTCCAAACAAAGGACTTTCTAGTTATACAATTCTCAGGATTTCTCGCTGTGTGTCTTATCCACCACGAGCATCTTTTTGTCACCTCTGGATTTGCTGGTAATTGTTTATTTTCGCCATAAGCTCCACTTTGGTGATTCTATCATATCAATTTAGTCCTTCTGATCTTCCTCTGCCTCCCCACCAAGTATGTTACTGTATTTGTACATAATTCATGGTTTTTCTACAGGGGTGTGACATCTTTGCAGCAAAATTAAACCTTGAGGTTCAGTGGACAAATGAGCTGGTGATTGCAGCTGTGGAGAGAAGTGGAGGCACGATCACAACCAGATATTATAACCCGCAATGCCTGACAGCACTGTTTAACCCTCTGGCTTTCTTCAAAAAAGGCCTGCCAATACCCAAATGCAAATTACCACCCCAGGTATGCTTTTAATAATACAATATACAATTGATTCCATTAATTTATCATATTAATTAATGTTATCCGTTAATTGTATTGTCATTCTTACTAATATTGCCTTTGTTATCGTTAGCTTTCTTCTTCTTATAGTCCATGCCGTCCAGTGTTGGTCATTATGTCTGTCCGCAGCCTATTGTCTCTTATACGGTCAAAAAATGTATATGCAAATGTCTCTCCATGTCATGCTGCCAAACTGTCCAGCAACTTCTCTGTTGGTCTTCCCCTGCCTCTCTTCTAGTTTAGCTATACCATTATCTTGAAGTACTCCAGCTTAAACCTTCGCATGACATGCCCAAATAATGTGGATTGTCTTCTTCTGACATGAGTAACCAGTAATATTTGTCAGTTAACCACTTTCAAGATACCTTCATTATGCTTTTTTTAAAATCTCTTTCCACCATGATTATATATATATACATCTCTGCAGCTTTCACACAATTCCTCAAAAGGAAGAATGGGTGGTTGTGTCATTTGGAGCTGCCAAATTACTATCTCACACAGGTCCATTCATTTGCATTTTTCACATTTGATTCAGACATTTTTGGCCAAACAATATTCCTCTGGTTTGTCAGACTCCCCGTTCTCTTAACATTGGTCCTTGCAATTTTTGGTTGTTCCCTAAACTGAAAATGCCACTAAATGGGACGTGATTTGAGTCTTAAGAAGACGTTATGCCGAACATGATGGCTACACTTTACTCCATTCCCAAAGAGATCTTCTTGAAGTTCTTCCAATAATGGCGGGTCCACTGGGAGAAGTTGTGTCCAGTTCCAAGGAGAGTACTTTGAAGTCAATTTATGGTTTAGACTTCTAGGTGAGTAATTATGCTTTTTACGGCCAAAGATCCTATACTTTTGTCAAAAGTATTTTATAGAGATAACTGTCCCACCAAATAACTTGTCTCCTTTCAACGACCACCACCTGTGTTGTCCACAGTGCTTATTCTATATCTAGAGGCCACTCCACTATCCACCACTAGGTGTCTCAACTAGTAGTAGACTCCTACCCTAGGTCATAGTATATATGTAATGTAATGTGTGTATTATTCTATGTGTGGTCAGAAAATGACAATGTGGGATAGTTGATGATGCTTATCTTTTTTTTGGGGGGGGGGGGGGGGCATTCTCTTGTTTTTACTTCCTTTTCCCACTCCCCGCCACATCATTTTGGCGTTGTGTTCCTCCCTGTAAAGCAACTGTTTGTATCATTATTGCCAGTTGCCAGGAATGTTGTAGTGAGCTGTGGAGGCTTTGATCTGCCTTTCCGTTAGATGTTTCTAATATTGAAATCCCTTCGATGGTACCACTTCATGAGGCTTGCTATTATGGAGAGGACATCTGTAAAATTGTAGTTAGATCTTTCTTAATATTTTTAGTACAACTTTTTTAACCATAAATATGTTAGTGTGTCTTACATTAATTATTGTTTATAATTGTCTGTACACTAAATGTATCATTCCATCTATCTTACTTGAACAGATAACATTGTTTACCAATGATGTTGATCAAATAATTGTGTTCTTTCAGGATGCATTGGCCTACTATACTGATCCAGAATTCCGAGGATATCTAGCGGATCCAGAGAAGATACTGTTGGCGCGTGAAAAGCTGGCTCAGAAGTATGGATACAAACTTCCAGATTTAAGTGCAGACCCTGTCGAGGATTTACTGTTGATGAGGAAAGATCCCTTACAGATATTTTATGGTCTTGAACCTAGTTGGATTGTGAACTTAACGGACAAATGCATTTTGAAACCAAAGGATGAAGACTACTTGAGATTTTACTACAATGTTCATTAGCATTGTTAGAACAGAGAAAATGTTTGAATCAAACCATTTAGTTCTCAGATCAAGGGATCAACAAAAGTAATTATACTATAAGTAATATACTTTTGGTATGGACATGTTTGTATTAAAGATCAGGTTTTTGTATCCTTAATAAATTCTACCACTGATTACCTTCCATGTTACTTTATAAATCCATCCATTTTCTCCTATCAACCTTGAGAAGCATTTTTGAGAAGTCCAGAGAGTAACAGCGTAGGTCATCATACTTGTTTTATAGACTATGGTAAGGCCTTTGGCTCTGTTCAGTATCAGAAATAGTGGGATATAATGAGAGAAGCGAAGCTTCAAACACATGTGATCGACTTGCTTGAATCCTTATATCGTGAACAACAAGCAGTTATCAGAGTAGTTGGTGAAATAACATCCTAAAACTAATCTTCTGAGTTAAGTATGACGCTATAAGCATTACATTTATGTTGGTGTATTTTTATGTTCTGGTTAATTTTTGAAAGGTTCTAGAAAATTTCAATGGCTTTTAATGTTGCATGAAGATGCGTTATTTTGTGAAGAAGAAAACTGAAGAAATTTGTGCTGTCTAAATAAATGTAATGATTACATGTCCTGAGTTATTCTTGTTTTCTAGTGTTGTTCATTACATATTAGTCTTGGTAGAAAATTGTATATTAATTAACACTTTGCTGATTAAGTTCTATGGTTGTCATATTTCTGTTCTGAACCCTAGCTGACCAAATTTGATGATCATAGAATTTGTTATACGGTTGCACATGCAACAAGGCAGCTGTGTTGGTTGTTTTACTGTATACATTCCATCCAGGTTTTGAATTCCAAAATAGAGGCCTCTCTGTGCTAAATTATTTTATCTTCTGTGCATTCATGAATGTAAAGTGTGATTGTTCTAACACTTCACATACTCACAGGACTTAAATCCTACAATCATGGTAGGACTGATTAGTTTGAAGTATCATGACTCCTCTCACCATGCCCAACATCTGCATCTCTTTTAATCACCTCCAGCTTCGTTACTTCTACATGTTAGCAATGTATGTTTCTTCTTCTTCTTCTGCATTCATCCGGAATTTTTTTTCGGATGTGATTGCATTGTGCCTGTTTACAGCAGAGCTGCGTTCTTGCGCCGTTAGGCCGACACATCCGACTTCTGCGGACGTTTGTTGACCGGGTTAACCTTCCCGGGCAATGTATGTTTCTTCTCTGCAGACTCTAAGCCATAATTCATCACTTCCAGCTACATATATACTGCCAGACGCAGTATTGTATCTGATATAAAGCTGGTCTTAGCCATAACACATGCAAAAATACGAAAAATTTTATGTACTAAAGTAGAATTAAATGTTTATATAAATTTTGCGTCAACTGCCCTTAAATGGTGGCTAGTATTTTCCTCCCGAATTGAACGTCGAGAGCTGACATCAAACCCGTGTTCAACCAAGCGTGTTGTGGCTACAATCTCACTGTGGAGTGCTTGAAAAAAGGCTCTTATGAAAGAGCAACAAAATAATCTGATGTACCTGCCACATACCACCAAAACAATGGATCACCAAATCAATCGGAAAGACTGGCAATTCAGCCGTGTGCACATTTGGAGTAGCGCCGCAAACAGCAGACCATATATACTCCAAGACATTCAAGTGAACAAAAGAAGAAGAAATCTCTATCATACTGCCTACAGAAGCCAGTCATGCTTATTCAGGCTGTTTGTAAAGTCTCACTACACTTTGTATGTAGAAGAAATTTTTTTAATGAAGTACACGACGTCATCAAAAAATGTTCTCCACAGTCCAGCGTGAAAACAATATGCAGCGAATGGCTGTCGTCTGCTGGAGTAATTCTTTGCACTCCAAACAGAATGGTGTTATCAAAGGAAGAAATAATTTTTTTTTTAGTTAAACAAGTGTTTAGAAATGGAGGTTAATACACGGATATCTTCTTCTTCTTCGTTCATCCGGAGTTTTTTATTTGGACGTGATTGCGTTGTGCCTGTTTACAGCAGAGCTGTGTTCTTGCGCCGTTAGGCCGACACATCCGACTTCTGCGGGCATTTGTTGACCGGGTTACCCTTCCCGGATACACGGATATAATAACAGACACATTGCAGAAGTTATTTGACAATATAAAGAGACGTGTACAGTCATGTCTTGAAGCCCGTAGTAGACATTTCCAACACCTGTTATAATGAATACTTCATTGGTACTTTCCAGCTTCCTCAAAAGTGTTAAAACCATAGCAATAGCTAATGTAATAAATTTTTTAGCATATTTTTTTTATGGCATGTACTTCATTTTTCAAGTTTAACCTACATACAAAGTGTAGTGAGACTTTACAAACACTGGTACTACCCAGACTGCAAATGTATCCCTGTATTTGATACCCTGTTTCATAATATACTGTAAATTTGAGAATTATCTGCTATTCGGAAACAGGATTGCACTGGTCCACAACTGTGAGGGGGCTTCAAATGAAAATCTTGTTGTTTTTTTAGTGAATACATTCTGAAAAAATGTATAATTTTTCTATGTAGTCACCGCTGCGTTAAATGCAAATCCTCCAGTGCCGATAAAGTGCTTGGATTCCTGTAGAAAAAAATTCTCTTGGTCGCATGTGTAATCACTCTGAGGTCACTATACGGTGTACCTGATCGTGAACAGTCTGTCACAGAAGTCACGCCATTTTGAAACTTCCTACTCTACTCATACACATGCTGGACTGAAAGGCATGCATAGCCATACTGGATCTTTATTTGCCAATTAATTTCTATGTTTGACCCCTTCAGTGATGAAAACGTGGATAACAGAACACTGCTCCTCTTTGGCGCATGTCAAAAGTGGGGTGGCCATCTTTAAACTGTTCTTATGATGTCACCATGTTTGTCTTCACCATGATGTGACGTGCTTAACACTCTTGATATCCTTAACAACAAGAAGTCCCCTCGTATTATTATTTTGTTAAGTGTTAAATTCCTGGTTACAATTTATTTTGCTCCAACCTTTAAATCTTGCCAAGATGTCATCTGTTACAACTGTTAGTGTGATTCAATTAACTCTTTCAGCCTCAGACATTTGTTATTTTAACCTCAAGACATTTGTTACTGTAGCTTTACTCAATCCTAAGAAGTTGTACTTTAAAGGAATTAATGTCTAGCTCTGAAGAAATTAGAATAACATTGTCGGACAGGTGGAGTCAAAATAACTATCAATAGAATGGGTTACTCAATTTGAAAACCTGTGAACAATATTCTGTGTAACTATACTCTCTTGACTGGAACCCATAAGGCAAACAAAATAGTGGGAGACTTTAAAACATATTCATTCATTCAGTAGCATGTCCTTTGCAGAACCTCGCTCCCATAACAACCTTCTGGAAAAACCCCCGATCATAAGCAAGATGTCCCGCGTCCGATACACCCATGTGGAGATCATCCGCCACATCCTGCATCCATCTTCTCTTTGGCCTTCCTCTTCCTCTCTTCCCAGGCATATACCCCTCCATTATTTTTGTCTCCAAACTTTCGTGACCAAAATATTTCAATTTTCTTTGTTTTATCTTCTTTAATAGCCAGCCTTCTTCAATATTCAGCCCTTGAAGTATGGATGCATTTGTTCTTTTCTTTACCCAAGATATTCTTAGAACTCGTCTATAACATTTATATTCAAAGCATTTATGCGCTATTCAGCTTGTTTAGTAAGTGTCCAGGTCTCACAGGCATATGTTGCAATGGGAAAGAAGCATGCTATTAAAAATCTAATTTTTGTAGTTCTGTCTGCATAATTTATTCAGCTGTTTTAGTCTTTGAAGAGCAGTTAATAGTCATCGTTTAATGTCTTTCGTTGTGTCACCGTTGTTAGTAATCAATGGCCCAAGATATTCAAAATTTTCCACCACCTCCAATTTTTCCTCATTAACATATATTTGTTTCCCATAGTAGTTTTATCTGTATGCATTATCTTTGTTTTTGCTATGTTGAGATATAAGTTGTGATTTTCACTATTCAATTGGGTTGAGGCTATTAGATTTTCTATACCATTCTGTGTTGTGGATAGCAATACTGTATCATCAGCATACCGAATCTCTGGTATGTCATGACCACTGATATTTAGGGCATCATATAGCTCCCTGTTTATATCATCTCTTACATTTCTCATATTTTCGGCGTACAGGTTAAACAAATAGGGGAACAGCACATATCCCTGACGGACTCCTTGCTTGATGTCAAACTAATTTGGTGTCTCGCCATCTATTCTAACAGCTGCTTGTTGGTCTAGATAGAGCACTCTTATTAGTTGTATTACATGTGATTGAAAGCCCATATTCCTCATGATTTCCTACAGTTTCTGATGTTGTACACAGTCAAATGCCTTTGAATAATCCACAAAACATGAGAATAGGTTTACATTAAATTCTCTGCTAAAAAAAACATGGAGAAGAGAATTAAAGACAGATTAATAATACTGTGAGAACATGGAGAGCACTGCATGATATAGCAAAAGATGGGACTGCTTGACAACCAGTGTGATTTCTGCAGTATGTCTATGCTGACGAGAAGCAGCGAAATTTGGCAGGCAATAAATCGTGCAATCTATTGTTTGTGTCTTCGTTATTTAAAGTATTCTTATTTTCTGGTTATGTCCCCCCAAAGAAGTCTTGGTCGAAACGTTCACGTGTGCGCAGGCGTGCATGACTGTGTGTGGTTCCCCCACCAATGTCGTACAAGACAGAACAACTGGAATCAGTGAGGTATCAGTTAAGGAATCAATATAGTTGCACTGGACATTCCTATGCGTGCTCAGTCCCTGTCTTCAGCAACCAAGGTCATTCAACAGTCAATGAATAACTTAACTGTACATCAGTTTAAAAAGCACCATCATTGTGTTCCGGACATTCCCACACGTGCTCAGTCTCCTGCCTCGATAGTCAACATCGCATAAGAGTGAACAGCTCGAATGCCCAGGGTTCTAACAACTATCAGATTCACTATGATGGGTTGACCCCAGAGATGTACAGAAAGTGGAAAAGTCGGTAACTGATAGTATTGTCTCCCTGTCTACTGTGTTGGTAAGCATGCACATGAAACCACTACATTAAACAACTCTTCTCTTCCCTCCCCACTTTTTTTTTAAATTACGGGATTTGACATTACAATAGGAACTGGTGTAAATAATAAATACTATAGGTAAAATGGTGAATGCAGTTGAATATCATCATCATCAAGTACCTTGCCAGTCGGCATAGGCTTTTATGTCTCTAAGATCTCGGTCTTTGGTGTTCTGGATCGGCTCCCTTGACGATTTTGAATAACGAAGACACAAACAATAAATTGCACGATTTATTGCCTTGCATATTTTGCTGTATCTCGTCAGGTACATATAGCTGAATTCACACAAAATAAAATAACTAGATAAATCCTTCAAGCTGAAATATACACATGTTCGCATAGTAATGTCAATTGTCTACCATGGTAATTTTAAACTGACTAACATGTCTTTCTATTTCCACAAAACTGGCCTATGTAGATGAATCATTATGGCTTTTGCAAACTTTAACAAGCGACTATTTTGTGTGTTAAAAAGGCACTTGTCTCTATTAATCACATGCCTAACAATCGATGAATTGGGACATTTCCGGTGTGTCGGTCTCCCTAGGCTCCCATCACATGTGTGTAGTATTTTGTCAATCCAATTGGGTATGTGTTCAGCAACTCTGTTGTTCAACTGCCTCTCTGTTCTGCCGATGTAGGTAGACTGGCACCTGCATGTGAATTGGTAAATGCATTTGGATTTGGCGTACAGAGGAACAGGTTCTTTTACTGCTGGGGTGGGAATAGGTGTGATTCTATACCAAATAACTGGAGTTGTAGCACAGAATGTTCGGCTGACTGCTGTAATGAGCTGGTCCTGTAGACGTTGCATTACGTCATACCCTCGAAAGGTTAGCTGGATGAATACCTTGGGTTTGGGGACTAGTTTCGTCTGGTTTTGGTTTGGGCTGTTGGCAGTGGCGCTTTATAAGTCCTATGGAGTACTCATTCAGGTTTAAGACATTCTTCAGAGTTTCAAATTCCTCTATCAGTGTGTCCTGGATGCATATCTTCATAGCACAGTCAAACAGGGTCCGTACTAAGCCCCGTTTGTACTGGACAGGTGTGAAGCTCTGAAAATTTTTAAGTTTTGGCCAGTTCTTTGCGGTACACCGATCTTTTAATTGTGCCGTCTGCTCTACATCTCATTAAAATATCTAGGAACGGCAACGCTTCGTTGTGTTCGTGTTCAATAGATAAAGAGATGTTTTTATGCATCATGTTCCTTATGAACTGAAACGATGTTGCTTGTAGCTCGTCTGTGGTGATAATTAGTGTATCGTCCACGTAACGACAGCAGAAGCCCAAGTTTCTAATGTCTGAGGATCTTGTTTCTTCTAAATGTGCCATGATGTCCACTGGAATAGGACAAAGAGGACTCCCCATGGCCACTCAATTGACGATACTCCTCCATGCCTCCGTCTTAGTCCATCTAGCATAAATTCTATTGGTCTGCCTTTGCCTTGCTCCTCCTTGATCTTTTCAATCGCCACAATGTTCTTCAATGTCTTTCTTCTCATCACACGACCAAAGAAATCTGTTTGTCTCATTCTTGCTGTTGAATTAGTCAGTTTGTCGCGGTTTCAACTTCACTGCAAAAGGTTGCCCCATTATGCTTCTTTCTGTACCAGTGAATATAACACAAAATGCTCCTCACTTCCCCATGTGAAAAGTGGAACCGACAGGAATCTCGACAAACCAACAGCCCGTACAGGTATACTATCTTACTGTGTCTTATTGTTGAATATAATGTTCCAGTTTGTTGTATATAACAATATAAAATTAAACCAACAAGGCCGGTATAAAGATTTTGAAGGTTCCCATCCATTTGTTAATTTAATGAATTTTACTAACATCTACAGGGAAGTGTGGTTCCCTGCCAAGACAGTGGTCTGGATTCAGTTCCCAGCAGAGGCAGGGTTATTTTTTATCGATCCACACGGTTCTGGGATCCACAAAGCCTTATAACAATCCATCCATCCATTATGTGCCATGCCGATAAGCGTGGGCCGTCATGTTCTGCCATCTCACTCAATCACCAGAGTCGTGGATCAGCTCCATGTTCCTGTCGACCATGTCATGTGGCCAAGCCATCCAGGTATTTACTTCTCGGTCTTCCCCTTGGTCTTTTCCCTTCGATCTTGCCAGTACATTTCTTCTCATAACATGCCCAAAAAATTCTGACAGTCTACGTCTAATGACTCTAATCAGTTTAGGATCTTCATTTGTTTCCTGTAATACTTGTTAATTCTTTTTTCTGTCTGTCTGTCCACGGTATTCTTTGCATTTTCCTCAGAAACCACATTTCCACAGCCATCAGCTGTTTTTCAACTTGACTGCTAATTGTTCACGCTTCACATCCATACAAAAGTATAGGTTCTATGTAGCACTTCAACACTCTTTTTCTCGTTTCAATTTATACCTTTTTATTGGTCAGTATGTTTTTCATCTTGCAAAAGGCTACCTTCGCAATGGCAATTCTTGTTCTAATCTCTTCAAGGTATCTCCCATCAGATGTTATGGCTGTGCCGAGATAACTATATTGATTAACTTGCCTAAGAATATGCCCATTTACTCGTATATCACATTGTCGTATTTCCTTCTTCCCAGTGACAACCATAATCTGTGTCTTCTTAATATTCAGTTCTACCCCTAGTTGTTCACTGTGTGCAACAACCGCATCTACTAAATTTTGCAGGTCCTGTTCATTGTCTGCAATCAAGACTGCATTATAACAATGGGTACCGTATAATTTTCAGGGAATTGTCTAGAATGAAAGGCGACGAGGAAGGGAGCTCGGCAACCCCATCTCATATGCCTTTTTAAAAAATGTTTGAAGGGGTGGGGGTGGGGTGTTAACGTGAATACCAGTTATTCATCAATAATTAAACTCAAATCATAGACACACAAGGCTGATCAATCATCAATAATTGAACTCAAATCATAGCCACACAAGACTGATCAGTGAGACCAACCACAGAGTCAAATGTTATTGCAGCGAACATTTCAGCCTTACATTCTAGTAAAGTGTGTTGTTTAACTTAAAAACGAAAACAAAACAAATACATGAAAACAATTATACTGTAAGTCGACATACATGTCTAATATTTAATAACAAATATAGGAGAACTGGTAGTGATGACAAATTGAAAGCCTGAAATGATGACGGTCATTTCCCCCTTTGAACACAGTCTTCACTTTCTTCTCTGCTCTGGTGTGCAAATGGGATCAAAGTCTAAGGCCTTAGCATAACTACCAGTCTTTCCAGCCATTATTTGTATCAGTTTTGCCAACAAAGCAACCACAGACAGAAAGCGATTTATTCTATGAGCCAATCGAAAGCTTCCAGCCACCATGACTACTTTCGTCTCATCTCATATGCCGTGGTCAAGAATACATGAAGACTTAACACCTATCTTCTTCTTCTTCGTTCATCCGGAGTTTTTTTTCGGATGTGATTGCGTTGTGCCTGTTTACAGCAGAGCTGCGTTCTTGCGCCGTTAGGCCGACACATCCGACTTCTGCGGGCATTTGTTGACCGGGTTAACCTTCCCGGGGGTTTCTTAGGACGTTGACTCTCACTGTTGTGGTGTTATCCCCCATCCTAGCTGGCCCATATAGAACAGCCAAAGATCCTGGTCAGCCCTCAAGGGAAGGCAGGGGCAGACCATGGGCATTCCCCGCCATCCAAGGAGGCTTCCATACTTGCAGAGCCGATACATAGCGTTCTGATGCTGGGCTCACCCAAAGAATCGTCACGTCCTGCACATGGCTGCTTAGCCTCACTTCCGTATATTGGGCCTTCCGTTCACCATAGGCTGTTCTTCCGGAAACCAGAAGTATGCAGTCTGCAGATGACATCCACACAGATGTGTATAAGAGACAGCATCCACACAGTGAGCTTTCGATTCGGACTTTCTTCTTCTTCTTCGTTCATCCGGAGTTTTTTTTCGGATGTGATTGCGTTGTGCCTGTTTACAGCAGAGCTGCGTCCTTGCGCCGTTAGGCCGACACATCCGACTTCTGCGGGCATTTGTTGACCGGGTTAACCTTCCCGGGGGTTTCTTAGGACGTTTGACTCTCACTGTTGTGGTGTTATCCCCCATCCCAGCTGGTCCATATAGAACAGCCAAAGATCCTGGTCAGCCCTCAAGGGAAGGCAGGGGCAGACCATGGGCATTCCCCGCCATCCAAGGAGGCTTCCATACTTGCAGAGCCGATACATAGCGCTCTGGTACTGGGCTCACCCAAGGAATCGTCACGTCCTGCACATGGCTGCTTAGCCTCACTTCCGTATATTGGGCCTTCCGTTCACCATAGGCTGTTCTTCCGGAAACCAGAAGTATGCAGGCTGCAGATGACATCCACACAGTGAGCTTTCGATTCGGACTTTCCATGTAATGGATTTGCTAGCCAAGCAATATTCCATTTCGTGCCACTAGGACACTTTTCCACCTTTTATGAAGCCCACACAGTGGGCTTTCGATTCAGACTTTCCACTTAATGGATTTGCTATCCAAGCAATATTCCATTTCGTGCCACTAGGACATTTTTCCACCTTTTATGAAGCCCACACAGTGGGCTTTTGATTCGGACTTTCCACGTAATGGATTTGCTATCCAAGCAATATTCCATTTCGTGCCACTAGGACACTTTTCCACCTTTTATGAAGCCCACACAGTGGGCTTTTGATTCGGACTTTCCACGTAATGGATTTGCTATACAAGCAATATTCCATTTCGTGCCACTAGGACACTTTTCCACCTTTTATGAAGCCCACACAATGGGCTTTTGATTTGGACTTTCCACGTAATGGATTTGCTATCCAAACAATATTCCATTTCATGCCTCTGGGTCTTCATGCACCTTTAAATGTCAACCTGTATATAGTTAAAGTAATCTGCGGTCAACTTTAGCTTGTTGATATCTCCATAGAGCTTGTCCTCAAATGAAGCAGGTGTGGGCCAAAATATCTTTCTCTGTTCTGCATACGTTGGGCAATCCTGCAGCAAATGTTTTGCTGTCATTTTTCCAGTTCTACAATTACATTCATCGGTATCTCCTATCTTTAGTTTATTGAACAAGTGGTATTTCAGCCTGTTATGTCCTGTGCGGAGTCTGAAGATTGCTACTTGTTCTCTTCGGTCGAGTTTGTAATATGCATCATCCTTCTGATGGCCTGGATGCTCTGATTCCCATTTGGTTCTATAAGTGCTTTTTATCAACCTCTTTGCCTCATTATAGGTTATGTCTATGTCAGGCTGTGGTAGTCGTCCGCCCTCTTTTGCCAGTCTGTCAGCCTCTTCGTTTCCAGGTATACTGCAATGTGATGGGGTCCACTGTATTACAACTTTTTTGGATTTCTGGCATAGACCATGGAGTGCTGCTCTTAGGTCAGTTAGTTCTGTGCTGTTATTGCTCTTCAGTATTGAGACAGCTGACTTTGCATCTGTGAAGATAGCTATTTGCTTCTCTTTATTTTCCTCCATCAGGAGCATTTCTGCTGCAGTTTTCAGAGCCTCTACCTCCGCTTTGAAGTTACTTGAAAATTTTCCAGTTGCCATTGAATGTGTTTTTTTCGCTCCATTTTTTAAATTTAGGAGAATTCCTCCTCCTCCATTCTCTATTGAATTTTTGGCTGATCCATCTGTATATGCATGGGTCCAATTCCTGCTTGGGTAATGTTCTTTTATGTAGTTTAGGGTTATTTCTCTTCTTTCGGTTTCATGCTGAGTGTTCTTTTTCTCAATACCAGGAATGTTTTCTATCATCTCAGGCAGTTGCTGCTGTCTCCAAGCTGGGAACTTGTGTGCATTGTGTATGGGCTTGACTGTTGATATGTTAAGAATAGGATCTGACCTAATCCTTCGTTTTGCAGTTTCTACAAAGTTGCTACGCTTCAGTCTTCCCTTTCCAAAACCATTAAATCTGTTGTACATAGGGTGGTCTGTCAATCTTCTAAATTTTTCTGCTTGTTGCTGGGCTCTGCTATCTCTTCTATCCTGCATTGGTTGTAAACAAGTGATCTTTTCTAATTCATTAATAGGCGTTGTCTTCAGGCTTCCAGTTATGATTCGCATTCCTTGATTTTAGACTCTACTTATTTTGTTAAAGTTTGACTTAGCTGCTGTTGCCCAAGCTGCAATGCCATATTCCAGTACTGGCCTCACCCGTCCAGTATATAACTTCTTGAGAACTTTCTCATCTGCTCCCCATGTTGTACCAGCAAGCTTTTTCATGATTGCCATTCTTTGCCTTGCTCTTGTTCGATTTTTCTCAACCTGTGTCTTCCATGTCAGGCGACGATCAAAGGTGACTCCTAGATAGTTTGGATTTTCTTCATGGCGCAATATTTTTCCATTCAATACCAGCTTAGGTTGCTGAGTTGTAGTTGAGAGGGAGAACACTGTGCATGTTGTTTTCTCCTCACTTATCTTCACTAGCCATGATTTTGACCAGTCCTCTAGCGCTAATAGGGCTTGCTGTATTCTGCTGTTTGCTGTACTAATATATTCTTCAGATGTCCATATGGCTAGGTCATCTGCAAAGGATGATGTGTGTACTCTGGCTGGAAAATTTTCCGTGATGTCGTTTATATATGCTAGGAATAATGTTGGTGAAAGAACTCCTCCTTGGGGGACACCTTGCTCCAACAGCATCATTTTGCTGGTTTGTCCTTGTACTTTTGTCCTGGCAGTTCTGTTCTCAAGGTAGTGGCTGATCCATTTGTACATTTTCCCGCAAACATGCATTTTTTGCAGTTTTACTTTCAGTCCTTCCTTCCATACTTTATCAAATGCTTTTTCTAAATCTATCCAGACTGCTAGTGTGTGCTTTTTCTCTTGGAAGGCATCCTCTATTTCCTGAGCTATATAGGTTATTTGATCTTCAGTAGATCTGTACTTTCTGAATCCTGCTTGGTGAGGTGTTAAGAGTTGGTTTTCTTCCAGATGCCATGTTAGCCTGCCATTGATAATGCGTTCCATTAATTTTCCTACACAGCTAAGAAGACTGATAGGTCGATAGCCATTTGGTTCTTCCAGGTCTTTTCCTTTCTTTGGGACTGGTATTAGTATAGCTTCCTTCCATGCCTGTGGGACTATTCCCCTCTTCCAGCTGTAATTTAGGACTGCTAGTAGTTTCTTTTTTGCCTTAGTGCCTAGTCCTATTAGCATTTCATTTGTGATTCCATCCTTTCCTGGTGATTTCTTCTATTTTTAGGGTATTCATTGCCTGTTCCATTTCTTCCATTGTTAGATTTGCCATCATATATTCTGCTGCTGTCTCTGTATATGTATGATATATCTGTTTATCTTTGATTGCTTTCTTCTGTTCGGCTGTAATATCAATGTGGTTTGCATTTGCATAGTGTTCCATTAGTGCATTTGCAGCCTTTTTGCCTGTAAGCAAGGCATTTCCTTGTTTAATTGTTATTTGTTTGTTTCTAGGTCCTTCATTGTTCATGGCTTTCACTAGTTTCCATAGTTTGTTTCCATCCCTGTCAAAATTCAGGTTTTCTGTTTTTTTCCTCCAACAATCTCTTGTTGTTTGATTTACTGTTCTTTTATATTTTGCTGAGATGGCTTTGAGAGAGATGTTCGCTTCAGTTGTTTGTTCTCTCTCTGCGGTCTTCCTAGCATCTTCAACTTTGTCCTCCAAAAATTGTAGTTCTTCAGTCCAGTATGGTTTGTAATTTTTCCTTGCTCCTCTTGGAATAGACTCAGTGGCCGCCTGCCTGTATTATTGCTCTGTTTAGACTTTCCACCATTTGCTTCATGTTGCCATATCGTGTATTTACGTTTTCACAATATTTGTCTGTTAGTATGGCAAATCTGTCCCAATCTGCTCGTTTGTAATTCCAACGGGGCAAAGGCTTTTGCTCCTGTGGAACATACTCCATATTTATTACAAGCTTGATTGGTCTGTGGTCACTACCTGCTAATTGGTCCAGCACATGGCGATCGATTTTGTGGAGGATGTCTCCTGTGCAGAAAGCTAAGTCTGGAGTAGAAGTGGTAAGCCATCTTCTGGAGTAGAAGCTCGGTGTGTCATCCGCTTTGTTAAGTAGATGGAGATTTGAGTCTATTTCCCAGTCCTCCACTTCATCTCCTCTTTTGTCAGTATCTGGGTATCCCCATCTTTCTGAACGGCTATTAAAGTCTCCGACAATAATGCAATTTGTGTCAGTTATTTTCATGTTTGAGAGTGTAAGATCCTTATCTGCTGGGCTATAAAGATTGTAAATTCTTATTTTCACGTCCTTTATCATTATATCAACACCTATAATTTCTGTTTGGTTGTCAGAGATCACAGATACTTCGCTGCAAGGTATTGTATTTCGTGTAAGTATTAGAACTCCTCCTTTATGACCTTCGCGGTCGAAACGTGTGGCCTGATATCCCCTGACTGAAAATTTGCGCTTGGCGTTGAGGTGTGTCTCTTGAATGCATGCCACATCTATTCTATCTTTATAAAGACGCTGTGTTAGGGAGGCTTTCTTGTTATAAACTCCTTCTGCATTCCATTGTAGTATGTTGAGTGTCCGGGGTGTTTGGTCAATAGCTCTTAACCTACTCCTCTGTGCCTTGACTCCACAGCACAGGGGAAGGTGACCACCAGTAGTCATGGGTGGACCCCCTCGAGGCAGGGGGACCGGCACTATCACCGCCTGATGGGACTTCACGGGATTAGCACCATAACGATTAATTTTCATCTGTGGCATCATGAAATGATAAAGTTACGTTGCACTTCTTTGTCAAGCCTGTGGCTCAGTACATCCGATTTCGACAAGCATTTGTTCGGGATGCTTTCCCTAGCCTTTGACTGTCCCCAGTCTACCTACAAGGCAGCAGGTTTGTGCGTCACTTCGTCTGGTCCCTCTCCCTTGACCTGTCCGACATGGGTGACCCTACCAGTAGCTGTGCTACCGTCGGCATAGCTCTTGGGGTCATTGGAACGCTCAAGCCCCTCTACCTCGTCAAGGTGGACGCACGGCAGAGGGGGATTCGGACTTTCCATGTAATGGATTTGCTATCCAAGCAATTAACACCTATCTAATACTTCTCACACAACGGCAGTATAAAGGGACAAGCGTCAAAAACATCAGGGATAACTAATGGCACCGAACAACGTCTCCACGGCAGGGGACAGACGCCCCGAGTCATGACCCGGGCGGGACCGCCGCCAGAGAGTATCAAGAAATTAAAAAGCGTCCGAAATGCTTGGGGAAGGGGTTTTCATCTGAAGCCCCCTGCCGTGTTTGCTCCGCGTTGGAGTTCCTACGACCGACTATGTGACTACCTTTCATCATCATCATTCAGTGTTTTGCCGGCTGACGTAAGCGATCATGCCTCTCCACAAATTACAATCTCTGCAGTCTTGGATCAATTCGTGTGTTCACCCCCTTCCGTGTCATGACACAAGACTGTCAAGAATCTTCT
The DNA here is from genome assembly GCA_014155875.1 of Cepaea nemoralis. Lineage (NCBI taxonomy): Eukaryota > Metazoa > Mollusca > Gastropoda > Stylommatophora > Helicidae > Cepaea > Cepaea nemoralis. The sequence continues at coordinate 310,132 of JACEFZ010004414.1, read as the reverse complement.
CACGCCGTCTTCCTCTATCTCTTTCCGCAAATCTTTCCCGGTTGTATGTTCCCGTTTTGTCTTCTCATAACGTGCAAAGAAAAAAAAAAATACGATGACTGCCTCTGTCTGATGTTTGTGATAAGTTGCCTTTGCGACTCAGCTACCCTTAAAAAAAACGTCCAGATTGATGAGATTGCTCATTATTTTGGCTGCCCAATTAATCTTCAGCATTTTTCTATAAAACCATATCTCGAAGACTTCCAATGATTTCTTTTTTCCGCCTGTTTACTAACTGTCCAGGATTCGCAGCAATATGTTGTAACTGGTTCTATTATATAACATGCAAGAACTCTTTTTCTGACTTTCATTAACAGTGACTTATTTGCACAGAACGTTCTTCTTTTACAAATTCACTTTTTCTTTTGGTAGATTGATTGATTGATTTAGGAACCGGCATCACAGCATTCGGGACATTCCCATAAGCGCTCCGTCCCCATCCTCAGCAGCCAGCGAAGAGTTCCAACACTAATAGTTCCAGTAGCAATCTGATTATATGTCCGTCTCGCCTTTCCTCTGAGCGTCGAGCCATCGGCCAGATCCCCTCGTCACTCCTCACACACTTCTTTTGGTAGAATGCAGGACTACCTTGACCTTGCTGTAACCGGAAGCCGTATGTGCGTTTCCGGTGTAGAATACAGGGGACATTTCGGACACAGCTGTCAAGATATTTATACCGTGAGCTACTAATATTTGATTTTATCCCTCGACAAAAAACGTTTAAATTATAACAAGCAGGTAGGATGCATGTGTCTCCTTCTAGTAATGAAGACTATGTAAAATTCGATTGACTTGATATGTTTTTAAAACTTATTTTCCCGCGATCCGACCATCAGTATCCAGTATGCCACCAAATCCACCATCTCCCTTTGATCAAAAAGCACCAACAATTTTTGGAAAGCAAAAAAAAAAAAAAAAAGGCACCAACTGTTTTTATTACAAATGTAACAAGGTAACACATTATAATTTATCAATATCATTATGACTTCACATTACAAAGAAGTTTATTCCAGATCCGCTAAATCCCAATCAGACCTACTCTCCAGCCAAAAAAGCACTAAATTGCAATAATATTTTTTGGGAAAGCACTAAAACTAAAACAAGCACTGGCGGTATTCATTCAGAATGTTATAAAGTAACACATAATTATTATTACGGAATATTAGAATGAAGTTTATTCCAGATCTGCCAAATCCCAGTCAGACAACTCTTCAGTTTCTGTAGCTGGAGCTATTTCCTTCTGTGTTTGCTCCTGCGATGATGATGATTGAAAGAAACATGTATGTGCCTACTGTGATCCAATTTTTCATAGAATATCCTTAGGTAGTTTATAATCATGACAGCATTTGCCATATCTTTTCATTCCACATCTAATAGTCAAACGGAGTGATTATAAAGCAAACATTTGCTAATAATGTAGGAGCATTATTCGCAAACGGCTGGTCATGTGACATTTGCAAACGGCTCATCACGTGACCTATTCGCAGACGGCTGGTCACGTGGCCTACGTTTGACCATTATTAATGTTTGTGGCAATATTGTGTCCTTGGTAGTGTAGTGATTAGTATCTCCGCCTGCCACGCGGGAGACTGGGGTTCGACTCCACGCCATATTATTGTTTTTTTTTTTTTTGGGGGGGGGGGGGGGGGAGTTCAAATACCCTTATCAGTGAGTTCAAATACCCTTGTGATGGGCACCCAAAAAATTGCAAATCCTGTCATTATTATATTCCTCCCCCACCTTCCTCTCTCTCCATGTGTATGGACAGATGGAGAAATAGATGCCAAGCGTTAGCGAACAAAGGGAGATTCAAAAGAACAACATCTATCAAATAAGCAAAGTTGTCAGTATCTGGGTATCCCCATCTTTCTGAATGGCTATTAAAGTCTCCGACAATAATGCAGTTTGTGTCAGCTATTTTCATGTTTGATAGTGTACGGTCCTTATCTGCTGGGCTATACAGATTGTAAATTCTTATTTTCATGTCCTTTATCATTATATCAACGCCTGTAATTTCCGTTTGGTTGTCAGAAGTCATAGATACTTCACTGCAAGGTATTGTGTTTCGTGTAAGTATTAGAACTCCTTCTTTGTGTCCTTCCAGTGGAAACGTGTGGCCTGATATCCTCTGACTGAGAATCTGCGATTGGTGTTGAGGTGTGTCTCTTGAATGCATGCCACATCTATTCTATCTTTATGAAGACGATGTGTTAAGGAGACTTTCTTGTTAGAAACAGCTTTAGCATTCCACTGTAGTATGTTGAGGGTTCGGGGTGTTTTTTCAATAGCTCTTAACCTACTCCTCTGTGCCTTGACTCCACAGCACAGGGGAAGGTGACCACCAGTAGTAATGGGTGGATCCCCTTGAGGCAGGGGGCCCGGCACTATCACCGCCTGATGGGACTTCACGGGATTAGCACCATAGTGATTAATTTTAATCTGTGGCATCATGAATTAAGTTACGTTACACTGCTTTGTCAAGCCTGTGGCTCAGTACATCCGATTTCGACAAGCATTTTTCGGGTGTGCTTTCCCTAGTCTTTGACTGTCCCTAGTCTGCCTACAAGGCAGCAGGTTTGCATGTCTCTTGGTCTGGTTCCTCTCCCTTGACCTGTCCGACATGGGTGACCCTGCCAGTAGCTGTGCTACCGTCTGCATAGCACTTTTGGTCATTGGAACACGCAAACCCGTCTACCTCGTCACGGTGGACACACGGCAGAGGGGGAGCAGTCAGCTAGCAATGGACAAAGGTCTGGCAGCCAGGATAGGGTAGAGAGCAGTCAGCTTGCAATGGACAAAGGTCTGGCAGCCAGGAAAGGGTAGAGAGCAGTCAGTTAGCAATGGACAAAAGTCTGGCAGCCAGGAAAGGGTAGAGAGCAGTCAGCTAGCAATGGACAAAAGTCTGGCAGCCAGGAAAGGGTAGAGGGCAGTCAGCTAGCAATGGACAAAAGTCTGGCAGCCAGGAAAGGGTAGAGGGCAGTCAGATAGCAATGGACAAGTCTGGCAGCCAGGAAAGGGTAGAGGGCAGACAGCTATAGTGTGTTTTTTCTTTGGTTGCCTCAATATAAAATTCAATATCTCAGTAACCAATTGACGGAAAATGATGAGATTTAGCATATAACCTTATAATTATGTCCACCCAACAAAAAAAATTTTGTTCTGGAGATTGTACAGCACATTTCAATGTTTGGTTATATACGGTATATATTTTTTTGCCCCCGCACTCATTCCATCATTTTAAGAGTATTACCGTTTCAACAAGACACGCCCCCAAATATTTGAAATTTGTCTGCGCGGTTTTGCTTTTAGCAGACTCAGGAAATTTATATGGGGTAGGTTCAGAGGCGTCGTCAAACTGTGGGTTCTTTCATGAAACGTGATTATATAAATAAACTAGCTGGCTCGGCCCGGCTCATCTATCTATCTCTCTCTCTCTGTCTGTCTGTCTATCTATCTATCTATCTGCCTCCCTGCTGGCCCGCCCACCCACCGACCGACCGACCTACCTCTATCTATCTATCTGCCTGCCTGCCGGCCGACCCACCCACCGACCGACCCACCCACTGACCGACCCACCCACCCACACACCCACCCAGCCTGCCAGCCATCCACCCACCCACCTATCTTTCTGCGTACCTACCTACCTACCTTTCTGTCTGTCTGTCCGGGCCATGTCATTCATCTTTTTTCGGAGACTCCCGAGGGTCGTCGCTGGAGCTACGGAGTTCGTGCTTTGTGCGACGCTTTCCGCGCTGCGGAAAGGAAACTGAGCCATATGGGATAAAAACCCGGTGCAATGCAGCCGATTCTGTCGATTGTAAGCTACTTCTTTGATTGCACCCACTCCCATACGAATCCGGATACGCCTTTGTTTGTCATCTGAATTTGCAGGTCCTCATTACCGTAAACATAACTTTTGTAGCGAGAAATCACTAGTTGTTAAGCAAAACATCAAAGGAATGAGGCCGCTTTCAATGATTTAAGTTGTTTTTGGACCTATCAAAGACATATTCCTTGGGTGGGGGTAAATATAAGACGGCTGGAAAAATTTCATAACGATGCAACAGACAGTTTTCAAAATAATTGATCGTGAATGAAGGCAAACAAATGCGGACATACTATAGCAATGGACAAAGGTCTGACAGCCAGGAAAGGGTAGAGAGCAGTCAGCTAGCAATGGACAAAAGTCTGGCAGCCAGGAAAGGGTAGAGAGCAGTCAGCTAGCAATGGACAAAGGTCTGACAGCCAGGAAAGGGTAGAGAGCAGTCAGCTAGCAATGGACAAAGGTCTGGCAGCCAGGAAAGGGTAGAGAGCAGTCAGCTAGCAATGGACAAAGGTCTGGCAGCCAGGAAAGGGTAGAGAGCAGTCAGCTAGCAATGGACAAAAGTCTGGCAGCCAGGAAAGGCTTGAGGCCTGTTGAACAGCAGAGTGGCCAGAGATATATCAGCAAGGCAAGTTGAGTAACACTACCACTTCAGAAATTTGAAAGTCAGTTGTTTGATCCAGTTGTAATGTAACCTATAGATTGATTTGAAAATTTATGATTTTCTTAACCTGATAATTAAAATGTCATAGTTTTTGTTTTTTATTTTTAGTTGGTCCAAAGAAAGGGAGAATGTTGCCAATCATTCATACTCCTGTGACAAAGTTCTGTGAATCAGTGGGTGGAATGCAAAATGGAAAATGCGGTGAATTTTACTTGGACTTTATGAGATGTGCAAGCAGGGTGAGTGCCCAAAGAGCAATGAATTATGATTGCGTCAAGGAGCTTGCTGACTATCGTGAATGTCTTTTCCACGAAAAGCAAGTAAGTTTGTGAGGTGTTAGTATTGTGTGTATATACTTCACGCTAAGGTATCTTTTTGCACAGAAGTAGTTTGCTAATAAGATTTCTTACACCAGGAGATGTTCAGGAGTTTAACATAACATGACATGCTGTGGAGGGGGAGGGGGTGTCGTCTTCTCCTCTTCATCTCTCATTAAGACTGCCCTAACTTTGCCAGGCAGAGAGAGAGAGAATCTGGCTCACAGGAATGATCCTTTGGGAACTGGGGGACCGGTGAAGACCCCGAGCTAGTTATCCAGTTTGTGACCCATGTCGGAATAGATGCATGGCAACCATTGATCGTTCATGAAGGAAAAGATTCCCATTGGGGTATAGCCCTCAAACAACCCACTCCAAGCCTTCTTATCTTTTGCTATCTCATGCAGCTCTATCTATGCCCCTAGCCCCTATTTTTTTGCCCTGTGAGTGTCAGACAAAAGGCTTTCTAGTTGTGCTATCCTCATGTTTTCTCATTGTGTTTGTCAATCCAGCATCTTTTCTGCACTGGCATTTGTTTGCTTCTCTCCATCTGCTCCACTTTCTTGTTTCTGTTATGCCATGCTAATCTTTATATTCTGCACAGGCACCAGTTAGAGAATGCTTGTAGTTTATTAGTCATTGTTTTATGCTATTGCATGTTTGTTTTACAAAACCAAAAGTACTTTCTATGTGGTTTCCATTGTGTATGTGTAGTAATTGTAACTGCTGTTTCAATTCATTTATTCCCTATGGTGTTTGAAATTACTGGACCAGTCCAGAAAATCTCAGTCTTTGGTGTTCTGGATCAACTCTGTTGATGATATTACTCCATGCCACCGTCTCAATCCGTCCAGTATCATTTCTCTTGGTCTGCCCCTGCTAGTCTTCCCCTTGATATTTCCGGTCATCATGATATTCTCCAATGCCTCTCTTCTCATCACATGATCAAATCAAACTGTCTCTTTTTTATTGTTGAATATAATGTTCTAGTTTCATTAGCCTCTTTCAGGGGTCATTGTTACTCTCCCTTGACCTGTCCGACATGAGTGACCCTTCCAGTAGCTGTGCTACCATCGGCATAGCTCTTGGGGTCATTGGAACACGCAAGCCCCTCTACCTCGTCACGGTGGGCACACGGCAGAGGGGGAGCAGTCAGCTAGCAATGGACAAAGGTCTGGCAGCCAGGAAAAAACTCCACGGGAGTCTCCGTGGCAAAGTGGTAAAGCCATTTGACTTGGGCTTCGAAGGTTGTGGGTTCGATTCCGGGCCGCGTCCTTCGGTTTACGAGTTAAATTTTTCGGAGACTCCTGTGGGTCGTCGCTAAAGCTACGTAGTTCGTGCTTTGTGCGACGCTTTCCTGCAGAGGAAAGAGGCTGAGCCATATGGGATAAAACCCGGTGCAATGAAGTCGACCCTGTCGACTTTTAAGCGACTTTTTTTTAAAAGGCAGTCATTGTTAGTTTCTATGACAGTCCAAGGAACTCACAGCATTCACCTCAGGAAACACATCTCGGTTGCCTCAAAATTCTTCCTCATTTGTTCATTTACATTCCAAGATTCACTGCCATACAGTAAAACAGGTTCTATACAGCATTTCAGCATTCTCTTTCGTGCATTCAATGATATTGACTTATTGCATAAGATGCCTTTCATTTTCTGAAATGCAGCTTTTGCTTGTCCTTTCTGTTCTTAATCTCTGTTCTGCATCTTCCATCTGATGTTATAAATTGCCCTTGGTATTTAAAATTATCCACTTGACAAAGAATTGTCCTTTATTTTTCCATTTCACATTTTGGCAGACAATAGCTTTATTATTAAATAGTGTTGGCATTTTGGATTTCTATACCCTTCTAAATTGTTTTATGGCAGTTTGTTTGTTTGTGGGGTGTTAATTTTGAGTTTCATAGTATTTGTTAAATTTTACTGCAGTGTATTTGCTTATGCATATAACTTGGTACTTCTCGTGGTTTATTGACATATAAAATATGGCATCATTATCTTTGCAGATTGAAAAAGTATATTAGTTTTTACCGTATTCACATGTAAAATTGTTTAATCTATATGGTATTTACAAATGCTAATTGTTTTGGTCCATTCTATGTTGTTATGCACAATTTGTTATTGTTGTGCCTTCCTTTTATGTAACATTTGTTACAATTACAGTGTTTGCAGTGAAACATTTTAGTCCTCGTATGTCCTATTGTTCCGGTGTCTGTGACTTTGGGGATAGTAAAACTGTTTCACAATTCTCCGACATACCAAGTCTAGGGTTTGAAATTAGCTGCGGGCATTTTGGAAGCAGATTGCTTTGTGTTGATTTCTGTAGTACGAGGCATCAGCCATTTAGAAAGCAATGGCAAAGTACTGAACATGGAATTGCCTAGTAAATCACAAACAGCCAATAAATGTTGGGGTTGATTGCAACATCCTGTAGCAGATGTGCAGCTAACTTTTTATTAATTTCTTTGTAGTGTAAAATGTATTACTCTTTGCTGTATTTCCTTCTGTGTTAGTTGTTCCAATTTCACGGCAGCAGGTCACCCCCATAATAGCTCTGTTCCTAAACCACACAAAATGCTCCTCACTGTCACATGTGAAACATGAAGCAGACAGCAGCCCCTACCAAATCTACAGCATGCACACATGCATGCATAAGGCCGTGGCCAGAATACCAACACAACAGTCTGCCGTTAGACCTACAGTTCATCGTCATTGAAAGCATCGGTCACTAGAAAACCAGCAGTTGTACATGCATTACTGCATAAGGTAGACCATCCAGTTCAGCAACTGGTTACCCGCAATTTTTCTATCGGTCTCCTGAAAGTAGCTCATCGAGGACAAAGATTCACCTCTGATGAAAAAGTGAAGACAGCAGGCATTTTTGACTCGCCAATCAGTCTTAAAATTTTTTAATTAGGGAATAGGAAAGCTTGTTGACAGATGAAGAAGCAAGGAAATTATGTTGAAGAATAGTATATTTGTCTTTTCTGGAAGTTTAAAATAAATGCTACAGCCAGGGTGCGGATAATGTTTGATTCAATCACGTGTACGCCCAGTATACCTAAAGGCATGGAAGGGGAATCTTTACTTAACTCCAGACTATTAACGGCTTTATTTAGTTATTTAGCCATTTGGCCTATTTTTTCCAACCTGCACATCATAGTTGACTTAAATATTTTTTCTTCTTTTTAAATCAGAGTAAGCGTGTCGCTATTATTATGAAAGAGAGAGAGCGCCAGAAGAGACCCTACATAGAACCACTGTCAGAAGAAATTCTGCGAAGAGGACATCGTGACCTTTGATTGAGCAAGCATTGCTGTGTAACGCTTAATGATCTATATTGTAGTTATTAGTTCTGAAAGGTGTCTAATAAAAGTGATGTCCAATTGTTCATATTGTCAGCTATTGGTAAATACTGAATCATTGCTTTTTTGACACATTGCTCTCACTTGCAGTTTTCTCAGATGAATGCTTGTGGTGTGGTGAAAGTCTTTCTTTCTTTAGGTTTGCGTGCTTTGTTCTGCATGTTGTCTATCCATAATTGAGCTTGTGGTGCACATTTACCCTTGTGCTACCGGGGTCCTAAAGGGAAACAAAGAATAGTAACAGTGGAACCTACCATGAATGTCATAAGGAACCACTAATGAGGCTTTTCATTGGTTTTTTTTTTTTTTTTTGCTAGCTCGTTTTGAACTCGAGCATAGTCCATACACTACTTCTAGTAGTACTGGGCTGAATTTTTCGTGTGGATTAGCTTTCCCTATTAACATCGTCCCTCACCATCAGGTGAACCCACTTCGACTTCAGAGGCACGTGTAATTTATGTCCCCAAGTCAAGGACGAGCGATCAATATTTTTAGTTCAACGGTCTGGTGAGGGTTTGAACCCCTTACCTAGGCATCAGCACACCAAATGTTTAAGAACATGCGTTCTTATCCATTTGGCCATGCTGACCTCCTTTCATGGGTCTGGCTGCCCCATCCTGTAAAAAATGTTGGCTGCAAAATCCAATGAATCGATTACTATATGTAAGTCTAAGATGGCTTGGTGTGAGTTGGTTGAAGATGTAAGCCTCAATATGGGATACAGACAAGAAGAAGGAGTTGAAGTTTTATAACTTGAGATAGATTTGTCCTCTGGGCTGATTTGGTTTGTGTAATGTACTATTGACAGACGTATATTTCTGTTGTTCAGATGCATTTTAGCTGTCACTGACTGGTCAGTTATTTGCTGCTGTTGTTAATGATTCAACATTTGGGCTGTCACTGTTTGATCAGTTATATGCTGCTGTTGTTGTTATTGATTCAACATTTGGGCTGTCACTGCCTGATCAGTTAGTGCTGCTGCTGTTGTTATTGATTCAACATTTGGGCTGTCACTGTCTGATCAGTTAGTGCTGCTGCTGTTGTTGATTCAACAATATTTGGGCATCCACTATGTGGTCAGTATAATCTGCTGCTGTTGTTATTGATTCAACTTTTGGGCTGTCATTGTCTGATCAGTTATGTGCTGCTGCTGTTGACCTTGTTCCAGACGTATGGGTTATCCTTTCCTCTGGAGAAAAGGCAAGGCTGAGAGAGGGATCATGCTGCATGGGCAACACATGTTCTCTGAATCCATGCTCTGGTATTGTGCTATGGAATTCTAGCTCTAGTTCCAATCCACATACTTTCGTCTGTAAAGACAGCAAGGTGCCACTTACATTTGAGCTTCCACTATGTGCTCAGTATAATCTGCTGCTGTTGTTAATGATTCAACATTTGGTCTGTCACTGTCTGGTCAGTTATATGCTGCTGCTGTTGTTATTTATTCAACATTTAGGCTGTCACTGTCTGATCAGTTATGTGCTGCTGCTGTTGTTATTTATTCAACAATACTAGCTGACCCGGCCCGGCTTCGCCCAGTCCCTGATGGGGATCTATCTATCTATCAGTCTGTCTGTCTGTCTGCTTGTTTGTCTGTCTGTCTGTCTGGCTGACCCGCCCCGGCTTCACCCAGTCCCTGGTGGGGAGCATCTCATTTAATTCATATAAGTAGTCATATAAGCTCCCGTTCCCGACTACCTGTCTGTCTGTCTGACCCGGCCCGGCTTCACCCAGTCCCTGGTGGGGAGCATCTCATTTAATTCATATACGTAGTCATATAAGCTCCCGTTCCTGACTGTCTGTCTGTCTGTCTGTCTGAGCCGGCCCGGCTTCACCCAGTCCCTGGTGGGGAGCATCTCATTTAATTCATATAAGTAGTCATATAAGCTCCCATTCCCGACTATCTGTCTGTCTATCTATCTGACCCGGCGTGGCTTCGCCCAGCTCCTGGCGGGGAGCATCTCATTCACACAGTAACTTAAAAGAATGTCCTTCCACACACCATCCATTATTTTTAATGAAAACTGGTTTTAATCACCTACATGACTGTAGATAACTTCTTTAAGCATAAAATGATGAGTTACAATGTTATGCATTATGCATATTTTATGAAAACTTTGAAAATGCCTTAAAGATTATATCATTATTTATTATAACTCATATGCCTGAAAATAACTATAGACAGAGTTTATAAATCTTTGAAAGCGATGCAACAATATGACTATAAAATATAAATGTTATTAAAAGTTATGCCCCTTGAAATAACTTTTCTAGACTTAAGTCCCCTTGCTATATAGAAATATATAATGAAATATTACGTTCTAGTAAGTAAGTAGCCGGAAAAAAAAACTAAAAATCTATAACAGAAAGTTGCACAGGAATGAAAGGAAAACGTGTAGAAAATTTTATCTCAATCGGATGGACCGTTCGCGAACGCATAAAGAACGGACGGAAATATATACATTGTGTTTTATATATATAGATTTGGATCAGTTATGTGCTGCTGCTGCTGTTATTGATTCAACATTTGGGTTGTCACTGTCTGATCAGTTATGTGCTGCTGCTGTTATTGATTCAACAATATTTGGGCTTCCACTATGTGGTGGGTGGTGCCAGGCTTAAGGACTCCCTCTGAGACATGGGATCTACGAGGTCTGCATGGTTGAATGGATAAGACCACTTGTTTTTAAACATCTGGTATGCTGAGGTAGCAGATCCAACCCCCTTTACCGGTCAGTTGGACTAAAATGTTCACTGCTCATCCTTGACTTGGGAACGTAAATTACAGTGCCGACACCCGATTGGTCTATAGAAGTACAGGTCTGGCACTTTATGCCTAATGCATCGTATCTAATTGCCATGGGATGTTAAATCACCTCTTTCAAATTTCCGTTACCCCTCTGCTGTGTGTCCACCGTGACGAGGTAGAGGGGCTTGCGCGTTCCAATGACCCCAAGAGCTATGCCGACGGTAGCACAGCTACTGGTAGGGTCAGACAGGTCAAGGGAGAGGGACCAGATGAAGAGACACACAAACCTGCTGCCTTGTAGGTAGACTGGGGACAGTCAAAGGCTAGGGAAAGCACCCCGAATAAATGCTTGTCGAAATCGGATGTACTGAGCCACAGGCTTGACAAAGCAGTGCAACGTAAAACCTGCTGCCTTGTATGTAGACGGGACAGTCAAAGGCTAGGGAAAGCACCCCGAATAAATGCTTGTCGAAATCGGATGTACTGAGCCACAAGCTTGACAAAGCAGTGCAACGTAACTTAATTCATGATGTCACAAATCAAAATTAATCGTTATGGTGCTAATCCCGCGAAGTCCCATCAGGCGGTGATAGTGCCGGGCCCCCTGCCTCGAGGGGATCCACCCATGACTACTGGTGGTCACCTTCCCCTGTGCTGAGCTATTGACCAAATACCCCGGACACAAAACATACTACAGTGGAATGCCGAAGGAGTTTACAAGAAGAAAGTCTCCCTAACACAGCGTCTTCATAAAGATAGAATAGATGTGGCATGCATTCAAGAGACACACCTCAACGCCAATCGCAAATTCTCAGTCAGAGGATATCAGGCCACACGTTTCGACCGCGAAGGATCACAAAGGAGGAGTTCTAATACTTACACGAAATACAATACCTTGCAGCGAAGTATCTGTGATCTCTGACAACCAAACGGAAATTATAGGTGTTGATATAATGATAAAGGACGTGAAAATAAAAATTTACAATCTGTATTGCCCGGCAGATAAGGATCTTACACTCTCAAACATGAAAATAACTGACACAAATTGCATTATTGTCGGAGACTTTAATAGCCGTTCAGAAAGATGGGGATACCCAGATACTGACAAAAGAGGAGATGAAGTGGAGGACTGGGAAATAGACTCAAATCTCCATCTACTCAACAAAGCGGATGACACACCTAGCTTCTACACCAGAAGATGGATTACCACTTCTACTCCAGACTTAGCTTTCTGCACAGGAGACATCCTCCACAAAATCGATCGCCATGTGCTGGACCAATTAGCAAGTAGTGACCACAGACCAATCAAGCTTGTAATGAATATGGAGTATGTTCCACAGGAGCAAAAGCCTTTGCCCCGCTGGAATTACAAACGAGCAGATTGGGACAGATTTGTCATACTAACAGACAAATATTGTGAAAACATACACGATACGGCAACATGAAGCAAATGGTGGAAAGTCTAAACAGAGCAATAATACAAGCAGCCACTGAGTCTATTCCAAGAGGAGCGAGGAAAAATTACAAACCATACTGGACAAGAACTACAAATTTTGGAGGACAAAGTTGAAGATGCCAGGAAGACCGCAGAGAGAGAACAAACAACTGAAGCGAATATCTCTCTCAAAGCCATCTCAGCAAAATATAAAGAACAGTAAATCAAACAACAAGAGATTGTTGGAGGGAAAAAACAGAAAACCTGAATTTTGACAGGGATGGAAACAAACTATGGAAACTAGTGAAAGCCATGAACAATGAAGGACCTAGAAACAAACAAATAACAATTAAACAAGGAAATGCCTTGCTTACAGGAAAAAAAGGCTGCAAATGCACTAATGGAACACTATGCCAGTGCAAACCACATTGATATTACAACCTGAACAGAAGAAAGCAATCAAAGATAAACAGATACATCATAGTAATACAGAGACAGCAGCAGAATATATGATGGCAAATCTAACAATGGAAGAAATGGAACAGGCAGTGAATACCCTAAAAAAGAAGAAATCACCAGGAAAGAATGGAATCACAAATAAAATACTAATAGGACTAGGCACTAAGACAAAAAAGAAACTACTAGCAGTCCTAAATTACAGCTGGAAGAGGGGAATAAGTCCCACAGGCATGGAAGGAAGCTATACTAATACCAGTCCCAAAGAAAGGAAAAGACCTGGAAGAACCAAATGGCTATTGACCTATCAGTCTACTTAGCTGTGTAGGAATTTAATGGAACGCATTATCAATGGCAGGCTAACATGACATCTGGAAGAAAACCAACTCTTAACACCACACCAAGCAGGATTCAGAAAGTACAGATCAACTGAAGATCAGGGACGCAGAGGTGTTTCCAAGGCACCAGGGCCGGGGTATATACTGGCCAAGACCTATTGACGCGTCCTCGTCGAGCGTCCTGGGCAACAGGTCCCTTCGGGGTCCTGGCTAAAGTCAGTAGGATCGCCGATTCCTCCGAAGTCGGAGAGTGTCTGCCTGTACGGCGAGGAACCACCAGTCTGCACACCAATAAGCCAGACATGGGACAACGGATACTCACGCAAACCTCAGGTTCTGTATGACATCACACTGATGTTGGACAACAGGATGTCTTCATCCGACATACAGGACTTCGCGTTGGTACTCAAGCCAACGAACACAAGCAAGCAAGCAAGCAACTGAAGATCAAATAACCTATATAGCTCAGGAAATAGAGGATGCCTTCCAAGAGAAAAAGCACACACTAGCGGTCTGGATAGATTTAGAAAAAGCATTTGATAAAGTATGGAAGGAAGGACTGAAAGTAAAACTGCAAAAAATGCATGTTTGTGGGAAAATGTACAAATGGATCAGCCACTACCTTGAGAACAGAACTGCCAGGACAAAAGTACAAGGACAAACCAGCAAACTGATGCTGTTGGAGCAAGGTGTCCCCCAAGGAGGAGTTATTTCACCAACATTATTCCTAGCATATATAAATGACATCACGGAAAATTTTCCAGCCAGAGTACACACATCCTCCTTTGCAGATGACCTAGCCATATGGACATCTGAAGAATATATTATTACAGCTAACAGCAGAATACAGCAAGCCCTATTAGCGCTAGAGGACTGGTCAAAATCATGGCTAGTGAAGATAAGTGAGGAGAAAACAACATGCACAGTGTTCTCCCTCTCAAATAAAACTCAGCAACCTAAGCTGGTATTGAATGGAAAAATATTGCGCCATGAAGAAAATCCAAACTATCTAGGAGTCACCTTTGATCGTCGCCTGACATGGAAAACACAGGTTGAGAAAAATCGAACAAGAGTAAGGCAAAGAATGGCAATCGTGAAAAAGCTTGTTGGTACAACGTGGGGAGCAGATGAGAAAGTTGTCAAGAAGTTATATACTGGACGGGTGAGGCCAGTACTGGAATATGGCATTGCAGCCTGGGAAACAGCAGCTAAGTCAAACTTTAACAACATAAGTAGAGTCCAAAATCAAGGAATGTGAATCATAACTGGAAGCCTGAAGACAACGCCTATAAATGAACTAGAAAAGATCACGTGTTTACAACTAATGCAGGATAGAAGAGATAGCAGAGCCCAGCAACAAGCAGAAAAATTTAGAAGATTGACAGATCACCCTATGTATAAAAGGTTTAATGATTTTAGAAAGGGAAGACTGAAGCGTAGCAACTTTGTAGAAACTGCAAAACGAAAGATTAGGGCAGATCCTATACTTAACATATCAACAGTCAAACCCATTTACAATGCACACAAGTTCCCAGCTTGGAGACAGCAGCAACTGCCTGAGATGATAGAAAACATTCCTGGTATTGAGAAAAAGAACACTCAGCATGAAACTGAAAGAAGAGAAATAACCCTAAACTACATAAAAGAACATTACCCAAGCAGCAATTGGACCCATGCATATACAGATGGATCAGCCAAAAATTCAATAGAGAATGGAGGAGGAGGAATTCTCCTAAATTTAAAAAATGGAGTGAAAAAAACACATTCAGTGGCAATTGGAAAATTTTCACGTAACTTCAAAGCGGAGGTAGAGGCTCTGAAAACTGCAGCAGAAATGCTCTTGATGGAGGAAAATAAAGAGAAGCAAATAGCTATCTTCACAGATGCAAAGTCAGCTGTCTCAATACTGAAGAGCAATAACAGCACAGAACTAACTGACCTAAGAGCAGCACTCCATGGTCTATGCCAGAAATTAAAAAAAAAGTTGTAATACAGTGGATCCCATCACATTGCAGTATACCTGGAAATGAAGAGGCTGACAGACTGGCAAAAGAAGGCGGACGACTACCACAGCCTGACATAGACATAACCTATAATGAGGCAAAGAGGTTGATAAAAAGCACTTATAGAACCAAATGGGAATCGGAGCATCCAGGCCACCAGAAGGATGATGCATATTACAAACTTGACCGAAGAGAGCAAGTAGCAATCTTCAGACTCCGCACAGGACATAACAGGCTGAAATACCACTTGTTCAATAAACTAAAGATAGGAGATACCGATGAATGTAATTGTCGAACTGGAAAAATGACAGCAAAACATTTGCTGCAGGATTGTCCAACATATGCAGAACAGAGAAAGATATTTTGGCCCACACCTGCTTCATTCGAGGACAAGCTCTGTGGAGATATCAACAAGCTCAAGTCGACTGCAGCTTACTTTAACTGTATTCAGGTTGACATTTAAATGTACATTAAGAAGTATTTAGACTGCCACACTTCATACCACAGGCATGTCGGTTACACAAGCCTCCCAGAGGCATGAAATGGAATATTGCTTGGATAGCAAATCCATTACGTGGAAAGTCCGAATCGAAAGCTCACTGTGTGGGCTTCATAAAAGGTGGAAAAAGTGTCCTAGTGGCACAAAATGGAATATTGCTTGGATAGCAAATCCATTACGTGGAAAGTCCGAATCGAAAGCTCACTGCGTGGATGTCATCTGCAAACAGCATTCTTCTGGCTTCTGGAAGAACAGCCTATGGTGAACGGAAGGCCCAATATACGGAAGTGAGGCTAAGCAGCCATGTGCAGGACGTGACGATTCCTTGGGTGAGCCCAGTACCAGAGCGCTGTGTGTTGGCTCTGCAATTATGGAAGCCTCCTTGGATGGCGGGGAATGCCCATGGTCTGCCCCTGCCTTCCCTTGAGGGCCGACCAGGATGCCTTTGGCTGTTCTATATGGGCCAGCTGGGATGGGAGATAACACCGCAACAGTGAGAGTCTAACGTCCTAAGAAACCCCCCGGGAAGGTTAACCCGGTCAACAAATGCCCGCAGAAGTCGGATGTGTCGGCCTAACGGCGCAAGAACGCAGCTCTGCTGTAAACAGGCACAACGCAATCACGTCCGAAAAAAAACTCCGGATGAACGAAGAAGAAGAAGAAGAATATTGCTTGGATAGCAAATCCATTACGTGAAAAGTCCGAATCGAAAGCACACTGTGTGGGCTTCATAAAAGGTGGAAAAAGTGTCCTAGTGGCACGAAATGGAATATTGCTTGGATAGCAAATCCATTACGTGAAAAGTCCGAATCGAAAGCTCACTGTGTGGATGTCATCTGCAGACATGCATTCTTCTGGTTTCCGGAAGAACAGCCTATGGTGAACGGAAGGCCCAATATACGGAAGTGAGGCTAAGCAGCCATGTGCAGGACGTGACGATTCCTTGGGTGAGCCCACTACCAGAGCGCTATGTGTCGGCTCTGCAAGTATGAAAGCCTCCTTGGATGGCGGGGAATGCCCATGGTCTGCCCCTGCCTTCCCTTGAGGGCCGACCAGGATGCCTTTGGCTGTTCTATATGGGCCAGCTGGGATGGGAGATAACACCGCAACAGTGAGAGTCTAACGTCCTAAGAAACCCCCCGGGAAGGTTAACCCGGTCAACAAATGCCCGCAGAAGTCGGATGTGTCGGCCTAACGGCGCAAGAACGCAACTTTGCTGTAAACAGGCACAACGCAATCACATCCGAAAAAAAAAAAAAAAAACTCTGGATGAACGAAGAAGAAGAAGAAGAAACTTCCGTTAATTGCCATGGGCTTTTAAATCTTTTATTTTGTAGTTGCCGTTTATTAGTGTTACGTGATGCATGTGCGAATAAAACAAATACATACATATACATTTATGTTAATATCACATCCATGACACAGTGCATGTACACACGCACTTCTTATCATACATGAAATATCACAGACGTGTACATTCTCAACAAGTACAGTTGAAAACAGCCATGTATGGTGTTTGCAGCACGTGTGCGATAGAGAGAGAGAGAGAGGAGAGAAAATGTAAGAAAGAGATTGAGAAGAGAGGGAGTGTGTATGGGGGGGGGGGTGTATAACAAACCCACAACATACAAGAATTGTGAATTTAGCAGCATTGAGGTCACTTTATAGTATGTGATTTCGGTTATGTATCTAGTCTGTGATCGATCGTCTGTGACTATCATAGCTGTCTATTGACTGCAGTGGTCTTCTTCTGTTTGCCAATGTTCTCTTCATTGGATTGCTGACAATTTGAAAACCGCCAGTCTTCATTTTTTTTAGATTGTTTTCTTGTGTGTTCCTGTCTTCTTGTGCGTTGTTTTGACTATCAAAGTTCATTTCTTTTCTGTGGAGGCGTTTCTCTTACAAGTGGCGGGAAATCTTGACTGTGTACACCAATAACCGCTGCTGTTTGTACAGTGAACATATAATGAAATATACAGAAAATATGTCAGGGATCCTGGTAGGCAGAGATAACATAAATAACTTACGTTTATACTGATGACGCCGTCTGGATAGCAACAAGTCAGAAGGAACTACGGGAAATAATAGATACAGTGGTTGTAGAAAGAAGAAAAAAATGGGCAGATACACCACAGAGATAAAGAACAGAATAGGTCAAGCAAAACCTGCATTATATATCAAATGAAGAACGTTTTGTGTAATAAGTCCTTGTCCTTGAACATTAAAGTGTTCTTTTATGTTACATAGAACTTTAGAATTTTAACATATGGACAATTAGTAAACAGGTGAAAACATCCCTAGAAGCATAGGAGGTCTGGTTTTATAGATTCTTCTTCTTCTTCTTCTTCTTCTTCAGCATTCCGAGCCGTTGAGGTTCTTTGCTGCAGATACAAGCCGTCTCCATTCGTCTCTCTGGTTGACCTTCTCTTGCCAGTCGTTGATTCCAAGTGCTTGTAGGTCTGTATGTATATTATCTCTCCACCGTCTTCTTGGTCTACCTCGGGGTCTACGGTCATTTATTTCTTGAGTGTAAGCGAGTTTTATCTTCCATTCTTTCTATATGCCCCAGCCATTGCAGTCTATTAGCCTTCATGATACCAGCGATTAACGGGGACTTAAAAAGATCATAAATCTCTTTGTTGCTTCTTCTTTTCCACTCTCCACTTTGTGTATCTCTAATGGGCCGAAAGATGCGTCTTAAGACTTTGTTCTCAAAGGTTTGTAGCAAGGCTTCGTCTCCTTTAGTTGTACTCCAGGTTTCAGAGCCATGCAGCACAACTGGTCTAATCAGTGTTTTGTATATTGTGATCTTGGTGTTACGAGATAGCGCATTTGATTTTAGCAGATGTTGTTGTGCATAGTATATCTTATTTCCAGAGTTGATTCTAGCTTGTATTTCTTCCCTTATTATGTTGGAGCAGTTGAAGATTGTACCCAGGTATTTGTATGTTTCCGATCTTTTAATGGTCATATTATATATTTGTATGTGGCCAGAGTTTTTAGCCATTCCTTCTCTTGAAATTACCATATATTCTGTCTTATCTTGGTTGGTTTTATAGATATATGCTGAAAATTAATTGGACAGCCAAAATGAGCAAACTGGGCATTTTTAAGGAAGCCAATCGCAAAGACAACTTATCACAAACATCAGAAAGAAGCAGTCATTAATTGTTGGCCGCATTATGAGACGCCGATAACTGGAGCATATTGTGACAACCGGTAAGATTTGTTGAAAGAGGGGTTGAGAAAGATGGTGTGAGAAAATTTTTGACAGTCTAGCGCTGTGGTTCTCAACTTTTTTTTTGTTGGCCCGTGCCCCTCCCTTTTCACCATATTTTCAGAACGTCAAATTTTTAGGTAGGAAATACGATAGCCCCCCCCCCCCCCCTATCGTATTTCCTACCTAAAAATTTGGCCCGTGCCCCCCCTTCACCATATTTTCAGAACGTCATTCCCCCCTTTCGTATTTCCTACCTAAATATCCCGCCCCTACACAGTATACGTAATAATGGAAGCACATACTAAAACAAGTCTACTTGGGTCTACTTATTTTATAAAATGAATTTTAGTAAGGGTGAGACGTACAGACCGTAAAGTATGAAGGGAAAAACAAGATCAAGTAATCGGTTCTTGTATTAACACGATCTTAAAATAATCTTCACCCCCCCCCCCCTGGAAACCCCAAAATTCCACCCTGTGGGTGGGGGGGGGGGGGATTCCCCACCGGTTGAGAACCACTGGTCTAGCGCCATGGCACGGAATTGATCCATGCCGTCGGAGATTGCAATTTGTGGAGTGGCATGATCGCCTTCGCTGGTCGGCAAGGCATTGGATGATGATGATGATTTTATTTGCAGACGATAAGAGCCTGTTTTATAGCGACGATGGCAGACTGCAAAATCATATTAATAAACTGCAGGTCCACATGGCCGAATGGGTAAGAACACGTGTTCGTAAACATCCGGTGTGCTGATGCCGAGGTAAGCGGTTCATCCCCTACACCGGACAGCTGGACTAAAATGTTGACCTGTCGTCCATTACTTGGGAACGTAAATTACAAGTACCTCTGAAGTCGGAGTGGGTTCGCCTAATGGCGAACCATTTACTGTTAATAAAGAAAGCTAATCCACACGCAAAATTCAGTCCATCACTACTATAAATAGTGTGTGTGGGCGACGCTTGAGTTCAGAGCGAGCGACCTCAAACAAACAAAAATATTAATAAGCTGAGTTCAATATGCAGCAGAGGAATATAAATACAGCCAAAACTAAAGTAATGCAAGTTAGCAGATCTCCTGGTCCACTAAGTATACTGATAAATAGCACATCTCTGAAACAAGTTAAAGAATATCTTGGAAATATGATCACAGAAAATGACAGATTAGACAGAAAAATCGAAATCAGATCTATATTAACTATCACTCATAATAAAACATACCAATATACCTATATCAGCAAAACGACAGATAATAATAATTAGCATATTAACATCAACCCCTTGCTACCAATGTCAAACTTGGACTTATCCAAATCACACTTGCGCAAAATCAGCACCTACAAGGTAAGGTGCTTGAGGGGAGATGCCAACTTAACTATCCGCCAAAGAAGATTAATAAACCAATACAGAACTGGTGTCGTTGGCCGCTAAACGCTGCAGGATTAACTGAGGAAGAATTCTTCTTCTTCTTCTTCTTCTTTTCGTTCATCCGGAGTGTTTTTTCAGATGTGATTGCGGTGTGTCTGTTATGCGCCCTTGGGCCGAAACCCGTAGGCCAACACATCCGACGACAGCGTGCTTTTTTGACCAGGTAGCATTCCTGGGAGACTCTCACTTTTGTGGTGCCATCTACAACCCAGCTGGCCAAGTTGGAACGGTCGAAGACAACGGTCATCCCTCAGCGGAAGGCAGGGACAGTCCATAGCATTTTCCGCCATCCAAGGCTGCTTCCATATTTGCAGGGCCGACACATAGCGCCCTGGTCCTGGGTTTACCGAGGGAATCGTCACGTCCTGCTCATGGCTGCTTTAAATCCTCACTTCAACATATTGGGCGTTCCTTCACCACGGGCCGCTCCCGCACAAACCAGGCCAGTCTGCAGACGGTATCCACTCAGCGAGTTTTCGGTTCGGACATGTGCTCGTCTCTGTGCCCTTCAGAGCTGTTCCAGGCACGAAGGACATTAGGAGAACTACCTAGTCAGAGCTATTCCGAGCAAGAGCGCCATTCGGAAACAAGGTAGATTTTCCTAGCACGAGGGAAGACTAGTTAGAGCTTTTCCGGTCACGAAAGACATTTCACTCGGACGTAGTTGCGTAGAGCCATTTTTATTTTGCCGCCCGTAGGCTGACACTTCCGGCTTCAGCGGGCATTTTTAAGGATGTTAGCCTTCCTCAGGTTCGAGACAAGTTAGACTCTTATTTCGACTTCCATACAGCAAGCTTTCTCTTTGGTCTGCCACGTAATGGATTCGCAAGCCAGGAGTTCCATTTCGTGTCATCGAGACAATTTTCCCCCTTTGACTACACTCACTCCATGAGTACGGTTAAAGACTTTCATCGGAACGTGCGACCGAGGTGTTTTTCCACCTTTTAGTACTCGCTCACGAGGTAGGCTACATGTGCTGCCGGCTCAGCACCTTACCTCCGTACAGCAGTGAGCGAGAAACGGCCAGGCCCTCTCATCCGGGGATCCCTCATATCCCCCAGCTGAGAGCCTTCGGGCAAGTATCTGAACTGGGCATGTAGCGTGCCCAGTATCTCACCTCCATTATCGGTGGAGGCGTTTGTGTAAGTATCTGGACCAAGATTGTGGCTTCGTGCGCCGGAGCTTAAATTTTGACTGTTATCCTCAGTCTACCTGCAGAGCAACAGGTTGTGTCTCTCTTAGTCTGGTCCCTATCCCATATGCTGTCCGATATGTAGTTTTCATCCATCGGCAAGCACATGGGGTCGATGGGACACGCAAGCTCCCCCACCACGGCAAGGTGGAGACACATCGGGGGAGAGGAAGGGATCTGAGCACTTATCCACTGAATGGTTGGATGTAAATGAGGATGGTCTGTCGACTATCAACTACCAGTACTGGCCCTACATCAACATCTGCTACGAGAGCAAGTAAACATCTGAGAAGAAAATGGATTGACGACATCAAAGACTGTACAATCACACGGAATGACACTATATGCAGCGCCACTCACATGAAGCGTCAGTTATTCCTCCCCGCGACGCTAGCGGCAAAAGTGGAAGTTGATGATGGTGACGATCGTGATCGTCAACGGACTCCAGTCTAGTGCGCCGAAGGATCCACTGAGTAATAGACATGTAGGAAGATGATAATGCATATGTAGTTTGTTGGAGCTGTATATTACAGTTGGATTTGCCATGACAATATATTACAATTGATCTTGTAAAGGTGACAAAACGGTGCGAGATATCAAAACACATAACATGAGTTCATGGAACAAATGTTCGTCAAGAGATACTGGGAAGCTAGACATCCATCCGTCCATCCATCATGTACCATGCCGATAAGCGTGGGCGGTCATGTACTGCCATGTCACTCGATCACCAGGGTCGTTGATCAGCTATGTGTTCCTGTCTCGACCATGCTACGTGGCCAAGCCATCCAGGTATTTACTTCTCGGTCTTCCCCTTGGTCTCTTCCCTTCGATCTTGCCAGTCGTCACCAAGTTCTCCAATTCATTTCTTCTCATAACATGCCCAAAACAATTTCACTGTCTACGTCTAATGTCTCTAATCAGTTTACGATCTTCATTTGTTTCTTGAAGGACTTGTTCATTGGTTTTTCTGTCTGTCCATGGTATTCTTTGCATTTTCCTCAGAAACCACATTTCCACAGCCATCAGCTATTTTTTAGCTTTACTGCTTATTGTCCACGCTTTACATCGATACAAAAGTATAAGTTCTATGTAGTACTTCAACGCCAGTTTTCTCGTTTCAATTGATATTGGTCAGTATGTTTTTCATCTTGCAAAAGGCTACCTTCGCAATGGCAATTCTTGTTCTAATCTCTTCAAGGCATCTCCCATCAGATGTTATGACTGTGCCGAGATAACTGTATCGATTCACTTGCTTAAGAATATGCTCATTTACTTGTATATCACATTGTGGTGTTTCCTTCTTCCCAGTGACGACCATAATCTGTGTCTTCTTAATATTCAGTTCAAACCCTATTTGTTCACTGCGTGTAACAACCGCATCTACTAAATGTGTGCAGGTCCTGTTCATTGTCTGCAATCAAGACTGTATCATCTGCATATCTAATGTTATTGATGTATCGTCCCCCAATGTTGAAAGTATTGTAACCTCTCGGCCAGAGAGACCGGCTTGCGTGTGGATTAGCCTTCCTTATTAACAGTATCAATCTAGTGTTATTGTACAATAAAATAAAAAAATAAAAAGTTCCCGCGAACCGGAGTCGAACCAGTGACCTAAGGATTGCTATGATTTCCAACTACAGTCCTCCGCTCTACCAACTGAGCTATCGCGGGGATGACGGTCATTGCATATAAAAGTTTATCTATACAAATATTACTTTAATTTTGAATGTATGTCAGTTCTGTTGAATTTGCTTTGTGCTGACAGTTTTACAGAAGCGATTCCCAATCCCGCATTCGAAACACAGCTGCGGAAGCAAACCGCCTTAAGCATGATTTTCATGCAATTGTATATATAAGTATGGGTGCCGGTCGTTCGGAAACATTGAAACTGAACGTAACTAGACTACTGAACGTAAACTTGCCATCAAGAAATCACAAACTGCCAAACATGCTGGACTGGCGTTGACTGCGACGTCCTGTAAAAGGATATGCAACTCGCTAACGTGTTGAATAGACAGATTCATCATCATCCAGTGCCTTGCTGGCTGGCGTGGGCAATCATGCTTCTCAACAAATAATTGCGATCTCCGACGGCATGCATCAATTCGTGTGTTGACTCCCTTCCCTTCTGCGCCAAGACATAAGTAAGATAAGACTGTCAAGAAGAATGATTAGAAATTCTAATCATTCTTGAGAGTCTTATCTTATGTCTTATCTTATTCTAATAGAATGTTCTATTTAATTTGCACAGTCGCATGATAACGACCGGGTATCACATGTTAGTCTGTTGGCACATGATAATGCTCCCAACCG
Organism: Cepaea nemoralis; assembly: GCA_014155875.1. Taxonomy (NCBI): domain Eukaryota; kingdom Metazoa; phylum Mollusca; class Gastropoda; order Stylommatophora; family Helicidae; genus Cepaea; species Cepaea nemoralis. Next base: position 286,292 of record JACEFZ010004414.1, on the reverse strand, counting down.
GACGAAGAGATTCCATTGGAATATCCATTAACATCGTTATCTTTATCAAGTTTGTTCCCCCCCCCCCCCCCCCCATATCCTTTTTTTTTTTTACAGGACAACGCTGTCAACACCAGCATTTTATTGCTGTTGATGATGTCTTGGCAAGTTCACGTTCTGATGTCTTGGCAAGTTTACGTTCAGTAGTTTGCCATTGCTTTCTGAACGACCGGCTCCCATACCAACTCGTTAAAACTCAGCGCAACGCGGTCTGCTGCCAATGTGGTCGCAATTGTGTTTCGAACGCGGGTATGCGGGCTTACGAATCGCTTCCATAAACTCTTCGCTACGGAGGGCGGCTGTCACAAAATAAAACCTTGCGTTTAACAAGTTGATTATTATAGAGGCTTTCTGATTACACGGAATATCTGCCAGCGACAACTATTTTACTAACAGTAAAAACAAATCGGATGTCAAAATCGCAGGACAATATTAGTAGCGGCACGTGTTTACATCTGGTGGACAGAATGGGAACATTCGGAAGTGGGTGAGCTGAATCATACATCGCTTTGACAGTTTATAAACAGGTTGGATTGAGAGCGGAAGTACTCAGCTCGGAAGAAAACAGTCCATCTGTCATATAGTTTCCGGACATCACGCAGATTGGCAGATTGCTATTGACAACTGTTGTTGGGATCATACAGTAACTCGTTAGTTTGTTGGGGGAGTCAAAACAACTGATGACAACTTTGACAGTGACTAGGCCAGGGAAAAGAGATTCTTGACAATGGATGATATGTCCAAATAACACCTGTGTGGACCGGAAGAATACCATCACGTGACCAATTTTAGGTTTTGCCAAAAACCATGATTGGAGATGGGGAGTTGACCAAAACCGTGGATTATGATGGACGTGTTTGTGGGAGAGCTCTACAGTGGTAGATTAATTTAAGATTAACTAGCATGTATCGTTATGACAAAGTGTAGTAGCCATCCCGGAATGAGGCGGTTTTGCCTAAGGTAGAACCTATTCTAATTAGTTCTAATTAATATAGGCTGTAGCCTTGTTAAAACTAAAGTGTAATGATTAGCACTGTTAGTGGAAAACTAGCTAGAGTAGGGAAGTGATACTTGGCCCGGTTAGTTGAAAATAGATTAGTGAAGTGTTGATAAGCTTTACTAGTTGAGAATTGAGTAATGAGGGATAATTGGGATATTCCAGTGGGTGCTCCCTGGTGGGGGGGGGGGGGGGGAGGTTCCGCACGCTGTTGGTTGTTTTTTTTCTTCTTGTCTTGGCCTGATGTAACCCTCTGTGTTCAGTTCATCTGTCCCTGACAGTTTAGGTTCACTGTATTTTCTGAGCGAGGCCGATGGCCACGATCATCTAATAGAGATCAGTGACGGGGAGGGTATCACCAGTTGTATGATTTATTTTACAGGTTCCCTCTGGTTGGAATGAAGAACACGGAAGCAAGGAAAAATCCGATCCCGGATAAAGTTTGGCGCAGGAAGATTGGCCAGCAACTTTATCAAAGAGCTTATGCTAGAGGAAGATGATCAACATTGCTCAGTGGAGCTGAATGGTATATGTATCCTACAGGATAAATACCGAATGAGTTTTAGGTCATACCAGTTTTAACACACCAGTAGTGATGGATATTCAGTTCACTTATGACTAGAACTAAAATAAAGGACTCTATTGGAGTATAGACAATAACTGTTTAATAGTGAGAACTAGAGAACATTTAGCAAGAGACAAAAAGTCCTGTTCATAGGACAGTGTTCCATGTTTGTTTCACCGCGCCGGAATTATGAAGCCGGAGTTTCTATAAACTAGTAGGAACAGTTGTGTTAGGAACAATAATAGTATTTTCCACGGATTATATATTTACATGGGATTCAGATCTCATGGTCATCAGAGTTCCTGGAGGAGGACATGTCTGGAGAGAAGGATACGACTTCGGTGAGGTCTATTGTACTGACTCGTGTGATGTCGTGTAATCCTTGCCATGATGTGTACACTATGATCCTGAACTTTGAAGGCTGACATATACATTTATGTTATAATACACGACACACATTTTCTTCGCATACACGTCTCATATACGTTACACTTTTCTTTTAATAAATTAATCTTTATTAATTTTTAGAAGCAAGAGTTGTTGAGTATGTTGCGTTGGGGAAGTATGAGAGGGGGCATAGTACGACAGTGAGAGAGTGATAGGAAAAGGTGTCCACGGGCTGATGGAGTGTGTTGGACGGAAGCTGGTGGATTCTCCAGGATATTGATAGGGAAAAAATATTGTAATGTGGGTGTTGACTCTCTTCACTCCAGGGACGACACTTTAAAAGAGGACACGACAGCGGCAAAGCATGATTATCTTACGAAAATACAGCGGTGGGTTTCCCTTGACTTCCGTAGGTTTGTGTATGGTTGACTCCACTACTAGCCTTTGTCTGACAGAGTCGACTTTATTGCACCGGGTTTGTATCCCATATAGCTCACTCTCCGCAGCGAACTGCCGAAAGTGTCGCACAAATCACGAACTCTGTAGCTCCAGCGACGACCCCCAGGAGTCTCCGAAAAGAAATGCACTCGTGAAACGAAGAACGCGGCCCGGAATCAAACCGACAACTTTCGAAGCCCGAGTCAGGCGGCTTGACCACTTCGCCACAGAGCCTCTCTGTGGGGCAGCGGTTATGTTTGGCGTCTCTTACCCGCTAATGGCCACATCATCCAATCCAATCCAATCCTTGGTACCAATACCCCCGTTCAGCCATCGATTTTTCGAATTGGCTCTAATTGGGGGTGTTTATGGTGTGACTTGTAGATTGTCTTTCGTACTTTGGGCTTCTTGTTGTCAGCTTCCCGGCTTCTGGTGTGTTGATTGTGCTCATTCCTTTCTTCTTGAGGTTTTTCATGTCTGGGCAGAGTCGCGCAACTGTTGAGGCCTAGAGTAATTGGGTACCCACCCCGTCATATGGTGCTGTTTCTTTCAGGGAGTTTTACCAGTTGTCGTCTCTCCTGGTGTTCCACCTCCTTCCCCGTCTTGGGTTGTCTTCGAATCTTCTCGGTCTTGATTGATTCCGTGTGTCGTGGCCGGTTCCGACTAGGCCTTTTCGATACCGTCTCTCGAACCATTTTTCTTGGTCTGGGTATCCATTTTCATCCAGTTCTATTTCACTTTCTGATGATTCTTCTTCTGTCTGAGTCTTTGTGTTTTCTTGTTCGGGTGTTTCGGTCTTGGCCTTGAGTAGTTCTAGTTGTTGTCTTTCTTCTTGTATCTGTATGAGCGTTTCTTCTGTCTTTTCTCTTTCTTCTTGGATTTTTGATAAAGTTTCGCCAGTTTCAGCCTTTATAGCAGCCATTCGAGCGACATCCTGCTCTATCTTCTGCTGGACTTGCTTCAGTTCGTCCAGTATGCGCTGAACGGCCGTTATCTGTTTTTCTTGCGTCTTGTCTTTTTCTTCCTCCATGTTTTTGAACTGTGTTCTCAGGTCCTTCAGTTGGCCTCCCAGTTGTGCTTTGTCACTTTTGGTGAGTCGGTTGGCCGCCTCGTACTGCCTCCTGGCCTCTTTATATGGTAGGTTAGACTTGACTGCGATTTTCATGACTTCTTTGCTGTCTTGGTGGCAGGGGCAGCCGAGGTACCTGGCGCCGTGGTTGCCGTGGCAGTTGGCGCATTTTCTGTTAGTGTTAGGCCCCTAGAAGTCCAAGACGTTCTTTGCATGCTGGCACTGACTGTATGGATGGGGTCCAGAGCATTATCTACACACCTCCACCTCACTCTTGCAGGTGGCACGGGTGTGCCAAAATTTCTGGCACTTAGAGCACTGCAGCACTCTCGGTATGTAGTGCTCTGGTACTTGGTCTTTCTTATCCCATCTGATGTATTGAGGGATCACTCGGTCCTCTGATGTTACGACGACGACTGTAGAGGGGATGTTGTTCTTTCCGATGATCCTCTCGGCACTGGTCGATCTTGAGTTTGTGGTTCTCTTTGGTCAGCATCTCCATTTGGTCACGTCATATAGTTCTCCAGATTGGCCATGTCATATAGTTTTGAGGTATTTTATAGAGATTGCTGCCTCACCAACTAACTCGACTACTCTTGTTAAGTACATTTAAAACAAATAACACCTCATCGATTCCAAGGTAAACAGAAAAACAGACGCCATGTTTCTGCACATATCTACCTGATCTGCTTACGGTGTGTTGGCAAGAAAGTAGATAGATAGCAGTAGATAGAGTTACGTTATAATATAATGATTATATAGACTGACAAAGAGAAAGGAAAATAATTCTTCAAGCGTTATATCCGTCAGTCAAATGGTTGGATGAAGAATGACTTGCGCGATTAACTGGATTAAAGTGAGTAAGAGTTGCGTAATTCGTTGATCACAATCTCTCGCTTGAATCCAGTGGCAAGTCAAGTCAAGACTACTGGAGACGAATACCTTTACATTGGATGACCAGGGCGCTCTACTTGCCTTGCCGTGCTTATTACGTTCCACAAAGCTTTGCAGGTAAACGCTGTCTTGCCCGATAAATCATCAATGATTTCTCCCGCGCAGTTTGTCGAATCCTTTCTTCATATGCTGGATAAGCAAACAGTTCACCGATCGGTTGTCAAATACAAGTGATAGAAATGTGTGCCAAAACACTAGAGAAAGAATTCGTCGGAGTCCTATACAAAGCAAACTATGCATAACGATGCACTGTATCTCAGGACCTGATGGCGTACAGTATGGTCATATCAAGCAGCTGAGTGATGTCATGTGTGGGGGTCCTCCCGAAAGTGTGGATCTAGTGCCAATATCAAACAAGGGTGCAAGGAAACGAGAGAGCTGAAAACTTGAAAAGCACATATAACTGAAAATGGGCGGAGGAGATATATTGCGGCAATTAATAACAGCTTTGTGCATAGTGGCACATATCTGGATGAATCTCCTCGATCACGGCTAATGTAGTGAGGAATCCAGTATGAAACTGATTGCAATTATTGTTTGTCCTGAGCCAAGTGACATCAATTATTCACCATAAATGAGAAGATCACACGGATCACGGTACAATCTGACGAAATGAGATACATTTTCAATTTTATAAACATTGTCATCAAGTACGCAGTCGACTGGCATGGGTGATCTTGCTTCAATGAATCTCGCGATCTTCAACAGGTCGTGTCCTTTCGTGTGTTGACATTTTTCAGTTTTGTAATAACGAATAATTTGCTTTTTTTTAAATTTAGAAATTACTTTATTGAGGTGAGGCGTTATTATCACTGAAATAACACTAATTAGAAATTAAATGATGCTGATTATGATTCATTTATGACAAAACATGAAGCATAAATGAAAGGACACACCAGACAACTGACTGTCATTTACTGCCAATATAGTACCTTGCGGTAACCATAGGTAATCGACAATTCTAGCCTCCACTTCCAAATAACGACAATGTCTCACTTAGTTAGTTAGTTAGTCTTTCCTCTTGAGCCTAAGGCGGCGCATAGGGCAGAAGTCCTGTCTCTCCATGCCTGGCGGTTCGCTGCTATCTGTTGTAGATCTTGGATATTTACTTGGCCATTGAATGAGCCTTCTCTAATGATGGTTCTACGCAGGGTCTCTCTTGGTCTTCCCCGTTTTCTTTTCCCTACCGGTGACCATATGAGGGCTTGGTAGGGGAGTCTTGTCTTGTCCATTCTGAGTACATGGCCGATGTAGTTCCAACGGCGTCTTCTTATGAAATTGGATACTGTATCTTGCTTAGTCTCTTGTCTTATTTGCGAATTGGTTCTGAAGTCTGTCCAGTGGATGTTTAGAAGTCTTCTAAGACATTTGTTCTCAAAATTGTCTAATTTTTTATCTAAAGCTACCGTTGATTTCCAACTTTCACATCCATACGTTAACACTGGAATCACACAAGAGTTGAAGATTTTAAGTTTTGTGTGTTTGCTGAGTGTCTTTGACTTCCAGATGTTTGACAGTTTGTTGAAGGCACTAGATGCCAGTGCGATTCTAGTTGATATTTCTGGTGTTGAGTCCCCTGTGGATGTCATTTTGCTTCCTAGGTATGTGAAGCTGTTGACTTTTTCAAGAACGTAGCTGTTCAATTTGGTCTCATCTGAACTGTTGGTAAGATCAATAGTCTTTGTTTTTGTGGTGTTAATTTGGAGACCAATTTGCCCTGAAACATTTTGGAGGTGGTTTATTTTCTCTTGAGCATCCGGATGTGCTGAACTCAAAAGCACTATGTCGTCGGCAAAGTCCAGGTCTTCTAGAATTTTGTCAACCCAATGAATACCCATATTTGTGTTGCTTGTGCATTTGCGCATGACCCAATCGATAGCTATTCCAAAAAGCATCGGTGATAAGACACAACCCTGTTTCACTCCTGTTTCGACTGAGAACCAGTCAGAGTTGCCTGTTTCTGTTCTTACGCAGCAACGTGTCTCTTTGTAGAAAGATTTTATGACGTTGGTATATTTGGTAGGAAAACCATAGATGTTAAGTAGATTCCAAAGTGAAGGACGGTGGATGCTGTCGAAGGCTTTTTGAAAGTCGACAAAGTTTATTTCTGTTGTCTCTTGTGATTTAAAAGCTAATTTATTTTTCATATTATGTATTCGAAGAACACTAGCCCTGGGAAATTGAAATACTTTGACCATATTAATGTCATAACAATTGGATTGAAGGTGGCGGAAAATTTCTAATATCTTGGGTCATTAATTACCAACAATGGTGACACAATGAAAGAAATTAAAAGACGAATCATTATTGCTCTTCAAAAACTAAAATAACTGAATAAATTGTGGCGTGGGACAGATAGGCCTACAAACATCAGATTTTTAAGATCGTGCATCTTTCCCATTGCAACATACGCTTGTGAGACCTTGACACTTACTAAACAAGCTGAACAGCGCATAAATGCCTTTGAATATAAATGTTATTGACGGGTTCAAGCAGTATCTTGGATACAGACAAGAACAAATGCATCCATACCACTCATCTCATCTAATCTCATCATGTTCCTCTTGTACCTTGCGGTGTCGAGGTGAAGTATAAACAGTGGGAGAGTGCCGGCTTATGGGCTGTCGATTTTCCCATGGACTCTGTTATTCCCAGCGTCCATCGTTTACGTGTTCAGCATCTTCCCCTGCTTCCCTCTGGTCTGTACATCATTGCTTGTGTGGTATACTGTTAGCTGGTAACCTACTTGCACGGCCAAACCATTTGACTTGCTGCCTTCTAATAAAATCTAGTGCAGCTGTAACTCCCACTTTAGTCCTGATCCATACGACAAGAGTAGGATATTGAAGAAGGTTGGCTACTAAAGACGATAAAACTATTTTGATCACTTGAAAAGTCATGAAAGTTTGGAGAGAACAGTAATGGAGGGGTATATGCCCGAGAACAGAGGAAGAGGAAGGCCAAAGAGAAGATGGGCGCATGATGTGGCAGATGATCTCCAGATGGGTGTATCGGACGTGGAACATCTTGCTTATGACAGAGAAGATTTCCGGAAGGTTGTAATGGGAGGGAGGTTCTGCAAAGGGCATGCTACTCAATGAATGAATGAATGAATGAATGAATTAATTAATATTAATGTCATAGTAGCTTGAAAAGAACAACGATGGAAAGTATGATTCCTGGAAGAAGAGGAAGGGGTCGATCAGAACCACTTTGGAGGTGTATGAGGTCAGAGAAATTAAAATACAGCGAGCAACTTTCTGCAGGTGGCCTACTCATTGGTGATGCTATGTACCCAGAGCCGTGACCAAGGAGGGCGTGCCTCGTGAGAGCTAAAGAAGATAAAGAGACTGAAACATTCATGGAAGAGGGCCTTTCTTGACGATCAGAACACTTAAGTTATGATTCTTCCACCGTTGAGTTTATTGCATTTTATTTACAACTGAGAGAATTGTCAAATGTTGCGTATATTCAACACCACCTCGAGCCCGCGCGCGGAAGCCAGGACATTGAACATGCAGCTAGAAAGTCGAATATAGACCCTGGAGAATATGTCGTATTTCATGAAAACAAAAACAATCAAATACATCCATCCATCAATCATGTGCCATGCCGATAAGCGTGGGCGGTCATGTTTTGCCATCTCACTCGATCACCAGAGTCGTGGATCAGCTCCGTGTTCCTGTCTCGATCATGCCATGTGGCCAAGCCATCCAGGTATTTACTTTTCAGTCTTCACCTTAGTCTTTTCCCTTCGATCTTACCAGTCGTCACCAAATTCTCCAATTTATTTCTTCTCATAACATGCCCAAAACATTGTGACCTACGTCTAATGACTCTAATCAGTTTACGATCTTCATTTGTTTTTGAAGGACTTGTTCATTGGTTTTTCTGTCTGTCCATGGTATTCTTTGCATTTTCTTCAGAAACCACATTTCCACAGCCATCAGATGTTTTTCAGCTTGACTGCTCATTGTCCATGCTTCACATCCATACAAAAGTACAGGTTCTATGTAGCACTTGAACACTCTTTTTCTCGTTTCAATAGACATCTATTTTATTGGTATGTTTTTCATTTTTCAATCAGTTTATGATCTTCATTTGTTTCTTGAAAGACTTGTTCATTTGGTTTTTCTGTCCGTGGTATTCTTTGCATTTATATTATATCACATTACTCAAATACATAGGTTCTAGAAAAACTGGGAATGACAAGAGAGTTGATGGAGGAAATTTAAAAAAAAAAAGCCAAGTGAAATATTTCGGCCACTTTAAAAGACATAACACTCTTATAAAAAAAAAACCATAGCGGAGCGCAAGGTTGAGGGTTCGCGAGCAAGAGGTAGACAACAAAGCAAGTGGGAAGATAACATCAAGTTAGTTAGTTAGTTAGTTAGTCGCAGTTCCAACTTCACAGCAACGGGTCGTCCCCATTATGCTCCGTTCCTGTGCCAATGAATATCACACAAAATGCTCCCCACTATAACATCAAGATAACATCAAGAAAAGGGCGAACAGTAATCTGACATAATGTACAGTCAGGGTGTGAGACAGACAGTTTCGGAGATCCATTGCAGCCCACCTTTATTGTGGAGACGGTACCTGATTGATTAATTTATTTTACGACTGGAACATTCATTGTGGGGGATCATACAACTATTAGTACTATTCTTCCACCGAGATTGTGGTTCGACTATTTTAAGTGACCCACACATTTCAAAATGTGAATCAGTGTCACGGCACAAATATTTCAGGTTCAGGTTCTGGCATAGGTTTTACTTCGTGACAAAATTGGAGTGTAAGGCAAGCGGCGACCTGTTGTTTTTATCGTGTATATATGAAGTGTAAATATTATTAGTGTTAATGTATATTTGTATCCAATACTTATATACTTGATTAACCACTAGCGCGTGTAAATTCTTACCGGGGCCTTTCCTCTTTCCTTGATTTAGGTTGCTGTGGTGTGTAGCGAGGACTATCACGATTTTAAATTTGAGTAAACCGGCGCCACAGTAGATAAGATAGGCCTTGAAATTCAAAATCTAATGGTACCACAATGATGCCTGTATGTCACTTCTAAGTGAAGATATTCACAATTTTGTGAAGGTGAGACGAGTTGCGATTTCTCATGCTATTCACCCGTAAGTGGAGCTCTCCAGTGTGTCCGATTACCTCCTCAGCGGTGTGCGTGTGTGCGTGCGAGATTGTCTCAAACGGTCATATGAAAACTGACTTCAAAAATATGTTCCGTCATGTTAAATGATTACAAAATAGTACAAGTATACAAATAAATTATTAATAATCTTTAAACTTGTGTTCTCTTTAACTTTAGTAGGTCAAATCGCACGTTTTGTGTGTTGAAAAGTGTAGCGCAATCGATATGCGGCGGCCGTCATGACCCGTGGGTTTCCAATTCACAAAGTCACATCTTCGCAGAAAATCTGTTTTTCAACCACAATTCGAGCAAGTTTAGCGATGAAACTATGCTGATTCAGGGGCAATATTTTATATGGCAATTAAAATTCACATTAAACAAAGACATCTATTGGATTCATCGATTCCGATACGCGATCATTCCGCTGCCTCTGTGGGATGCGCTCCCCGGCAGTCGGCAGCTTGCACAGATCCATAGAGCACACTTTATTCACAAACTTCCAGTTTCTTAGTTCTATATAATATTTTAGTTCGTAATGTTTAATAGTTTCTATTATATCACCTAATAATTTTGTGAAAAATTAAAATAAAAAAATATGCCCAGCCGGGAAGAGAACCCCGGTCTCCCGCGTGACAGGCGGACTGCTTATGACTACGCTAGCGAGAACACAATGATTGCTCTACAAAGATATTTATATAGTCAAGCCGCCGTTTTGGGTTTCATGATCGTAACATTTTCGCCTGTTTTTCAACCACAATTAAAGCAAGTTAGCGATGAAACTTTCCAAATTTCTGAAAAATCTGATGCAGAATTCGAAGATCCATCTACAATTGATGGTTTTCTATTGCAAGCGTCAGAAAAAAATTATTTACGGTTCAATGTGCCGTTTTCATTTTTCTCCGCATGCGAGGTTGGTCTCAACCAACGGGTCATAGGCGGATTATGAAAACTGACTTCAAAAATATGTTCCGTCATGTTAATTGATTAAAAGATAGTACAAGTATACAAATAAATTATTAATAATCTTTAAACTTGTGTTCTCTTTAACTTTAGTAGGTCAAATTGCACGTTTTGAGTGTTGAAAAGTGAAAGTGTACATGCCATAGCGATCGATACGCGCATGCGCAGTCGCCATGGCACATGGCCATGTATTTACCCATTCACAAAGGCACGCTTCGCCGAAAATTTTGTTTTTCATCCACCCTGCAGCGATTAAAGTGATGAAACTTTCCAGATATATTTAAAATTGTATGCAGAATTCAAAAATACATCTATAATTGAATTAATTCTATCTGCAACACCAGAATAGTGTTACAAAGTGCACATGCCAGTCCGATATATATATATGTGCAAAGAGCAAAAACACATCTTCGCAGAAAATGTTGTTTACATCCACCCTGCAGCGATTAAAGCGATGAAACTTTCCAGATATATTTAAAATTGTATGCAGAATTCAAAAATACATCTATAATTGAATTAATTCTATCTACAACACCAGAATAGTGTTACAAAGTGCACATGCCAGTCCGATATATATATGCACAAAGAGCAAAAAACACATCTTCGCAGAAAATGTTGTTTACATCCACCCTGCAGCGATTAAAGCGATGAAACTTTCCAGATATATTTAAAATTGTATGCAGAATTCAAAAATACATCTATAATTGAATTAATTCTATCTGCAACACCAAAAAAAAAAAAAATTAATTACGGTAAGTATGAAATATATTCTTATTTATATAAAAGGTCACGATGATTTCAACCAATCGCTGTGCACGGAATATTAGGCAAACCTTTCCTGGAAACCCAGGATGACGTGTGTTATTGTCACGTGAGATTTGAATGAATGAATGACGTCGAAAGAATGCATGGTAAATTAGATAGCGTTTTCCGGGACAAGGTGAATCATGGCGGTATGATTCCGTATATGATTTCGGTTTTCATTTCCGGTCGCGGCACAATGGAACTCACTACTAGTAATGTACGGACGCAAACAGCTGGTCACATGACCTATTCGCAAACGGCTCATCACGCGATCTATTCGCAAACGGCTGGTCACGTGACCTACATTTGACTACATTATTAAAGTTTGTGGAAATATCAGTGTTTCCTCGATAGTGTAGTGGTTAGTATCTTAGCCTGTCACGCGAGAGACTGGGGTTCGACTCCCCGCCTGTTTTTTGTTTAATTGAGTTCAAATACCCTTATCGGTGAGTTCAAATACCCTTGTCGATGGATACCCGAAAAATTGCAAATCCTGTCATTATTATATTTCTCCCCCACCTTCCTCTCTCCAGTTGTATGGACAGATGGAGAAATAGACGCATAGGCTAACAAAGGGAAATTCAAAAGAACGACAAATATCAAATAAGCAAAGTATATTACTGAAAAGAAGGCGAACAAGAAATAGATGACAGGTGTAATCTTAGCGTTGATGGACAATATAAAACAAAGTAAAAACGACAAATAATATTCTTCCCCTTCTTTTCATCTTCCAATGGAGCCTAGATTCTCAACTAAATCATGTCAACCTTCTTGCGGGTAGTTTTCAGTTTTACACTGGGTGAGGCAGTCACTCTTACGGCACCCTACCTTAGGCGTCCCCTACGTCAAGCATTGTAGATTACAGTGTAACTATTTATAGGTGCCAGTAACACACAGCCGGTCTCCCTGGCGAAGGGTTAAGGACGTTGATCGTAATCCCGTATACTCACGTACGAAACACAGCTGCGGGAGATTAGGTAGAGGATCGCGTCGCGCTGGTTACTTACAGAGGTATGTGAGCCGGTCGTTCAGAAAGCAATGGCAAACTACTGAACGTAAAACTTGCCAAGACAGCAACAGCAGCTGAAAAATGCTGGTGTTGACTGCAATGTCCTGTAAAGGATATGCGAAAAAAAAGTAACACACAGACGAGCCAAACAGTCAAGAGTAATCAACAAACAATTAGGATTAACTATGGTCACATGATATGTAAATTAACCCTGTGTGAACTTTATCACATTTGAACCCTCGCATTCGGAGTTCATAAAAACAAATGTTGACTAGAACTTCAGTTGCAAAGTGGAGGTCTGTCGACTTGGTTCACTTGAGGTAGGACGGCTAGTGTCATCTACAGGCTTACTTTCATCTCGTACGTACGCAAATTCAACGTTAAGAAGTATGGAATAAACTATGTATGTATGTAGATGAAGTATGTAGATGTAAATGAAGATGGGGTTTGAATAAAAAGAAATTGCAAACAAAAGACAGACAAGAAGGGAGAATAATAGTCTTCTTAAGCCAATCGACAGCGGTAGTAAACGTCAAGTGACCAGCCGTTTGCTCATAATGTCCGTACATTATTAGCAAATGCCCCTCTGCTGTGTGTCCACCGTGACGAGGTAGAGGGGCTTGTGCGTCCCAATGACCCCAAGAGCTATGCCGACGGTAGCACAGCTACTGGTAGGGCCACCCATGTCGGACAGGTCAAGGGAGAGGGACCAGACGAAGAGACACACAAACCTGCTGCCTTGTAGGTAGACTGGGGACAGTCAAAGGCTAGGGAAAGCACCCCAAATACATGCTTGTCGAAATCGGATGTACTGAGCCACAGGCTTGACAAAGCAGTGCAACGTAAAACCTGCTGCCTTGTAGGTAGACTGGGGACAGTCAAAGGCTAGGGAAAGCATCCCGAATAAATGCTTGTCGAAATCGGATGTACTGAGCCACAGGCTTGACAAAGCAGTGCAACGTAACTTAATTCATGATGTCACAAATCAAAATTAATCGATATGGTGCTAATCCCGTGAAGTCCCATCAGGCGGTGATAGTGCCGGGCCCCCTGCCTCGAGGGGGTCCACCCATGACTACTGGTGGTCACCTTCCCCTGTGCTGTGGAGTCAAGGCACAGAGGAGTAGGTTAAGAGCTATTGACCAAATACCCCGGACACTCAACATACTACAGTGGAATGCCGAAGGAGTTTACAAGAAGAAAGACTCCCTAACACAGCGTCTTCATAAAGATAGAATAGATGTGGCATGCATTCAAGAGACACACCTCAACGCCAATCACAAATTCTCAGTCAGAGGATATCAGGCCACACGTTTCGACCGCGAAGGACACAAAGGAGGAGTTCTAATACTTACACGAAATACAATACCTTGCAGCGAAGTATCTGTGATCTCTGACAACCAAACGGAAATTATAGGTGTTGATATAATGATAAAGGACGTGAAAATAAGAATCTACAATCTGTATAGCCCAGCAGATAAGGACCTTACACTCTCAAACATGAAAATAACTGACACAAACTGCATTATTGTCGGAGACTTTAATAGCCGTTCAGAAAGATGGGGATACCCAGATACTGACAAAAGAGGAGATGAAGTGGAGGACTGGGAGATAGACTCAAATCTCCATCTACTCAACAAAGCGGATGACACACCGAGCTTCTACTCCAGAAGATGGCTTACCACTTCTACTCCAGACTTAGCTTTCTGCACAGGAGACATCCTCCACAAAATCGATCGCCATGTGCTGGACCAATTAGCAGGTAGTGACCACAGACCAATCAAGCTTGAAATGAATATGGAGTATGTTCCACAGGAGCAAAAGCCCTTGCCCCGCTGGAATTACAAACGAGCAGATTGGGACAGATTTGCCATACTAACAGACAAATATTGTGAAAACATAAATACACGATATGGCAACATAAAGCAAATGGTGGAAAGTCTAAACAGAGCGATAATACAGGCAGCCACTGAGTCCATTCCAAGAGGAGCGAGGAAAAATTACAAACCATACTGGACTGAAGAACTACAAAGTTTGGAGGACAAAGTTGAAGATGCCAGGAAGACAGCAGAGAGAGAACAAACAATTGAAGCAAACATCTCTCTCAAAGCCATCTCAGCAAAATATAAAAGAACAGTAAATCAAACAACAAGAGATTGTTGGAGGGAAAAAACAGAAAACCTGAATTTTGACAGGGATGGAAACAAACTATGGAAACTAGTGAAAGCCATGAACAATGAAGGACCTAGAAACAAACAAATAACAATTAAACAAGGAAATGCCTTGCTTACAGGCAAAAAGGCTGCAAATGCACTAATGGAACACTATGCAAATGCAAACCACATTGATATTACAACCGAACAGAAGAAAGCAATCAAAGACAAACAGATACATCATAGAAATACAGAGACAGCAGCAGAATATATGATGGCAAATCTAACAATGGAAGAAATGGAACAGGCAATGAATACCCTAAAAAAGAAGAAATCACCAGGAAAGGATGGAATCACAAATGAAATGCTAATAGGACTAGGCACCAAGGCAAAGAAGAAACTACTAGCAGTCCTAAATAACAGCTGGAAGAGAGGAATAGTCCCACAGGCATGGAAGGAAGCTATACTAATACCAGTCCCAAAGAAAGGAAAAGACCTGGAAGAACCAAATGGCTATCGACCTATCAGTCTACTGAGCTGTGTAGGAAAATTAATGGAACGCATTATCAATGGCAGGCTAACATGGCATCTGGAAGAAAACAAACTCTTAACACCACACCAAGCAGGATTCAGAAAATACAGATCCACTGAAGATCAAATAACCTATATAGCTCAGGAAATAGAGGATGCCTTCCAAGAGAAAAAGCACACACTAGCAGTCTGGATAGATTTAGAAAAAGCATTTGATAAAGTATGGAAGGAAGGACTGAAAGTAAAACTGCAAAACATGCATGTTTGTGGAAAAATGTATAAATGGATCAGCCACTACCTTGAGAACAGAACTGCCAGGACAAAAGTACAAGGACAAACAAGCAAAATGATGCTGCTGGAGCAAGGTGTCCCCCAAGGAGGAGTTCTTTCACCAACATTATTCCTAGCATATATAAATGACATTACAGAAAATTTTCCAGCCAGAGTACACACATCCTCCTTTGCAGATGACCTAGCCATATGGACATCTGAAGAATATATTAGTACAGCTAACAGCAGAATACAGCAAGCCTTATTAGCGCTAGAGGACTGGTCAAAATCATGGCTAGTGAAGATAAGTGAGGAGAAAACAACATGCACAGTGTTCTCCCTCTCAAATAAACCTCAGCAACCTAAGCTGGTATTGAATGGAAAAATATTGCGCCATGAAGAAAATCCAAACTATCTAGGAGTCACCTTTGATCGTCGCCTGACATGGAAGACACAGGTTGAGAAAAATCGAACAAGAGCAAGGCAGAGAATGGCAATCATGAAAAAGCTTGCTGGTACAACGTGGGGAGCAGATGAGAAAGTTCTCAAGAAGTTATATACTGGACGGGTGAGGCCAGTACTGGAATATGGCATTGCAGCTTGGGCAACAGCAGCTAAGTCAAACTTTAACAAAATAAGTAGAGTCCAAAACCAAGGAATGCGAATCTATAACTGGAAGCCTGAAGACAACGCCTATAAATGAACTAGAAAAGATCACTTGTTTACAACCAATGCAGGATAGAAGAGATAGCAGAGCCCAGCAACAAGCAGAAAAATTTAGAAGATTGACAGACCACCCTATGTACAACAGATTTAATGGTTTTGGAAAGGGAAGACTGAAGCGTAGCAACTTTGTAGAAACTGCAAAACGAAGGATTAGGGCAGATCCTATACTTAACATATCAACAGTCAAGCCCATACACAATGCACACAACTTCCCAGCTTGGAGACAGCAGCAACTGCCTGAGATGATAGAAAACATTCCTGGTATTGAGAAAAAGAACACTCAGCATGAAACCGAAAGAAGAGAAATAACCCTAAACTACATAAAAGAACATTACCCAAGCAGGAATTGGACCCATGCATATACAGATGGATCAGCCAAAAATTCAATAGAGAATGGAGGAGGAGGAAGTTCTCCTAAATTTAAAAAATGGAGTGAAAAAAACACATTCAATGGCAACTGGAAAATTTTCAAGTAACTTCAAAGCGGAGGTAGAGGCTCTGAAAACTGCAGCAGAAATGCTCCTGATGGAGGAAAATAAAGAGAAGCAAATAGCTATCTTCACAGATGCAAAGTCAGCTGTCTCAATACTGAAGAGCAATAACAGCACAGAACTAACTGACCTAAGAGCAGCACTCCATGGTCTATGCCAGAAATCCAAAAAAGTTGTAATACAGTGGATCCCATCACATTGCAGTATACCTGGAAACGAAGAGGCTGACAGACTGGCAAAAGAGGGCGGACGACTACCACAGCCTGACATAGACATAACCTATAATGAGGCAAAGAGGTTGATAAAAAGCACTTATAGAACCAAATGGGAATCAGAGCATCCAGGCCATCAGAAGGATGATGCATATTACAAACTCGACCGAAGAGAACAAGTAGCAATCTTCAGACTCCGCACAGGACATAACAGGCTGAAATACCACTTGTTCAATAAACTAAAGATAGGAGATACTGATGAATGTAATTGTAGAACTGGAAAAATGACAGCAAAACATTTGCTGCAGGATTGCCCAACGTATGCAGAACAGAGAAAGATATATTGGCCCACACCTGCTTCATTTGAGGACAAGCTCTATGGAGATATCAACAAGCTCAAGTTGACCGCAGCTTACTTTAACTATATACAGGTTGACATTTAAAGGTGCATGAAGACCCAGAGGCATGAAATGGAATATTGCTTGGATAGCAAATCCATTATGTGGAAAGTCCAAATCGAAAGCTCGCTGTGTGGGCTTCATAAAAGGTGGAAAAGTGTCCTAGTGGCACGAAATGGAATATTCCTTGGATAGCAAATCCATTACGTGGAAAGTCCGAATCAAAAGCCCATTGTGTGGGCTTCATAAAAGGTGGAAAAGTGTCCTAGTGGCATGAAATGGAATATTGCTTGGATAGCAAATCCATTACGTGGAAAGTCCGAATCAAAAGCCCATTGTGTGGGCTTCATAAAAGGTGGAAAAGTGTCCTAGTTGCACGAAATGGAATATTGCTTGGATAGCAATTCCATTACATGGAAAGTCCGAATCGAAAGCTCACTGTGTGGATGTCATCTACAGACTGCATACTTCTGGTTTCCGGAAGAACAGCCTATGGTGAACGGAAGGCCCAATATACGGAAGTGAGGCTAAGCAGCCATGTGCAGGACGTGACGATTCCTTGGGTGAGCCCAGTACCAGAGCGCTATGTATCGGCTCTGCAAGTATGGAAGCCTCCTTGGATGGCGGGGAATGCCCATGGTCTGCCCCTGCCTTCCCTTGAGGGCTGACCAGGATCTTTGGCTGTTCTATATGGACCAGCTGGGATGGGGGATAACACCACAACAGTGAGAGTCAAACGTCCTAAGAAACCCCCGGGAAGGTTAACCCGGTCAACAAATGCCCGCAGAAGTCTGATGTGTCGGCCTAACGACGCAAGAACGCAGCTCTGCTGTAAACAGGCACAACGCAATCACATCCGAAAAAAAAACTCCGGTTGAACGAAGAAGAAGAAGAAGAATTAATTCTATCTGCAACACCAAAAAAAAAAAAATTTAATTACGGTAAGTATGAAATATATTCTTATTTATATAAAAGGTCACGATGATTTCAACCAATCGCTGTGCACGGAATATTAGGCAAACCTTTCCTGGAAAACCCAGCATGACGTGTGTTATTGTCAGTGAGATTTGAATAAATAAATGTCGTCGAAAGAATGCATGGTAAATTAGATAGCGTTTTCCGGGACAAGGTGAATCATGGCGGTATGATTCCGTATATGATTTCGGTTTTCATTTCCGGTCGCGGCACGATGGAACTCACTGCTAGTAATGTACGGACATTATACGCAAACAGCTGGTCACGTGACCTATTCGCAAACGGCTCATCACGCGATCTATTCGCAAACGGCTGGTCACGTGACCTACATTTGACTACATTATTAAAGTTTGTGGAAATATCAGTGTGTCCTCGATAGTGTAGTGGTTAGTATCTTAGCCTGTCACGCGAGAGACTGGGGTTCGACTCCCCGGCTGTTTTTTGTTTAATTGAGTTCAAATACCCTTATCGGTGAGTTCAAATACCTTTGTCAATGGACACCCGAAAAATTGCAAATCCTATCATTATTATATTCCTCCCCCACCTTTCTCACTCCAGTTGTATGGAGAAATAGACGCAAAGCATAGGCGAACAAAGGGAAATTCAAAAGAACAACATCTATCAAATAAGCAAAGTATATTACTGAAATGAAGTCGAACAAGAAATAGATGACAGGTGTAATCTTAGAGTTGATGGACAATATAAAACAAAGTAAAAACGACAAATAATATTCTTTCCCTTCTTTTCATCTTCCAATGGAGCCTAGATACTCAACGAAATCATGTCAACCTCTTTGCAGGTAGAGTTTTCAGTTTTACACTGGGTGAGGCAGTCAGTCTTATGGCACCCTACCTTAGACGTCTCCTATGTCAAGCATGGTAGATTACAGTGTAACTATTTATTGGTGCCAGTAACACACAGCCGGTCTCCCTGGAGAAGTGGTTAAGGACGTTGATCGTAATCCCGTATACTCACGTACAAAACACAGCTGTGGGAGATTAGGTAGAGGATCGCTTCGCGCTGGTTACTTACAGAGGTATGGGAGCTGGTCGTTCAGAAAGCAATGGCAAACTACTGAACGTAAAACTTGCCAAGACAGCAACAGCAGCTGAAAAATGCTGGTGTTGACTGCAATGTCCTGTAAAGGATATGCGAAAAAAAAGTACCACACAGACGAGCCAAACAGTCAAGAATAATCAACAAACAATTAGGATTAACTATGGTCACATGATATGTAAAATTAACCCTGTGTAAACTTTATCACATTTGAACCCTCGCATCGGAGTTCATAAAAACAAATGTTGACTAAAACTTCAGTTGCAAAGTGGAGGTCTGTCGACTTGGTTCACTTGAGGTAGGACGGCTAGTGTCATCTACAGGCTTACTTTCATCTCGTACGTACGCAAATTCAACGTTAAGAAGTATGGAATAAACTATGTATGTATGTACATGAAGTATGTAGATGTAAATGAAGATGGGGTTTGAATAAAAAGAAATTGCAAACAAAAGACAGACAAGAAGGGAGAATAATAGTCTTCTTAAGCCAATCGACAGCGGTAGTAAACGTCAAGTGACCAGCCGTTTGCTCATAATGTCCGTACATTATTAGCAAATGTTTACTTGTCACGTGACCAGCCGTTTGCGTACAATGTCCGTACATTACTAGCAAACGTTTGCTTATAAAGTCTCCCTAAAGTTAAAGTAGCAAAGTTGAGTTGAGCTAAGAACTAAACTAAAGAACCGACATTACATTACTCTGTCTGTACTCACTACTGATCAGTGATCACTGAATTCACTGCACTCCCATACGCGCTCCATCCCCTCAGTTCAACAGCCAGCAAATAGCCATACTACTAATCGTTCTCACCGCTATCTGATTGAAAGTTCTCCTTGTCTTCCCTCTCAGTTTTAAAGCAATTCAAGTAAGTTAGAGTTGTAAAATAATTAATCAGTAACAAATCTGAGGCACCTGCTAATTTCTTAGTTTTATTTTAATAAATTTTATCAAGTTTTTTCTAGCAACTAGATGGAAGTCCTAAGAGAGGCAAAACCACTAAAGTGTAAAGTTAATGTAAACTAAATTCATTGACTAAATAAGAGGAAGCAAGAAGGCTTCGTGCAAGACTGGCAACAGTGTTGCCAACACTATCCTCCTGTAGAAAAGTTTAGCAGAAAAAATGGAAAAACCAACATGCCCTGAACAAGTCTAAAGAATAAGAAAGGAAAAATAACGCAGTCAACAAAGATGAAAAGGGGTTGGCAGCTCCCTATCTGATACTGGATTGCAAATACAAGCAAATTATGACTAAGAAGCTCCACAAAATGGAAAAATAAGACAGATACACGTCATCATTACAACTGAAGTTTTTTTATGAACGACAAGAAAAACAAAACAAACGAATACTTATCTCGACATCTGAAAAGTTGCCTAATCAACCACCCTGATCTAGGTTAATCAGATAATTTCTCGGATGACGAGATAAGTATTCTATGTGTTTTAAATTTTGTATTGTTCTGTTTTTCTTGTTCATTAATGTCTGCTTGTATCTCTGGGTGTTTTTCATTTGTCGAGCTTCTTAATCATATTTTGTGCTTCTAATCCATAATCGGGCTCCCAACAAAAATTCATAGCAAGCTCTACTTTCGGTGGAAGCATGTCATGATGCAATGCTAAGAAAGTCATAAGGAGTCTGGGTCAGCGACTTACCTCTATACATCTAGGAAAATCTCCATAATATCAGAATCTTGAATATTAGAACTATGTTTGATAGGAAAAGCGCAACTGGTAGTGGAAATAAAATATTGTAAGATAGCAATTTGGAATTATGTGAAGCAAGATAAATAGAAAAGAACAGGCAAAAAGCTTCTCAGCACAGCTGAAACGGTAATCAACATTTCTCCAAAACATTTGGTTTATAAGCATATGTATTGTACAGTTTAAAAGGTTATTCTTGCCATGTGGCAATATATGGCTTACAGCATTAAGCTTACAGGTTAACAGAACGCCTACAGTAAAAGACCAATAAAGGGAAAAGTGAGTACAATTCACGCAGCAACAATTAACTGACACGCTCTGATAAAGCGTGTAAAGGTAGATCGGGCACATGATGATGATAAATAGCACTAAGGGAAACTACTTAAGAAAGTTGTGTATCACGTGACCAGGAACAGCTTAGTTCACGAGAAAAGAAACAACTTAAGTCAGTCAGGCCAGGGTCAAGATAGAAGCAAGACGTAAAACTGTGTTGAAACCGTGAAAGATTATCAACACCATTCGTGCAATGATAAAGCTCTATTGTCTTTATTCATATACAGTTTCTTTATTATTTCTGCTAGCTTTATACCATGAAGTGAACTGCACAGCTATGAATGAAATAGACCAATATTACACCACATCATAAAATCATCAGACATACAATTTTATATAGATAAAAACAAGTCATGGAAAAGATTAACATTGACAACATTTTGAACATCATATTACCTGAACAAGATAATGAAATCCCGTACAATAGCCTGAACATTCCGTTAATAGGACGAATTCATTTTGTGAGAGATCAAGAAGGACAGTATTATTCATTGATGGTTCTTGTTTATTGGATATATGGTACCTTTTCGGCATTGTTTATAATAATTATTCCTGGATTTGAGGACGGAGTCATCCCAGCATCAGTTCTTTATGGTAAGCATGCTTTTGAATCCTTATGCTAACTAATTTATGTTGACTATAAAGGACATTATTATGCCTGGTTTTACATGACAACATCTTGATAGCTTGGCCAAGGCAGGTTTTGCCTATGTGCTTGTGGCTAGTTCTTTTCTATCCACATTGTTGTTAGATGGAAGCTGCATGCTTGCCTGCTGGTCCAGTGGTCATGTGTTCAAATCTCTATTGAGGCAGATTAAAAGAATTGACAAAAATGGGTACTAGGAAATGTCCTGGTAAATAACGATGGCCAGCGTGACACTGACCACATCACTCATTGAGTGCTGATTGGTCTGTAACAAATATGGGGTCAGCAATAGCATATCAGTGTGCATCTACGCATGTGAAAGGATCCTTTACTATATTTACTTGCTTGTGTTCTTTGGCTTGAGCTCCAACGCGAGGTCCTGTATGTCGGATGAAGGCATCCTGTTGTCCAACATCAGTGTGATGTCATACAGGACCTGAGGTTTGCATGAGTATCCGTTGCCCCATGTCTGGATTATTGGTGTGCAGACTGATGGTTCCTCGCCATACAGGCAGACACTCTCCGACTTCGGAGGAATCGGCGATCCTACTGACTTTAGCCAGGACCCCAAAGGGACCTGTTGCCCAGGACGCTCGACGAGGACACGTCAGTAGGTCTTGGCCAGTATATAACCCAGCCCTGGTGCCTTGGAAACACCTCTGCGACCCTTTACTTTATTTATTTTGTTAGATAAATAAATATTTGGCTTTGCTTTGAGTTGGGAGAGGGAAATAATAGAGGGAAAGAACTCAGTCAACCTCATAATAAGATGACCTTGTGTATGAGAAATTCTTAATAAGTCTGAAATCATTGGGTTCATGTGTTATAGGTTTACTTTGGCATTTGTGAATGTATAAATGTGGTGTGAGATTGCCTATATATGGCCTATATATGGTTCCAGCCATGGGGGATAGAAGAGACACATCCGGCATGTTTACAACCAGAGCGTTGCTGGAACGATCAGCATCTACACCTGGCTTTTTCTGAGGGAGACCGAGCATCTCTTAGTTTGCCGGAATGTTGAGATCCCAGTTCTTAAAATCAAGATATCAAAGGAAGGAAAGGACAGAACTGAGAACACAGAAACCAGGTCATGGGGTTACCAGGGTCTGATTAGTACATATAAGTGATGCTTCACACATGAGAGTGATATCTGTTGTGAAATTCCTTCCTTCCTTCCTTCCCTCCCCTACCTCCCTCCCTCCTTTCTTTCTTTCTTTCTTTCTTTCTTTCTTTCTTTCTTTCTTTCTTTCTTTCTTTCTTTCTTTCTTTCTTTCTTTCTTTCTTTCTTTCTTTCTTTCTTTAATAAAATAAAAGCAGTTACAATTATGGACTTCTCAGTCTGAATGACTGTGCGTGTGTATCTTTCTATGCATGTGTGTGTCTGTCTGCCTGTTTTGTCTGTCACACACACACACACACACATAAAATAACACAATCGTGAGAAGTGTGTTTCACATCTAATATAATTATTCTTACAGGATATCTCTTAGTTGCAACATTCTGCCTTATGTCTTTCATCCGTGCATCATTGACCAACCCTGGGAAAGTTCCAAGATATCTGGGATCTGAGAGTGCCCGTGAGTTTTCATCTTGTTTTGTTATCAGTATTTTATCTTGTTGTGTTATCAATATATTTATCTTGTTTTGTTATCAATATATTTATCTAGTGGTGTCAATATATTTATCTAGTGTTCTTATCAGTATATTATTCATGTTTTGTTATAAGTATGTTTATCTTGTTTTATTATCAGTATCAGCAAGACGGCATTTACCTGCAAGGCGTTGTGGAACGTAATGAGCATGGCAAGGCACAGTAGAGCGCCCTGGTCATCCACTGCACCTGTATTCGTCTCCAGTCGTCTTGACTTGTCCTGCCACTGGATTCAGATGGACTCAGGCGAGAGAGTGAGGTCGACGAATTGCGCAACTCTTCCTCACTTTAATCCAATTCATCGCGCAAGTCATTCTTCATCCAACGATCAATTTGGAGAAAACTGTAGTTATGTGCCAGCCAGCTCCAGGGAATAATCACACTGTGCCGAATATCAAAGTGAATGGTCATAGTCTAAGTGTTGTGGACAAATTCACCTATCTTGGCAGCACTATGTCACAAGCTGCCACAATTGATGATGAAGTGAATGCAAGAATCTCCAAGGCCAGCGCGGCCTTTGGCAGACTGTACAAGAATGTATGGGACAGAAATGGAATAAGCCTGCAAACAAAGCTGAAAGTCTACAAAGCAGTTGTATTATCCACACTGCTATATGCTTGTGAAACCTGGACTGTTTATCAGCGACACGCTAGGAAATTAAACCACTTCCACACAGTCTGCCTTAGGAAGTTACTGAAGATTAAATGGCAAGACAAGATCCCAGACACTGAAGTCCTAGAAAGAGCGTCCATGCCCAGTATCCACACTCTACTAATGAAGAATCAGATTCGCTGGGCTGGTCACTTGACTCGCATGCCAGATCACAGGCTCCCTAAACGAATTTGTTACGGTGAGTTGCATTGTGGGAAACGCTCCCAAGGAGGCCAGAGGAAATGCTTTAAAGACACTCTGAAAATCTCACTGAATGCTTTTGGAATTAATCATGACACCTGGGAGACTGCAGCCAGAGACCGAAATTCGTGGCGTACATCATTACGCAAGGGTGCAGTCACTTGTGAGGCAACCAGGACTGCAAGAGCTGTGAAGAAAAGACAGAA
Source organism: Cepaea nemoralis (assembly GCA_014155875.1). Taxonomy (NCBI): domain Eukaryota; kingdom Metazoa; phylum Mollusca; class Gastropoda; order Stylommatophora; family Helicidae; genus Cepaea; species Cepaea nemoralis. The sequence goes on along the minus strand of JACEFZ010004414.1, from coordinate 261,716 downwards.
CAGAAAAACCACTGCAGAAAATCCTCCTCCAGAAACATCAAGCATTCTTTGTCCACATTGTCAAAGAACATTTCGAGCCAAAATAGGCCTTATCAGCCATCTTAGAACTCACGGCTCTATACTTTCAACCCCACTGGATGAAATGAATGGTCATCATCATTCTTGAAGGACAAACAACAACAACATTATCAGTATATTTATATTGTTTAATTATCAGGGGTTCGTAATCCTGTATACCCACATTCGAAACGCAGCTTCACACGATTTGGTAGCAGACCACGTTGCACTGGTTTTTCACAAAATGGTATGGGTGCCGGTCGTTCAGAAAGCAATGGCAAACTACTGAATGTAAACTTGCCAAAACATCAACAGCAAAAAATGCTGGTGTTGACTGCAAATGTCCTGTAAAGGATATGCAACTAACTTTTAAAAAAAATATCAGTATATTTATCTTGGTTTGTTATCAGTCATAACTATTGCATTAACAGCATACTGTATAGAAACTAAAGTACTAGCTTTCAGTCTGGGAGAAAGACATTACCCCAACAAACATAAACATAGATTAATCACAGACCATATACAGTACCTCTAGTACTGCAACAAAGAAGAGGAAGAGATAATGAGTTACTGACTATGCCATGCATTAACAGATTAATAGAACCAAGGAAGGCTTACCTCATTAAAAAATGCCCGCCGAAGTCGGAAGTGCTGGCCTACGGGTGGCAAAATAAAAAAACTAGCACTACGCAATTACAACCGAGTGAAATGTCTTTTGTAGTCAGAAAAGCTCTGACTAACTAGTCTTCTGATTGTCCCTCGTGCTAGGAACAGCTCTGACTACCTAGTTTTCCTAATGCCCCTCATGTCCGGAACAGCTCTGACTAGCTAGTTTTCCGAATGTCCGTCGTGTCCAGAACAGCTCTGACTATATTGTCCCTGGGCACAACCACAAGCACATGTCTGAATTGAAAACTCGCTGAGTGGATACCGTCTGCAGACCGGCCTGGTTTGTGCGGGAAATGCCCAGGGCGAACGAAATGCCCAATATATTGAAGTGAGGAATTAAAGCAGCCATGAGCAGGACGTGACAATTCCCTCAGTGAGTCCAGCACCAGGGCGCTATGTGTCGGCTCTGCAACTATGGAAGCCACCCTGGATGGCGGAAAATGCCATGGACTGTTCCTGCCTTCCCTTGAGGGATGACCGTGAAGTCTTCGACCGTTTCAACTTGACCAGCTGGGATGTGGACGGCACCACGAAAGTGAGAGTCTCACAGGAATGCTAACCTGTCAAAAATGCACGTTAAAAGTCGGATGTGTTGGCCTAAGTGTTTCGGCCCAAGGGTGCCTAACCAGACACACCGCAATCACATCTGAAAAAACACTCCGGATGAACGCAAAGAAGAAGAAGAAGAAGAAGAAGAAGATTAATGGAATAAGTGCTGTCAACTGATCCTTACGTGAACACATTGTGTGGTGACACAAAATAGATAGAAAAGACATACCAGTTTGCATGATTTACCACAAGGGAAAAGGAAAACAAGTGATTGCTTTAATTTAATTTTTTTTTCCCCCCAGAAACAAATTGGAACAAGTGTCAGACATGCGGTCGTATGCGCCCACCCAGATCACACCATTGTCGAAGATGTGGTCAGTGTGTTACAAAGATGGATCACCACTGCCCATGGTAAGCCAGGAGTTAAAATTTGTCTGTATGTATACATAGGGACGTGGGGAGCCATGGTAGTGGCTAGCATGCAGGCTTGCTGGTCTATTGGTCATGTTTTTGAAACCCCCTCAAGGCAGGAATATACAAAAATTGACCTGGGCTCTTATGTTTACCCAGACTATAATAGGTTCCAGGAAATGTTGTGGGATGTAAAGGCGGCTGGAGTGATATTGACTACATCACCCATTGAGTGTTGATTGGTCTATGAAAATATGGGGCTGGCTGCGTAAACCCACACACATCATGGCACAGAATATGGTGCTCTACCTTATTTATGAATGGGGTGGAGTGGCTCAGAACGGATCTGTTCAACAAGAACTCAAGTGTTGAAGCAGATTGGTTATTGTGGCAAATAAAACTGAAGAAAATTCAATCTTTTGGTATGCTAAAGGGCATTGAGGAACATCAGTTTCTGAAATTATTGGCAGCATAAGAGATAGAAGCCTGCTAGCAAACATCACTAACACCACACATCATGGACTATAGACATCACAAACACCACACATCATGGACTATAGACATCACAAACACCACACATCATGGACTATAAGAAGAAGAAGGAGAAGAAAAAGACATGATTGTCCAGAACAGATCATTTTGGAGGGATGTGTACCAGGAAGAGGAAGACCACAACATAGATGGATTAAAGCAGTGATAGGTAATTTATATCACTCAGCAACAGAGGTGGGACATCTGGCTTTTTATAGAGGGACATTTGTAAAGACTATCATGGGGGGAAGAGTTCTGCACATTACAAGCTACTGCATGATGATGATGGATTACTGCTTGCTCTGTTCACTTCAGTTTGGATTATCATCTCTGCACTCTGGACACATTCATAGGTGCTTCTCCTATAATAAATCCATAAATGTACAACAATTGTGTCCATTTAGTGCTTGCTGGCGATTGTGGTATGTTGTACTTTTCTGGCTACGCTTTCATTCAGTCCAAGTGGTTGCTCTGTAACTGTTTATGTTGATTCATTAATTTGAAAGTCTTCATTTTGGCCCAACTCTTTACATGTGTTCATAATGTTGACTTTGTCCATTGGTTTATCTTCTGATATACAAGAGCAATTAAAAATGTTGCACTTTACTAAGAAATTGTTCAGACAAGCTGGCTTGGCATGTATCATTGTAAAGATACACTATTAGTTAACTTTCCTGCACATACATGGCACCTATGAGATGAGTGTGCATGAGAAATTGAATTTAAACTGGTGCAAGTGTTTATGAAAGTGTGTCATGGACAAAACAGAGGCTGGAAGCATAATTAAATTCCTACACGTGCAGGATACATCTGCTTGGCAGATTCATGATGAGATGGCCACCATTTATAAAGATGTCTGCCCTTGGTATGACACTGTTAAGCACTGGAATATCACTTCCGAATGGACATAGCTGCATTTAAGATGAACCAACGTGTGGCAGGTCTTTCTTTGCACTTGTTGCAAGCAATCTTGTGAAAGTGGAGACCCTAGTTCTCTCAGACAGATGCATAACCATTGAGGAAATCATGGCTGAGTTGGGAACCACTCTGAAGATTTTGCACTGAACAGTTTCACATGTCAAAGATGTTTGCCAGATGGGTTCAATGCCTTCTCATGCCATTTCCAAAAAAAATTGAGCTGATGCAGCCGTTGCATGCTGATGGAGCTTATTTTTTTTTCCATAGATTGATTACTCTGATCAAATGTTGGATGCATTTCTTTGAGATTAAAAACCGGAACAAACAATGGTGAGATTCCTCTTTGACAACATCAAAGAAGACAAAGGCAGTACCCTATGTTGGAAAGATCATGCTGACCATCTTTTGGGACTTCCATTGGTAATACTACCATTTATCTAACTCTTGGCCGTACTATCAGCCCCACAAACTGCCAAAGTCATCTCAAGAATTTGCAAGGAAATATGTGCAAAAGATACGGGGTACTGTCATGAAGTGTTTGCCTGCTTCAGGACAATGCGCTGGCTCATGCATCTCATGATAACATCGACCTTGTCCAGCTTTACAGATATGGTATCATTATTCCCCAAACACCATACTCACCGGGCACTTAACATTAAGTGACTTCTTCCTGTTTTCAAACATGAAGAGTCTGCTTTATGGGTGTTGTTTTTCAAATGACCAGGACCTGATGACTGAACTAGAGACGTGGTTCCTGGCCTACATGAGGGGCAGGAAGTTCTGCTTTCAGGGCATCAGATTTATGAAGAAGAGATGAGAGAAACACATTGCCTTGAGGGGTGAATACGTACAGGACTAAGGTTCACACCAATTTTCAGGTACATGTCTTGACTCCTTCATACTAAAGTGCCAAATTTTTTAATCACCCATCATAGTGGCAGTGTCAGGCATCTTATTTTATTAGCACTTTTATTATCAACAACAGTCCTAGTACTACATTTCTGATATTGTGGCAATGTCGGCCTGGTTATCTGCTCTTTCATTGCCCACAACACTATGGTACGGAGTTGAATGTAACTCGTAAATAGTCAACAAATAGTCATAGTTGTCTTCTGTATGCAGTTTGGTGTAGTTTGTGAAGGATCACTTTTATTGCTCACCACAGCCTGGTACAGTCTTCTGATATAGGGCAGTGTCGTCCAGTCTATCTGCTCTTTCACTGCCCACAACACCCTAGTACAAAGTTGAGCATAACTGATCAAACAGTTACTCATTGGTTTTCTTCTGCTGTTTATGGTTTGGAGGTGAAAGGAAACAAAATTGACCTTCAAGTTACATTATGTTATACCTCAGCCATGAACAAGTTTCCCAACAAGCACCAGCAATAGGATGATGGGATTTTTAAAACAGTTCTTTTACCGTTGTGTGTTCATATTTGAGAGCTAGATCACAATAGCAGAGTAAGATTAATTAATGAAGTGCTTACCTGTTTCATCTGTTAGGATAAACAACTGTGTTGGTGAAAGCAACCACTTTGCATTTATGCAGCTGCTTCTAGTTTGCATTTCTCTTGGGCTTGTTTTCATTCATCCTGGTGATGTGTCACTTTTGGGTGTTCCCCAAGTGTATTTCTTGTAACAAGGTAAGTCTCAGTCCCTGTGCTTAGACACATTTTTTTTTTCAGATCAGACCAAGAATTGATTAGTTCACAACAATGTTTTCTCTTAGTGACCTGTTAAATTGTGGTCATAGCAAAGGCATTTCATATAATGTATTGGACAAACAATAAACAATTACTCAGATATGTGAAGGCCTTCGCAATTAGGAGTCTAAAATTTGGGTGCAGACAGAAGGAGTTCATAGTAAATTTGCGATTACCATGGGGATAACAAATGCTCCATATTTGAACAGTATCGGTGACTATGTGTGTTATGTTTGTCAGTGAAAATATGGTTCATATATTCACTTCATATGATGTACAACTCTGCAGCATGCACCTGGCGAGAGGGATCAAAATATGCCAGGCAGTAAATTGTGCAGCCCAATGTTTGTGGCTTCTGTGTTCACATCTAGTAGTTGTCGTTGTTGTTCCACAGCTGCTGAGCTTTCTACTCTTGGCAGTCCATTGCTCAAAGAAAAGCTCAGGCTTCTTGTAGCTGGTTTAGTAAGGTGACCATCCACCCTTTTTGCCTGGGACTATCCTGGTTTTGACACTTCAGACACACTTTCCTGGGCAGACTCTTATTGGGGTACCTAAAGTCCAATTTTTTTAAAACCATATGTCAAAGGAAATTTCTTCTCCTTCATTCCTCTTTTCAGGGTAGTGTATCATTCTCTACTTAGTGTATTTTTAGGTATCCCACTATTTTGTTTGCCTGTGGGTTCCAGTCGTGGAAGTGACTAGTTATACTATCCGGAAAGTTTTTTTCAATGTATGACCTATCCAGCACCTGTGTCTTTTACTCACCTCTTGTTATGCTGGAATTTGTTTAGTTCTCTCCATAAACTTAACATTGGTGATTCTGTTATACCACTTCAGTCCCACTAAATTAGCAATTACAGCTTCGTCAGTTTAACCAGCATATAGTTATTGTTCACAAATAATATAACAATTCCCAATCACAATATTTGACCTTTTACCCCATGTTGCACCATTACAGATGCCTCCAAAGTTGACGCTATAAAATATCTGGCCATTCAATGGTCCAGTAACTTGTAGACTGTTGATAGCATCTACAATAAGCTATTCCTGTCTTGAAAGTATTCTGTGAGAACATGCTTCTATTCATTAGTGTAGAAGTTATGTGTACAGGGGGTTTATGTTGGCGATTGATATAGTATCAATATAGCTGTTGATTAATTTTTTAGCTAATAAGCTAAATTTATTAGCTATCAGTCCGACAGGCGGACAATTAGAGCATTGCTTTGCTGATCCGGCAGCTTCTGCAGCATGTCTTGTTCCAGATGTATAGGTGTTACCTTTCCTCTGGAGTGAACTAGGCAGGCCGAGAGAGGGACCATGCTGCATGGGCAACACATGATCTCTATATTTTAGCCCAGGCTTTGTGCTATGGAGAGGCAATAACTCCATCCCTTACAAACTATCGTCTGTCAAGACGGCAAGGTGCCAATGATAGCCAATGGTAAATTTATCAGCTAAGATATCTTCATTTTTGTTTCTTTGTTTATTTTCCTCTCCACTTTGACAGATTTTTAATTAAAGCTGCTGTTTTTCTCCGCTCCAGTTTGACAGATTTTTAATACATTAATGATCAGATTAAAAAGATGCTGTGCCAGAATTAAATTATATTAACATTGTTGAACTATATGTCAGTATTCAGCTATAGTCTTGCTAATTTTAAGGTTATTTTTATGAAGGACAACATGTAAATAAATGTACTGTTGAAATAACTACACATAGTGAGATATATTTACAGTGTTTTAGATGGTACATTTATTATAAGAGGGCAAGGCAGAAAACATAAGCATATACATAGATAATGAGTAAGACAAGAAATGGTAGGCACATGAATCCATCAATCGTGTTCCATGCCGATAAGCGTGGGCTGTCATGTTTTGCCATCTCACTCGATCACCAGAGTCGTGGATCAGCTCCGTGTTTCTGTCTCTACCATGCCACATGGGCAAGCCATCCAGGTATTTACTTCTCAGTCTTACCCTTGGTCTCTTCCCTTTGATCTTGCCAGTTGTCACCAAGTTTTCCAATTCATTTCTTTTCATAACATGTCCAAACAATTTTGACTGTCTACATCTAATGTCTCTAATCAGTTTACAATCTTCATTTGATTTTTGAAGGACTTGTTCATTGGTTTTTCTGTCTGTCTATGGTATTCTTTGCATTTTCCTCAGAAACCACATTTCCACAGCCATCAGATGTTTTTCAGCTTGCCTGCTCATTGTCCACGCTTCACATCCATACAAAAGTACAGGTTCTATGTAGCACCTCAACACTCTTTTTCTCATTTCAATTTATATCTTTTTATTGGTCAGTATGTTTTTCATCTTGCAAAAGGCTACCTTCACCATGGCAATTCTTGTTATAATCTCTTCAAGGCTCTCCCATCTTCTCCCATCAGATGTTATGACTGTTCCGAGATAACTGTACCGATTCACTTGTTTAAGAATATGCCCATTTATTTGTATATTACATTGTGGTATTTCCTTCTTCTCAGTGACGACCATAATCTGTGTCTTCTTACAATTCAATTCTAACCCTAGTTTTTCACTGTGTGCAACAACCGCATCTACTAAATGTCGCAGGTCCTGTTCATTGTCTGCAATCAAGACTGTATCATTTGCATATCTAATGTTATTGATGTATCGTCCCCCAATTGAGACCGCAAAACATAATTTTCTTGGCTTCTGTAAAGAAGGTAGTTTGCTATTGTCTCCCCAAAAATGAGATCCTCTGCCTATCGTCGTGAAGCTGGAGACTATAACCTACAACTATCTGTCTGCTGCTCTTCAACTTCATCCACCACCTGCACCATGGCTTCACGTAACCCTGATCGGGAGAGTAAATGGGTCCACCTTGCCCAAGGGTGTCCCAGTAGACTAGTGGAGGCAAGGAGGCACCTTACTTTTTCTTTGATAGGGGATAGGCACATGAATACTGAATTTTAAATATTTGGTAAAATGCATGATTGATGAAGGAAACAAAACTTTCACAGCAACATATTACCCCTGAAGTCAGAGTGGGTTCATCTCATGGCGAGGGACACTGGTAATAGGGAAAGCTAATCTACATACACAATTCAATACAGAGCTACTAGAAGTAGTGTGTATGGAGAGTGCTTGAGTTCAAAATGAGCTAGTGCAACAAAAAAATAACACAGCAACATATATTTAACATCTTTGATAAAATATGACTGATGTATAAGAGAACTTAGACACCACTTTGCGAACACGTGATTAATGGATTAAACACCATTTGATAAATGCATGATTAACAAATTAAACACCACTTGATAAACACATGATTAATGATTTAAACACCACTTGATAAACACATGATTAATGAATCAGTACATAGTAAACAAATGAATAATAAATTGAACAATGCATAAATATATGATAAATGCATTAACCAAGCTTTAGTTCCTACATAATTCATATATTCAGCAAAATACATGACTATTAAGGGCCAGACCGCTAGTGACATTTAAAAAAAAAAAACCAATGCTTTAAAATTAAATAAGGCTGTAAGAACACATTACAGAATTGAAGAAATTATTGATTAAACTTTGCTGATTACAGCTAATAGCTGTTACTGACTATATATCTACTTGTTGAAGAGCCTTGGCAACACAGTTTCTAGTACATTTGCCTGCTAGTCTGGTAGCCATGTGTTCACATCTTCATTGAGGCAGGGATGTTTTCACAATTGGGTCGATCCATCCTAAAAAGAGGACCATGAAGTGTTCTGGAAATGAAAGACAGCGGATGTGATATTGAGCATGATCACAGAAGATGGCAGAATAGACAAAGAAATCAAAATCAGATGTCAAAAAGCAAGTGTGCTTATATATCAATTATCACCCATATTGAAACATCCAAACATATCTATGTCCACGAAACAACAGATAATAAATAGCATATTCACACCAACCCTATGCTATCAATGTCAAACTTGGACATTATGCAGATCACACTTAGTAAAACAACACCTTTCGCAAATCAACACCCATGAGATGAAATGCTTGGGGAGAGCTGCCAACTTGACTATCCGAGACCGAATAAGAAATGACATTATCAGACAGACAGTGGGATAAACACCTTGTGCCACGTATATTGAAAGACAGAAGATCAAATGGTTTGGCCATCTCGTTAGAATGAGACACCATCACCTACCAGCACTAGCCTACATCAAAGAACATCTGCTATGAGAGAAAGAGGATGCCTGAGAAGAAAAATAATGAACATCAAAGAAATTGTTCAGTCACACAACATGACACTATCCAGTGCTTCCCATCGGGCGCTGGAGCACCAGTTATTCCTTCTCACAATGCTTGAGGGCAAAAGTGGAAGGTGATGATGATGATGATGTGATATTGACCACATCACAGCTGGATTGCTGATTGGTTTATACAAATATGGAGTTACCAGCATGTATCCAACATGCCTCAGGGCATGGGAAAGGGTCATTAATTGTTTTTCCATGTTCTTTAGGGGGCTGAGTGGTCTCGAGGTATGGTGTCTGCCTTGAGTGATGGAGGTCCCGGGTTCAAGCCCTGGTGAGGGTCGGGATTTTTCATGTCATCATCATCAAGTGTCCTGCCAGCTGGCGTAGGCATTCATGGCTCTCCACAGATCTCGGTCTTTGGTTTTCTGGATCAACTCTGCGGATGATATTCCTCAGTCCCACCGTCTCAATCCATCCAGCATCATTTCTCTTGGTCTGCCTCTGCCTCTCTTCCCCTCGATCTTTCCAGTTGTCACGATGTTCTCCAATGCCTCTCTTCTCATTACATGACCAAAGAAAGCTGTTTGTCTCTTTCTTATTGTTGTATATAGTGTTCTAGTTTCATTAGCCTGTTTCAGGCAGTCGTCGTTAGTTACTCTGGCAGTCCAAGGAATTCTCAACATTTGTCTCAGGAACAACATCTCTGTCGCTTCTAATTTCTTCTTAATTTGTTCATTTACATTCCAAGATTCACTGCCATACAGCAAAACTGGTTCTACATAGCATTTCAGTACTCTCTTTCTTACATTCAGTGATAGTGACCTATTGCACTAGACACTCTTCATTTTCTGAAATGCGGCCTTTGCAGCTGGTCTCTGGTTAGTGAGATCGGACGCCCGTGTGTATTGTTGTGCACGTAAAAAATCCCTTGGCAGTTGGAAATCAAAAAAAGCTTAACTGTGCGGCCCAGGCGAAATTTCGAGTTAAAAATCTACCTAAAGTATTTCAGGATTCTCGCCTGTGCTATGGAATTCATGCACTGAGCTGAGATTCTCTGGAGTTAGGAGTAGAACGAAGCACTTATGGGTTACACTCGTGTGCCGTGATGTTGATCTGTCGATTAAATTAAACTAAGCTTTTCCATGTTTGTTTGCTTGTCCACTGCCAGGAAACATTTTATATCAAGCACAGCATCTGGTTTATGTACCTGGAGTTTCTGTTGTCTCTCAACATGGCCCTGATGATGGGATTACAGCTGTTTCAACAACACTACAACATTCTCATTGTAAGTTGCACTGTATTAGCTTGCTTGTGTTGGTATAATTTATTAGGAGGTGGGATGGCTTATAGGTAAGATATCCACTTCTAACTTGACAAGACAAGCTACAATGTGGGTAGTGGATTTATTCAAAATAAGATACCTATGGATGTTATACAGTGTTATATCTGTGAGGAGCTGTTGGCCGAGTGGCTAGAATACCGGATTCTCCTTTGGGAGACCCGGGTTCAAATTCTTGATAAGGTGTGGATTTTTTTCTGTCAGGGGAAAAAAAGAAAACCCTAACCTGCACAGTTTGCGGCGACTGCACTAGCCAGGCAGCCTTAATTCCTCAAGCTCAAGATGAGCCCCCCCCTCCCCCTGCCATACACCACAAGGTACTATATAGGCAGTAAATGAGTTTTGACAGTTGACTCTAATCTGTAGTGCTAATGCAATTATAATGTAATTTACAGTATTACTATAATGCATACTGTCAGTACACTTGCTTACCATTTATAATGTTACTCTAATCTATAGTGCTAATGCATTTGTAATTTACTTTACAAAGTCTTTTGAAGGTCGACAAGGTTGACTTCATTGCACCGGGTTATTATCCCACATGGCTCAGTCTCTTTCTGCAGTGCGGAAAGCGTTGCGTAAAGCACGAACTCCGTAGCTCCATCGACAACCCCCAGGAATCTCAGAAAAAATGCACTCGTGAATGGAAGGACGTGGCCCGGAATCGAACCCACAATCTTTGGAGCCCGAGTCAGATGGCTTGACCACTTCACCACGGAGACTCCCGCAGTGTACAGTATTACTTTAATGCATACTGTCAGTGGCCAGTCTCCCTGGCCTAGGAGTTAGCGACTTTCTCTGTACTCCCGTTTATCCAAGTAGCAAACGCAGCTGCGCGAGAATCGGTAGCGGTTCTTGCTGCGCCTGTTACTTACAAGATATGTGAACCGGCCGCTTGGAAAGCAATGGGAAACTACTGAGCGTAATCTTGCCAAGAAATCAACAACAGCGGTAAATTGCTGGTGTTGACAGCGATGTCCTGTAATAGGATATGCGGGGGGAAAAATATGTTCAGTGCTCTTGCTTATCATTTATAGTGTTAATCTAATTTATAGTGCTAATGCACTTATGTAATTTACAGTATTACTCTAATGCATACTGTCAGTGCACTTGCTTATCATTTATAATGTCACTGTAATCCAGGCGTTGACAACCTATGACACACGTGCCAACAGTAGCCATGGAATTATTTTCACTGGCACTTCTCATTCAGAAAGCTATGGCAAACTCAATCAATCAATCAATCAATCATGTGCCATGCCGGAAAGCGTGGTGGTCATGACTCGCCATTTCACTCGATCACCAGAATCGTGGATCACCTCAGTGTTCCTGTCTCGATCATGCCATGTGACCAAGCCATCCAGATATTTAGTTCTCGGTCTTCCCCTTAGTCTGTTCCCTTCGATCTTGCCAGTTGTCACTAAGTTCTCCAATCCATTTCTTTTCATAACGTGTCCAACAAATTTTGACGATCTATGTTTAATTTCTCTAATCAATTTACGATTTTCATTTGTCTCCTGTAGTACTTGGTCATTGGTTTTTCTGGCTGTCCATGGTATTCTTTGCATTTTCCTCAGAAACCATATTTCTGAGCCATCAGATGTTTTTCAGCTTGTCTGACTTGAATGGCAAACTGCTGAGTGTAAAATTGTCTAGAAATCAACCTGGGTTTGGTCACAACTTCCTGCATAGGACATGCAACAGTTTTAAAGATATATTATTAGTTCATTTTTGTTTACTCTCGCTCGCTTTGAACTTAAGCGAAGTCCATACACACTACTTCTAGTAATGCTGGACTGAATTTAGCGTGTGGATTAGCTTTGTCTATTAACAGTGTCCCTCACCATCAGGTGAACCCATTCTGACTTCAGAGGTACTTGTAATTTACGCCCCAAGTCAAGGACTATAGGCCAACATTTTAGTCCAACTTTCCGGTGTAGAGGTTGAACCCCTTACCTCGACATTCACAAAATAAATCATTGTTGGGGCATAAATTTGACTGTTGGAGACATGGTTTTCTCACTTACTAAAATACATAAAAAAGCCAGGGTTGTGGCCAAGGGGTTACAATCTCTATTCACCGCTGTAGGCAATTTGGAAGCAGACTGTTTTGTGCTGGTTTTAATACAATGGTCAGAGTGCTGGACATTCGTAAAGCAATGGCAAACTACTGGATGTAAACCTGCTAAGAAATCACAAACAGTAGAAAAATGCTAGAGTAGACTGCGACATCCTGTAAAGAATATGCAACTAACTAACAAAAGACAGAGATGACCAAAACATGTAACATATTCTTGTCAGTTGTAGTTTACTAATTGTTTTAACCCTTTACCGGGCAGACGTTTGTCTGTTTTGTAGCCCTGAACGGGCAAGAAGAATTTTGAGGTTCGGTAAAATGTTGGGTTACGTTAGTAAAAATATCACATACAAGTTGTTAGTCAACAGATTTTAGTCAAATAAACAGTAAAATGAAGGGAAAAGCATGCAGAATATTTTACTCGTGTGAATGTTGCCGCTAATCCACACATGAACACAAATGTTTACAAAATATAACATATTGTTTGTGATTGTCAGTCATCTATACGGCAATTTACACAGTCATCTATATGGCAATTTACAAACACATTTTCAGAATCATAATCACTTTTTTTAAAGTCCAACTCACGACTGCTAACGCAAAATAACGCTGATCACTGATATCTAGCTCCGATTAATAGTCAACTTCGTGCCTTTCAATGTCATTTAAATTGAACCCAGCGAAATCTCCGCTATCACTTGAAGAATCATCAAAGTCCATTTTGAAATACAAAACGTAAAAACCACAAAACTAAAAAAAAAAAATCTGTTCAAATTCAAAGTACACGCTTGCGAATGGTGGCCACGTTGTCAAGCTATTGGCGAAACTGAAAGTAGACAATCGGAAGTCTCGGAAAGCCGAGAGATCGCGTTTTTACAATGCATAATAGTCACGAGCGCTTTCGGACGGATTGCCCGTTCCGGGGTAGAAACATTCCCGGACGTTTTGCCCGGTAAAGGGTTAAAATGTATGATGGCCTAGTGAGTTCAGTTAACCCTTTACCGGTGAAACGTTCGTTTCCGTCCGATCGCTTTAACGGGCAAACCGCCCCAACACGCCCGGGACTATTATGCATTGTAAAAACACAATCTCTCGGCTTTCCAATACTTCCGACGGCTACTTTCGCTCTTTCGCCGATAGCTTGACAACATGGCCACCATTTGCAGGCGCCTACTATGAATTTGAACAGATTTTTGGGGATAGTTTTCGGAGTTTTTACGCTTAGTTTTTCCAAATGGATGTTGGCGATTCTTCAAGTGATAGCCGAGATTTCGCTAGGTTCAATTTAAGTGACACTGAAGGGCACGGAGTTGACTATTAATCGGAGCTAGATATAAGTGAAAAGCGTTACTTTGCATTCGCAGTCATGAGTCAGACTTTAAAGAAAGTGATAATGATTGTGAAAATGTGTTTGTAAAGTGCCGTATGGATGACTGAAAATCACAAACAACATGCTGTATTTCATAAATATTTGTGTTCATATATGGATTACCCAGCAACAATCACATGAGTAACATATTCTGCATGCTTTTCCCTTCATTGTGTTGTTTATTTAACTAAAATCGGTTGACCAGCACCTTATTTGTGATGTTTTTACTAACGTAACCCGAAATTTTACCGAACCTGAAAAAAATCTTGCCCGCTCAGGGCTAAAAAACGGACAAGCGTCTGCCCGGTAAAGGGTTAATATAATGTCATTACAGTTAATTTTTATTGGAAGGACTGTATACAAAATCTTGGAAGATGTTTAATAATTTCTAATGCTTGTTTCACATCCAATCCACCTCCACAGAATAAAACAACGTTGGAGAGAATTGCATCACCTTTATCACATGACAAGTAGGTCACTTACAGACTAACTCTTTCAGTCCCATGCAACATGTGATGTGTTATTAGCTCTTGCTCATGAATCCCAGTCACTGCATAATGTGTTCTTTTACTTTTTACATTTAGTCGGAGTGTACCAAAGAAATCTGGCTAGCTTAGTGGAAACTTTCGCTGTGTGCTTAGCTTCTGTAAAAGTCATGCACATATGATTTTTCATAGTGGTTATTTACATTGCCGTGAAGGCTTCTGGGACTGAAAGAGTTAAGGATGTTTAATTTGTACGTTGCGTATAGTCTTGTTGTAGTTGCTTGTTGTTGTTGGTTGTCATTGCTGCTGTTGTTTTCTGTTTATTGTTGCTGTTTTTTATTTTCTGTTGTTGTTGCTGTTTCATTTGTTTCTTGTTGTTGTATTTGTTGGTTGCTCTTGTGGTTTTTTTTCAGGCTGCTTGTTGTTGCTGTTTCATTTGTTGCTGTTTTATTTGTTTCTTGTTGCTGTATTTGTTTGTTGCTCTTGTGGTTTTTTTCATGTTCCTAGTTGTTGCTGTTACTGTTGTTGTAGTTGCTGTTGTTGTTTGTTAATGCTGCTGTTGTGAGTGTAAGAATGAGAGAATGTGAGCACAGTGGCTGCTTATAAAGTTGTGTCCTGGAGTTGAGATATTTCAGTGCCTGTCTCTGTGGCTCAGAAGTTGTGTCCTGGGGATTAGAGTTCTGCCGATGGAAGCACAACTACATGTTGGACAGGCCTTGGGATAGGGACCAGACCAAGAGAGACACAGCCTCTGCTCTGCAGGTAGACTGAGGATAGGCAGTCAAAGACCGAATCATGCACACAATGCCACTCTTGGTCTGGACACATACTCTAAGGCTCTTCGCTGAGGGATATGACTGAATGCCTCTAAGTCAACATCCTCCAGATGTGAGAGTCAAGCAGATACTCACCCACTGCAGAATGGAAGTGAGATGCTAAGCCTGCTACATGCTTGGTCCAGGAACTTGTTCGAAGGCTCTCATCCGAGGGATAAGAGGGATCCCCGGACAAGAGACCCTGGCCGTTACTCGCTCTCTGCTGCATGGAGATAAGGTGCAGAGCCGGCAGCATATGTGGCCTACCTCGTGAGCATTACTAAAGGTGGAAAAGCATCCCAATCTCACCTAGTGGTTACGATGCAAGTTTATACTAGAGCTGACTGAGTGAGCAGAAAGATGAACATAGACTGTCATTACAAATCCAGACAAAAGTGAGAGGAATATTTGACAAGGAAGAACAGAACAGTGTGCAGCGCAGAACAGCCACTCTCAGCTTCCTTGATGAAGAATAAATACCCACAGGATCTCTGGATCCGAGTCTACACAGATGGGTCAGCACAAAATGTTGTTCGAAATGGAGGAGCGGGTGTGTACATAGAATACCCAAATAATACTAGGGACACAACCAGAGTAACAACAGGAAAGTACTGCCATAACTACGATGCTGAAATTCAGGCAATCAAGATAGCCACAGAGAAATTACTAAATACCAGCATGTACACAACCTGTGGTGTTACTGACAGATGCAAAATCAGTACTCGAGGCGCTCCTGTCTGGGAAATTGCCAATACTAAGGACACTACTTTCTGAACTTAGCAGTCAGCATAAGGTCACCATATAGTGGATACCATCCCACTGTGGAAGTACCCGGAAACGACAGAGCTGACCAATTGGCCAAGGAAAGAGCCAAAGAAGAACAGCGTGATGTGCCCGTTACATACCACCAAAAGAAAAGAATTATCAAATCAGTCAGAAAGCCACCAAAACCTGCTCAAGAGGACTACCACATTATGGACAGACCAGAACAAGTCATTATTCTGCGCCTCAGAACAGGACACAATAGATTATGCAACCACATGTGTACAAAATTTAAGATTTGTGAAACAGCCATGTGCACATGTGGATTGGTGTTGCAGACAGCAGAGCACATACTCCAAGACTGCCGAAAATATAACATATCTAGGCAAACCTTCTGGCCTAGAGAGACGACAGTGGAAGATAAACTCTGTGGACCGCTGTGTGAACTAAAAAAGACAGTTAAATCATACAAGAGATAACATTGCAGTTATAGACATATTTCAAGCGAATGAAAGAAGAAGAACTGAGTGAGCGTAGTCAAAGTTGGAAAAATGACTCATTAACACGAAATGGAACGCTTTGCTAGTGAATCTATTACGTGGAAGTCCGAAGTGAAAAACTGCAGAGTGGTTGTCTACAGACTAAGGTAGAAAAACGTCCCATTAACATGAAATGGAATGCTTGGCTAGCGAATCCATTACGTGGAAGTCCGAAGGAAAAGCTTGCTGAGTGGATGTTGTCTGCAGACTGACTGTTCCTGGTCTGTGCAGGAGCGGCCTGTGGCGAATGAAATGCCCAATACATGGAAGTGAGGAATTAAAACAGCCATGTGCAGGACGTGGCGATTCCTTGGGTGAGCCCAGCACCAGTGCGCTGTGTGTCAGCTCTACAATTATGGAAACCTGCTTGGAAGGCAGAAAATGCCATGGACTGCCCCTGCCTTCCCTTCAGGGCTGACCATGAAGTCTTCAACTGCTCTAACTTGACTAGCTGGGATGTGGATGGCACCACAACAGTGAGAGTTCCCCAGGAATGCTAACCTGATTTAGAAACGCATGCTAAAGTCGGATGTGTTAGCTTAAGGGTCTCGGCCCAAGGGTGCCTAACCAGACACACCCGCAATTATATCTGAAAAAACACTCAGGATGAATGTAGAAGAAGAAGTGTCCTGAGGATGAGATGTTTCACTACCTGCCTGTGGCTCAGAAGTTGTGTCCTGGGGATGAGATGTTTCAGTGCCTGCCTGTGCCATGGCTCAGAAGCTGTGTCCTGGGGATGAGATGTTTTAGTGCCTGCCTGTGGCTCAGAAGTTGTGTCCTGGGGATGAGATTTTTCACTACCTGCCTGTGGCTCAGAAGTTGTGTCTTGGGGATGAGATGTGTCACTACCTGCCTGTGGCTCAGTAGTTGTGTCCTGGGGATGAGATGTTTCAGTGCCTGCCTGTGGCTCAGAAGTTGTGTCCTGGGGATGAGATGTGTCATTACCTGCCTGTGGCTCAGAAGTTGTGTCCTGGGGATGAGATGTTTCCTCACCTGCCTGTGGCTCAGAAGTTGTGTCCTGGAGATGACATATTTTACTACCAGCCTATGGCTCAGGAGTTGTGTCCTGTGGATGAGTTTCAGTGCTCGCTTGTGGCTCAGAAGTTGCAGGGTTTTCTCCCAGCACCTTAGAAATGTTCGCACAATGTGAATAATGCAGAAGAACATATCTTCTTCTTCAGCATTCCGAGCCATTGAGGTTCTTTGCTGCAAATACAATCTGTCTCCATTCGTCTCTCTGGTGGACCTTCTCTTGCCAGTCGTTGATTCCAAGTGCTTGTAGGTCTGTATGTATATTATCTCTCCACCGCCTTCTTGGTCTACCTCGGGGTCTACGGTCATTTATTTCCTGAGTGTAAGCGAGTTTTGTTTCCCTATTATCTTCCATTCTTTCTATATGCCCCAGCCATTGTAGTCTATTAGCCTTCATGATACCAGTGATTAGCGGGGACTTAAACAAATCATAAATGTCTTTGTTACTTCTTCTTTTCCACTCTCCACTTTGTGTATCCCTAATGGGTCCAAAGATGCGTCTTAAAATTTTGTTCTCAAAGGTTTGTAACAAGGCTTCGTCTCCTTTCGTTGTACTCCAGGTTTCAGAGCCATACAGCACAACTGGTCTGATCAGTGTTTTGTATATTGTGATTTTGGTGTTACGAGATAGCGCCTTTGATTTTAGTAGATGTTGTAGTGCATAGTATATCTTATTTCCAGAGTTGATTCTAGTTTGTATTTCTTCCCTTATGATGTTGGAGCAGTTGAAGATTGTACCCAGGTATTTGTATGTTTCCGTTCTTTTAATGGTCATATTATCTATTTGTATGTGGCCAGAGTTTTTAGCCATTCCGTCTCTTGAAATTACCATATATTCTGTCTTATCTTGGTTGATAACCAGCCCCATCTGTTGGGCTTTTTCCTTTAAGTGAGTCAATATTTCTAATGTCTTTTGTTCACTTTGCCCTATAATATCTATATCATCTGCATAACCAAGCAGCTTGGATATTGTTCCTCCAATATCACATTCCTCCTTTACCTTCCTTACAACTTTCTCTAGAGCCAGATTGAAGAGTAGCGGCGATAGTGCATCACCCTGTTTCAAGCCAGATGTTATTTGGAAGGGGTCTGATTTCCTGCCTTTATATGTTACTATATTATAAGTATCTTCCATGCATAGTTTGGTCATGTTAATTAACTTCCTTGGTATTCCAAATTCCTGCATAACATTCCATAGACTATTCCTATGGACACTATCATAAGCCTTTTTAAAATCCACAAAAATGTTATGGAGATCTCTTTTATATTCCCAATGTTTCTCGGCTATTTGTCGTAAGATAAATATCTGATCTATTGTTGATCTGTTTTGTCTAAAACCCGCCTGGTAGTCACCTAATATGTCTTCTGAATATGGTTTTAGTCTGTTTAGTAATACTGCGGATAGTATCTTATAGCTTGTGGACAGTAGTGATATTCCTCTATAATTTCCACATTGGAACTTGTCTCCTTTCTTAAAGATAGGTATCAATAATGACTCTTTCCAGTCATGGGGTAATTCTTCTGTCCTCCAGATTTTTATTATTAGTTCGTATAGCTTTAGATGTAATGCATGGCCACCTGCCTTTATAAATTCAGCAGCAATTCCATCAGTCCCAGTTGCCTTATTGTTTTTAAGTCGTGTGATTACATATAGGATTTCTTCAAATGTAGGTTCTTCAATTTGTGGTTCGCATGTTAGAACCTCTTCCTGTGGGAAAATGTTACTTGGAGCTTCACAATTTAGTAATTCAATAAAATATTCTTTCCATGTGTTGCACATTTCTTCAATGGTATTTATCATATTCCCATTTTTGTCTTTTAAACCATATGTGTTTTGTTGGTGCCCTCGTTTCATTGACTTCAGTACTTTAAAAAACTTTCTGGATTCATTTTTCTGGTGATTAGTTTCCATATCTTTGATTATATTACTCATATATTCTCGCTTCTGCTGTCTGACTATTTTTGTAGCCTCTTTACATTCATTTCTATAATGCTCTTCCTTTTGGATGTTATTGATGTCATTTAACCATACATGTCTGGCATTCTTCTTCTTAGTGACTGCTTCTTCACATTTTTGATTGAACCATCTGTTCTTTCTATGCGTGGTTGACACACCGAGACATTCTTCTGCGGTAGATTGAAGTGTATTCTTGATGTTCAACCAAGTTTGGTCAACGCTTTCCTCCAAAGGGTTTTGAAAAGTTTCAAGTTTACATTTTATTTCATCTGTAAATTTCTCTTTGACTGTAATGTCTTGTAGTTTTTCTCTGTTATATGTTGGGTGTAATCTTTGTAATTTAGTATAGAAAGCTCTCTTAAGTTTTATTTTAAATTTTGCTCCAACGAGGAAATGGTCACTGTGGCACTCAGCTCCTCTATAACTTCTGACTTGCTGTATGTTTGATGCATTTCTGTTGTTAATTAAAATGTGATCTATTTGATTATAGGTTCTCTTGTCACATGATTTCCAAGTTTGTTTGTGTATATCCTTTCTTTGTAGTCTGGTACTGCTAATCTGCAGTCCTTTGGCTTCTGCCAGGTTGATGACTCTCCATCCATTATCATTTGAAGTTGTATGTAGGCTTTCCATACCGGCCACTTTTTTATTAGTAGAAGAACATATAGACGGTCATAATCTAGAGATAATGCAGCAGCCAGGGGTGGTCAGAGGATCTGGTCGACAGTTGTCATACAGAGGCAAAGCAAGATGGAAATATAATAAGATTGCAATGGGCGACATTAGAATTGGAACTCTTTGATGGTTGTTGAAGATGACGACTGAGCGCTTATGGGAATGCTCCGAGTGCAGTTATGTTGGTTTTTGACTGAACTCTGTTTGCACAAAACCATTGGTTTCTAATGATATCACATGCCACCCTTGGCTAGTGAGACTGGATAACCTGGCCTTCGTACTTGAGGTGAAAAATGGTTTGCGTGTTCTCAAGTTGTTGGAAAATCCAGGGCAATTGGTTGACAAACTAGAGGGGAAAAAAAAAAAAAAACAATGGCAGAGTGTCTAATAGACGGAATCTGTCTTGAGGGGCAATAAACAGGTGGATAGATCAACTGCTGCTATCTCTCTGGATCTACTTTATGATAATGGTGATGTAGTGAAGGCTCTCTGGGACTAGGTGGAGAGTGCAACTGAACAAAGTATCTATATTTTGAGACAAGAGAGTGAGCAAAGGGTCTGTATGAAACTGAGTGTGTAGAGACAAAGCCAAGCGAACGTTTAATCAAATTACTGCTGGAGCTGTCAGCATAGGAATTCTGCTATGGCTTCTGTGGCGGGGGACGGAGCATGTGGGGAAATGTCTCATGGGCAGTGATGTCGATTCAGAAGTTAAGTTAGTTAGTTGCATATCATTTACAGGATGTAGCTGTCAACTCTAGCAATTTTTGGCTGTTTGTAATTTCTGGGCAAGTTTATACACAGGAATTTGCCATTGCTTTCTGAACGACCTACATTCATACCATTGTATGAAAGCTAATGCAAGGCAGTCTGTTTCCAAATCGCTTGCAGCTGTGTTTTGAACGCTGTATGCAGGATTATGAATTGCAGTTGTAACCCCTTTGTCACAGAGCCAACTTTGATTCAGAAACCAAGTATTATTCAAGGATGCCTTGAGGAAATCAACCTTACACAGTGTATGCTGAAGTCAGACAACACCGATCTTTTAGTTACACAGGTTTTATAATATGGTGTGATGCATTCCTCTGAAAAGAGGATCAACAAAGTAGAAGATTGTTCTGATGCTGCTACAAAAAGTAATTGTATGTGAAAGTTTCTAATTATAAAAACTGGTTAATTTCACTGGGAAATTGAATAATTTTATGGGTACTATTAGGGGGGGGGGGATTATTGTTAATTTTGTTGACAATTATACAGGAATACTAATTATTTTTGTGGTAAGTATAAAAGAAAATCTCATTAATGTCATGGCAACTATCGGGAAGCTATGGAGGATGTTATTTATCATTACAAATGGCTTTGTTTATCTTCCCCAGTGTGCGACTGGGAAAGTGCTATCACTCCTATAGAGAGCTGTGTGGGCGTGGGTCAGTCATGTTCTGGCTGTGTCCGGTGGGAAGGAGAAGACCATTGTTACCATTCGCTCTTCAGTACCCTGTCTGATTTGTGTGTGCTTTTTTTATCCTTTAAGTGCAGTTTTTTTACTGAGCTGCAGCAGTGTTGAATATTTTGTTTCATTGCTGAAGCTAATGCTGAATGAAGACAAACAGATTTTTTTTGCCTTGGTAATGACAGTTATTTATTTTTAAATGTAGTTTTAATTTTTATGCTATAGCTTTTATAATATATTGTACTTATTTCTGTATATCACATTTTTCTCCATTGCACAAGTAGTTATGTAAAGAGAGAAAGGGGATATTAGATAATTATTAGTCTGTGTTAAATGAGTGCATTTTTTGTTTTCAGATTACAGGGAATTGGATGTAGAACAGAAATTATAAGATGTAGTTAATGTATTCAGTAATATGTTTAAAGACAATGGGTGGAGTCTCTGAAGAGGTTACGGCTGACCTAAATCAGTTTAATATTTGTGCCAGGCTACACGGGTGTAAGAGGAAATGAAAGCTGATAGACTTGTGAACCTGGCAACTTTGTAAAGTGGACGAGCAATGGACCAGGCTGGTATAGTAATGCCCTCAGAGAGGCAGGGCGATCAAATGAATGAAGTTGTGACTGTGAATCTGCAACCATTACATCAAGTCAAAAGAATTGAAGTCAGACAAGAGCGCTATAACGGGAGCCAAAGAAGAAGTCAGCCAACACAGAACTGGTATTGTCAGCTGCTACCCACTGAGGGAGATACTGAGAAGGGAATCTGAGCACTTATGGATTGAATGGTTCCATGTGCAGTGAGGATATTCTATTAATTACCACATTCAGTGATTACAGGTGTAATAACAAGACAAGCTGAGTGCATATGACACGAAAAGAAATCCTGGGCCATTAAAGTTAAAGAGGACTACACAGACTTGGATATCTTTTAAAATTTTACTTTGCTTTTCAAGATTGTTGTTCATAATACTATGTAAGGACCAACATTAGGGAGAATTAATAAAACTGAAAATGACTCTCATCCATTTGTTTAGAGTTGCAGGTTTCCTCCGCACTATTTCATTATAAAGAAGAACATATAGACGGTCATAATCTAGAGATAATGCAGCAGCCAGGGGTGGTCAGAGGATCTGGTCGACAGTTGTCATACAGAGGCAAAGCAAGATGGAAATATAATAAGATTGCAATGGGCGACATTAGAATTGGAACTTTTTGATTGTTGTTGAAGATGACGACTGAGCGCTTATGGGAATGCTCCGAGTGCAGTTATGTTGGTTTTTGACTGAACTCTGTTTGCACAAAACCATTGGTTTCTAATGATATCACATGCCACCCTTGGCTAGTGAGACTGGATAACCTGGCCTTCGTACTTGAGGTGAAAAATGATTTGCGTGTTCTTAAGTTGTTGGAAAATCCAGGGCAGTTGGTTGACAAACTAGAGGGGGAAAAAAAAAAAAACCAATGGCAGAGTGTCTAATAGACGGAATCTGTCTTGAGGGGCAATAAACAGGTGGATAGATCAACTGCTGCTATCTCTCTGGATCTACTTTATGATAATGGTGATGTAGTGAAGGCTCTCTGGGACTAGGTGGACAGTGCAACTGAACAAAGTATCTATATTTTGAGACAAGAGAGTGAGCAAAGGGTCTGTATGAAACTGAGTGTGTAGAGACAAAGCCAGGCGAACGTTTAATCAAATTACTGCTGGAGCTGTCAGCATAGGAATTCTGCTATGGCTTCTGTGGCGGGGGACGGAGCATGTGGGGAAATGTCTCATGGGCAGTGATGTCGATTCAGAAGTTAAGTTAGTTAGTTGCATATCATTTACAGGATGTAGCTGTCAACTCTAGCAATTTTTGGCTGTTTGTAATTTCTGGGCAAGTTTATACACAGGCCATTGCCATTGCTTTCTGAACGACCTACATTCATACCATTGTATGAAAGCTAATGCAAGGCAGTCTGTTTCCAAATCGCTTGCAGCTGTGTTTTGAACGCTGTATGCAGGATTATGAATTGCAGTTGTAACCCCTTTGTCACAGAGCCAACTTTGATTCAGAAACCAAGTATTATTCAAGGATGCCTTGAGGAAATCAACCTTACACAGTGTATGCTGAAGTCAGACAACACCGATCTTTTAGTTACAAAGGTTTTATAATATGGTGTGATGCATTCCTCTGAAAAAGAGGATCAACAAAGTAGAAGATTGTTCTGATGCTGCTACAAAAAGTAATTGTAATGTGAAAGTTTCTAATTATAAAAACTGGTTAATTTCACTGGGAAATTGAATAATTTTATGGGTACTATTAGGGGGGTGGGGGATTATGTTAATTTTGTTGACATATATACAGGAATACTAATTATTTTTGTGGTAAGTATAAAAGAAAATCTCATTAATGTCATGGCAACTATCGGGAAGCTATGGAGGATGTTATTTATCATTACAAATGGCTTTGTTTATCTTCCCCAGTGTGCGACTGGGAAAGTGCTATCACTCCTATAGAGAGCTGTGTGGGCGTGGGTCA
This sequence comes from Cepaea nemoralis, assembly GCA_014155875.1. NCBI lineage: Eukaryota > Metazoa > Mollusca > Gastropoda > Stylommatophora > Helicidae > Cepaea > Cepaea nemoralis. Next base: position 237,634 of record JACEFZ010004414.1, on the reverse strand, counting down.
GTCATGTTCTGGCTGTGTCCGGTGGGAAGGAGAAGACCATTGTTACCATTCGCTCTTCAGTACCCTGTCTGATTTGTGTGTGCTTTTTTTATCCTTTAAGTGCAGTTTTTTTACTGAGCTGCAGCAGTGTTGAATATTTTGTTTCATTTGCTGAAGCTAATGCTGAATGAAGACCAAACAGATTTTTTTGCCTTGGTAATGACAGTTATTTATTTTTAAATGTAGTTTTAATTTTTATGCTATAGCTTTTATAATATATTGTACTTATTTCTGTATATCACATTTTTCTCCATTGCACAAGTAGTTATGTAAAGAGAGAAAGGGGATATTAGATAATTATTAGTCTGTGTTAAATGAGTGCATTTTTTGTTTTCAGATTACAGGGAATTGGATGTAGAACAGAAATTATAAGATGTAGTTAATGTATTCAGTAATATGTTTAAAGACAATGGGTGGAGTCTCTGAAGAGGTTACGGCTGACCTAAATCAGTTTAATATTTGTGCCAGGCTACACGGGTGTAAGAGGAAATGAAAGCTGATAGACTTGTGAACCTGGCAACTTTGTAAAGTGGACGAGCAATGGACCAGGCTGGTATAGTAATGCCCTCAGAGAGGCAGGGCGATCAAATGAATGAAGTTGTGACTGTGAATCTGCAACCATTACATCAAGTCAAAAGAATTGAAGTCAGACAAGAGCGCTATAACGGAGCCAAAGAAGAAGTCAGCCAACACAGAACTGGTATTGTCAGCTGCTACCCACTGAGGGAGATACTGAGAAGGGAATCTGAGCACTTATGGATTGAATGGTTCCATGTGCAGTGAGGATATTCTATTAATTACCACATTCAGTGATTACAGGTGTAATAACAAGACAAGCTGAGTGCATATGACACGAAAAGAAATCCTGGGCCATTAAAGTTAAAGAGGACTACACAGACTTGGATATCTTTTAAAATTTTACTTTGCTTTTCAAGATTGTTGTTCATAATACTATGTAAGGACCAACATTAGGGAGAATTAATAAAACTGAAAATAATTGTTAAATGTGATTGTTTAGCCAGGGGTTGACATAATTGCTTCTGCCCATTTAAATTATGCCACAGATGGTTGCTGCTGTAGTTTTGGTGTATATTTCAAAATTTTTTTTATTCTTTCAATTGTTATATTGTATGTAAAAGTAATTTTAAAAAAAGTAAAGAGCCTTTTTACACGCCTTAGGGAATTTGGTCCATATTTTTATAGACCAATCGTCACTTGGTGGGCGATGCAGTCAACTGCCACCTTTACTTCCCATGACTTTTATTGTTATGAATCATTGAAGGTTGGGTTGAATTGTGAGGCAAGTCAGGTTGTAAAGTCAGCTTAAATGTCTGTGGTCAATATACATCATTGTAGGTTGGGTTGAACTGTGAGGCAAGTCAGGTTTTGAAATCAGCTTAAATGTCGGTGGTCAATATATATAATGGTAGGTTGGGTTGAACTGTGAGGCAAGTTAGGTTTTAAAATCGGCTTAAATGTTTTTGGTTAATATACATCATTGTAGGTTGGGTTGAACTGTGAGGCAAGCCAGGTTTTAACATCGACTTAAATGTCTGTGGTCAATATATATAATGGTAGGTTGGGTTGAACTGTGAGGCAAGTCAGGTTTTAAAATCGGCTTCAGTGTCTGTGGTTAATTTTCATCATTGTAGGTTGGGTTGAACTGTGAGTCAGGTTTTAAAATCGGCTTAAATGTCTGTGGTCAATATACATCAGGTGGTCAGTGTGGTAGAATAGATAAGAGTGCTCATTCTTAAATATCTGGTGTGCTGATGTCAAGGTTACGGGTTTAACCCTGACAATAGTCAGCTGGACTAAAATGTTGACTTCTTGCCCTTGACTTAGGAACATAAATTACAAGTACCTCTGAAGTTGGAGTGGGTTCACCTGATGGCGAGAGACACTGGTCAGAAATAGGGAAACCTAATCCACAAACAAAAAATCAGTCGAGGGCACTAAAAAAGTAGTAGCACGTGTATGGGCTATGCTTGAGTTCAAAACGAACAAACATTAAACACATTTTTTTTAAATCGCGCAATATTTTATTGATGGCGTGTGTGTTTAAATTCACTAAGGGCATACATTGTTTTGAATCAGTAATGGCCAGATAATTCAGGAGTCCAGTGGTGCTTTCTCTACAGCTACCAGTTGCCTGGCAATAAATATGCTGGCTGTGATGGTGCTGCAATGGTTGGAAACAGAACTTTACACATGATTGCATGTTGAGTGACTCGGTGGGCAGGCTTAAGAACTGGTAAAGTGACAGATAAACATTTGCTAGCGGAGTGTCCAAAATATGCAGAACAGAGACAATCATTATGGCTTACACCCGCTCAGTTTGAGGACAGACTCTATGGAAAATGTCAACAAGTTTAAATTGATTGCCGGTTTTCTAAAATATATTCAGGTTGACATATGAAGGGCTGTTTGAAATGGAGGAGTGTACATAGAATACCCAAATATTACTAGGGACATGGTCAGAGTACCAACAGGAAAGTACTGCCATAACTATGATGCAGAAATCCAGGCAATCAAGATAGCAACATAGATATTACTAAATACTAACCATGGTACACAGCCTGTGGTGCCTTTGACAGATGCAAAATCAGTACTCGAGGCACTCCTGTCTGGGAAATTGCCAGTACTAAGGACACTACTTTCTGAACTTAGCAGTCAGCTTAAGGTCACCATACAGTGGATACCATCTCACTGTGGAGTACCTGGAAGTGAGAGAGCTGATCGATTGGCTAAGGAAGGAGCAATAGAAGAACAACCTAATATACCCGTTACATACCACCAAAACAAAATAATTATCACATCCATTAAAAAGCCACCAAAATCTGATCAAGACGACTACCACCTTATGGGCAGACCAGAACAAATAATTATTCTGGCCTCAGAACAGAAACTATGCAACCACATGTATACAAAATTCAAGATTGGTGAATCAACCATGTGCACTTGTGGATTGGCGCCACAGACAGCAGATCACATACTCCAAGACTGCCCAAAATAAGACATATATGGACAAACCTTCTGACCTGAAGACACAACAGTGGAAGATAAACTATATGGACCACTGAATGAACTAAAGAAGACAGTGAAGTTTATACAAGAGACAACATTGCAGTTATAGACACATTTCAAGCTAACGAAAGAAGAAGAAGAATACATCTGAAGGTGTACGAAGAAGGCTTAAAAAGATACATTCCAGATACGTGTGTAGGAAGTGGTTTGAGTCAACATAGACATCCATGGTTGGGATTATAGTTTTTGTTTCTGTGCCAGGTTATGCTAGGGTCAAAGGGAATGGAAAAGCAGATCATTTGGCTGGGTCTGTTGACGCTGAGATAGCAGGTTCAACCCCTACACTGGTCAGTTGGACTAAAATGTTAACTTCTCGTCCATAACTTGGGGATTTAAATTACAAGTACCACAGAAGTCTGAGTGGGTTCGCCTGAAGGCGAGGGACACTGGTAATAAGAAAAGTGAATCCACATGCAAAAATCAGTTCAGTGCATTGAAAGTAGTAACATGTGATGGACTATGCTTGAGTTCAAATCGAGCGGTGCAAAAAAAGAAAATGTTGCTTGTTCTGCAACCATTGTGGACGGTCAATCAGTTGACCAAGCAGACATGATACAACCTGTTATATCTATCAGTGAAACAGCTGATTTCATTGAGATGGCTGAGACAGTGGCCTCTCAGGCTGAGAGACATTGGAGGGAGTTGTCACCAAGTTCTCCAAGTCATTTCTTCAAATAACATGCCCAACAAATTTCGACTGACTATGTCTAATGTCTCTAATCAGTTTACGATCTTCATTTGTTTCTTGAAGGACATGTTCATTGGTTTTTCTTCTGTCCATGGTATTCTTTGCATTTTCCTCAGAAACCACATTTCCACAGCTATCAGCTGTTTTTCAGCTTGACTGCTTATTGTCCACGCTGCACATCCATAAAAATATAGGTTCTATGTAGCACTTCAACACTCTTTTTCTCGTTTCAATTGATTTCTTTTTATTGGTCAGTATGTTTTTCATCTTGCAAAAGGCGACCTTTGCAATGGCAATTCTTGTTCTAATCTCTTCAAGGCATCTCCCATCAGATGTTATGACTGTGCCGAGATAACTCTATCGATTCACTTGCTTAAGAATATGCCCATTTACTCGTATAACACATTTCCTTCTCTATTAAATTTTGCAGGTCCTGTTCATTGTTTGCAATCAAGAATGCTGTCTTTCCCATTTCATACATAGTTCTAACATTCCAGGTACCAATTCTGGAAATTTCCTTAGTTGAAACAAAGAAAATCTGAGATCTGGACTCCTTGTGGCTTTCTCTGCATCACCTCTACTAAGAGAGCCTCCTTTACTTACATCAGGGTAGACATTCACAGAAGCCTTTCTGAGTACACTGTCAGGTGCACGATAGACAGTGTTGGAGTCCTTCAATGCGGAGATTGCATTTTATGGCGGTTACTTAGAGTAAAGACAAATGAAAGTATTTATCCTATAAAGAGTAACTGAGCAGGAGGGATTGTCTGGGGACTAAGAGTAAAGACAAATGAAAGTGTTTTATTATAAAGAGTAACTGAACAGGAAGGACCTTCTGGGATTAACAGTAAAGCCAAATGAAATTGTTTTCTTATAGAAAGTAACTGAGTGACTTATAGTGAGTTGTTACTTAAGCCACATAAACTAGATATATTTCTGTTTTTGTTTCATTATCAGTCATGTTTTTGTGACTGGCCTCTATTAGGATATCATAATTGATTTTTGGCTGTCATATTTTTACCAAAATGCTATCGCACCAAATTTGTCTGAACTAACAGATTTCTGTTCACATTTACAAATATCTGCACCTTATAACAATGTCAGCCATTTTGTTCATAGTCTATATCACTGCACCATATAACTATGTCAGACATCTTGTTCATAGTTCACATCACTGCACCATATAACTATGTTAAACATCTTGTTCACAGTCTATATCACTGTACCATATAACAATGTCAGACATCTTGTTCAGAGTCTATATCATCACTGCACCATAATACCAATGGCAGGCATCTTGTTGCATAGTCTATATCACGTGCACCATATAAACAATGTCAGGCATCTTTCATAGTCTATATAATTTTGCTCATATTTAAAATGTACACTTTTCTGCTAATCTACATTAAAATTCACCTTTTAATTCACCATTGTCATACATTACACTTAATATTAACACTGTCCATATCAATCGCACTTAATAGTTAACACTGCACATATACATGTACCTTACATGTACATCTGCACTCATATAACCATTACAAGACATCTTGTTCATAGTCTATATACTGCACCATATAACAATGTAGACATCTTGTTCATAGTCTATATCACTGCACCTATAACAATGTCAACATCTTGTTCATAGTCTATATCACTGCACCATATAACCATGTTAAACATCTTGTTCATAGTCTATATCACTGCACCATATAACAATGTCAGACATCTTGTTCATAGTCTATATCACTGCACCATATAACAATGTCAGACATCTTGTTCATAGTCTATATCACTGCACCATATAACAATGTCAGGCATCTTGTTCATAGTCTATATCACTGCACCATATAACAATGTTACACATCTTGTTCATAGTCTATATCACTGCACCATATAACAGTGTGGAACATCTTGTTCATAGTCTATATCACTGCACCATATAACAATGTCAGACATCTTGTTCATAGTTCATATCACTGCACCATATAACCATGTTAAACATCTTGTTCATAGTCTATATCACTGCACCATATAACAATGTCAGACATCTTGTTCATAGTCTATATCACTGCACCATATAACAATGTCAGACATCTTGTTCATAGTCTATATCACTGCACCATATAACCATGTTAAACATCTTGTTCATAGTCTATATCACTGCACCATATAACAATGTCAGACATCTTGTTCATAGTCTATATCACTGCACCATATAACATGTCAGAACATCTTGTTCATAGTCTATATCACTGCACCATATAACAATGTCAACATCTTGTTCATAGTCTATATCACTGCACCATATAACAATGTCAACATCTTGTTCATAGTCTATATCACTGCACCATATAACAATGTCAGACATCTTGTTCATAGTCTATATCACTGCACCATATAACAATGTCAGCAATCTTGTTCATAGTCTATATCACTGCACCATATACAATGTGGACACATCTTGTTCATAGTCTATATCACTGCACCATATAACAATGTACACATCTTGTTCATAGTCTATATCACTGCACCATATAACAATTGTCAGACATCTTGTTCATAGTCTATATCACTGCACCATATATAAGTGTGGAACATCTTGTTCATAGTCTATATCACTGCACCATATAACAATGTCACACATCTTGTTCATAGTCAATATCACTGCACCATATAACCATGTTACACATCTTGTTCATAGTCTATATCACTGCACCATATAACAATGTTACACATCTTGTTCATAGTCTATATCACTGCACCCATATAACAATGTACACATCTTGTTCATAGTCTATATCACTGCACCATATAACATGTCACACATCTTGTTCATAGTCTATATCACTGGACCATATAACAATGTCACACATCTTGTTCATAGTCTATATCACTGCACCATAGAACCATGTCACACATCTTGTTCATAGTCTATATCACTGGCACCATATAACAATGTCACACATCTTGTTCATAGTCTATATCACTGCACCATATAACAATGTCACACATCTTGTTCATAGTCTATATCACTGCACCATATAACAATGTCACACATCTTGTTCATAGTCTATATCACTGCACCATATAACTATGTTCACACATCTTGTTCATAGTCTATATCACTGCACCATATAACCATGTCACACATCTTGTTCATAGTCTATATCACTGCACCATATAACCATGTCACACAACTTGTTCATAGTCTATATCACTGCACCATATAACCATGTTAAACATCTTGTTCATAGTCTATATCACTGCACCATATAACCATGTTAAACATCTTGTTCATAGTCTATATCACTGCACCATATAACTATGTTAAACATCTTGTTCATAGTCTATATCACTGCACCATATAACCTATGTTCACACATTCTTGTTCATAGTCTATATCACTGCACCATATAACAATGTCACACATCTTGTTCATAGTCTATATCACTGCACCATATAACCATGTTAAACATCTTGTTCATAGTCTATATCACTGCACCATATAACCATGTCACACATCTTGTTCATAGTCTATATCACTGCACCATATAACAATGTCACACATCTTGTTCATAGTCTATATCACTGCACCATATAACCATGTTAAACATCTTGTTCATAGTCTATATCACTGCACCATATAACAATGTCACACATCTTGTTCATAGTCTATATCACTGCACCATATAACAATGTCACACATCTTGTTCATAGTCTATATCACTGCACCATATAACAATGTCAGGCATCTTATTCATAGTCTATATCACTGCACCATATAACAATGTCACACATCTTGTTCATAGTCTATATCACTGCACCATATAACCATGTAAACATCTTGTTCATAGTCTATATCACTGCACCATATAACAATGTCAGACATCTTGTTCATAGTCTATATCACTGCACCATATAACCATGTTAAACATCTTGTTCATAGTCTATATCACTGCACCATATAACAATGTCACACATCTTGTTCATAGTCTATATCACTGCACCATATAACCATGTTAAACATCTTGTTCATAGTCTATATCACTGCACCATATAACAATGTCACACATCTTGTTCATAGTCTATATCACTGCACCATATAACAATGTCACACATCTTGTTCATAGTCTATATCACTGCACCATATAACCATGTTAAACATCTTGTTCATAGTCTATATCACTGCACCATATAACCATGTCACACATCTTGTTCATAGTCTATATCACTGCACCATATAACAATGTCACACATCTTGTTCATAGGTCATGTCTCTATTGAACACACAAGTACTTAGTATTTGAAAGCAGTAATTTGTAGCTGTTTCTCTAAACACCAGTCATAAAACTGTGAGTGTTATGAATGCAGCTGTCACTAATTTTGCATTTATGAAATGTTACAGGTATGCCTGGATTATTTTTGTTCCAGTTTTTAAGTGTATTTTCATAAATAAAGTCATGACAGTCTTGTATGTTTTAATTTGTTTTTGTGTTTATAGACAACTTTGATGTATTTGTTGTAAATCCTTACTTGACATTTTCTTCCCATTTGTTCATAAAGGTTTTATGCAGGTCTAAATATGAGAAAAAATTGTTTTTACTGTATTTTGTTAACTTATATTGAAGCTGCTTTCTTGTCAATATTATTGTATTTTTAATGACCATTTCTTTAAATTACAAACAAATCTAGTAATTTAAAAATCATATTCAATGCAAATAAGCATAAATACATAAACTTGTGAATAGTATGATTCATTAATTTGTATGTAATTTTGTATGTGTTAACTACATTCAGATTATGTCTCATTAAAAAAAATTGGAATACAAACAGTTATCTTGTTGTAACACAAACACTATTTTCGTATAACTTAACACAATGTTTATTTTGCATTTTAACACATTGTGAAGTTTTTGATGATCTTTTAACTGCTTCACTTGTACGTATACATGTGACATGTGATTTGAATTTTAAGGATGTAATAAATTATAATGATAAATTATATAATTGTGACTTCCTTTCTTGTTGTGCTGGTTGAAGAGTGGCCTGCAATATTTCTATAGGTGTCATGTGTGTATAGCCAGCTGTGTAGTGAAGGAGTTACAGACGCAGTTCATAATCCTACATACCAAATTCGACACACATCTGCGGGCCGTTGATTTTAAAAATAAAATCGTATGGGTGCCGGTCATTCAGAAAGCAATGGCAAACTACTGAACGTAAACTTGCTAAGAGATCACAAACAGCCAAAAGATGCTGTGGTTGACTGCAATGTCCTGTAAAGAATACGCAACTTACTTTTTTAAAATATGTGTGTATTGTTGGCATCTGTGGCTTAGAGGTAGGGAACACAGTTTCATAATCCTGCCATCCTGAGTTTGAGTCCGCCGCTGTTTGCTTTGCATTGATTTCACAATGGTGTGAGCAGCAGCAGTTCAGAAAGCAATGACGAACTACTGAAAATTGCCCAGAGAAGAGCAAATAGTCAAAACAGCAGGGTTTGATTGTGACTTGCTGTAAATGCACATGCAACTCACCTTTTCATGTATATATTGTTGTATGTAAGTGAGTCATGGACAGTTAACAGATTAGTGAGAGATTACTTTGAGGTGACAGAGATGTGGTTATGGGAGTCTCAGTGGCCAAGTGGTTAAGCTGTTTGCCTCACACTCTGAAAGTTGGGAATTTGATTTCGGGCAACGTTTTTCGGTTCACGAGTGCCTTTTTCTCTGAGACTCTTGGGGGTTGTTGCTGGAGCTATGGTGCTCGTGCTTTATGTGATGCTTTCGACAGGTGCCCTAAGGAAAGAGACTTAGCCATATGGGATAAAACCTGGTGCAATGAAGTCAACCCTCTCGATTGTTTTTTTTTTTTTTAGAGATGTGGTTCTATAGAAGAATGCTGAATACACTTTGCACAGATAATAAGGGTAATGAAGAATGGCAAGAAACCAACTCATAAAGAGAACCTGTACCTCTTATAGGTAGACAATTGACATTCTTTGGACATGTTGTGAGAAGGGATAGACTGGACAATGTGATAAGAGGAAGGTTGGAGGGGAAGATCTAAAGTGATGATGTTGATTGCTTGACATGGATCTTTTATAAGAAATGAGTGCACCAGAATAGTATATATTATATATTTTAGTGCTTTATAGATTATACCAAGGCATTTCATAAAGTGAAACACAATGAAATTATTAAAAATATTGGACGATATCAGTGTTGATGGGAAAGATTTCAGAATAAAGAATATTTACTAGAATTAAAATGGGAAATAAAGATAGCTGTTATAAACAGATAAAACAAGGTGTGTTTGTTTTGTTACCAGATCTCTTGTCTCTCTATAGTGATGGAATACAGAGAGAGATCAAAGAGAAGTCAGGAATTCAAATTGGAGGTTATAATATAAACAGTTTATGCTATGCAGATGACACAGTATTGATGGCGGAAAATACAAAGATCTTTTGGATATTGTAGTAGCAGAGTGCAAAAACAAAAGACTTTCCATGAATAGCAAGAAAACAGAAACAATGGGGTTATATTAAAGAAAAAGATGACACCAAAATATAAGATAACAATAGAAGGAAACACTTAATGAAACTGATCAATTTAAATACCTAGATAACATCAGATGGAGGATGCAATACATATGTTCTCTTCTTCTTCAGCGTTCCGAGCCATTGAGGTTCTTTGCTGCAGACTCCAATCGTCTCTCTGGTGGACCTTCTCTTGCCAGTCGTTGATTCCAAGTGCTTGTAGGTCTGTATATATATTATCTCTCCACCGTCTTCTATTATATATTAAGAACAGAAAATGAAAAGCATCTTCTGCAATAAGTCACTATAATTAAATTTAAGAAAGATAGTACTGAAATGTTATATACTCGTAGGACGTATTTGCTGTATGGCAGTGAGTCGTGGAATGTGAATGAACAAATTTGGAAGAGCTTAGAAGTGATGGAATTGTGATTCCAGAGACATGTGAATTCTTTGGGCTGCCAGTGTAACTAACAACGATTGCCTGGAAGAGGCTAATGGAACTAGAACATTATATGCAACTATAAGAAAGAGACAAACAGCACCGGAGAACTTTGTGATGACTGGAAAGATCAGTGGGAAAAGAGGCACAGGCAGACCGAGAGAAATGATGCTGGATGGACTGAGATGGTGGCATGAGCAATATCATCAGTAGAGTTGATCGAGAAAACCAAGGACCGAAATCTGTAGAGAGCCATGAACACCTCTCTACATACACATGCACCCACACACACACACACACACGCATAGATAAATAACTCTATATTATCATAGAAAGTCTCAGTGACAAAGTGGTTACTCTGCCTGCCTCATGCTCCAAAGTTTGTGTATTGTGAGAACTGTGAATTGTGAGAACTGTGAATTGTGAGAACTGTCTATTGTCAGAACTGTCTATTGTCAGAACTGTCTATTGTCAGAACTGTCTATTGTCAGAACTGTCTATTGTCAGAACTGTTTATTTCTATTGTGAGAACTGTGTATTGTCAGAACTGTCTATTGTGTGAACTGTGTATTGTGAGAACTGTCTATTGTGAGTACTGTGTATTGTGAGAACTGTTTATTGTGTGAACTGTGTATTGTGAGAACTGTCTTTTGTGAGAACTGTCTATTGTCAGAACTGTCTATTGTCAGAACTGTCTATTGTCAGAACTGTTTATTTCTATTGTCAGAACTGTGTATTGTGAGAACTGTCTATTGTGTGAACTGTCTATTGTGAGAACTCTATTGTGAGAACTGTCCATTTCTATTGTGAGAACTATGTATTATGAGAACAGTGTATTGTGAGAACTGTCTATTGTGAGAACTGTCTATTGTGAGAACTGTTTATTTCTATTGTGAGAACTGTGTATTGTGAGAACTGTCTATTGTGTGAACTGTGTATTGTGAGAACTGTCTATTGTGAGTACTGTGTATTGTGAGAACTGTTTATTGTGTGAACTGTGTATTGTGAGAACTGTCTTTTGTGAGAACTGTGTATTGTGAGAACTGTCTGTTGTGAGAACTGTGTATTGTGAGAACTGTGTATTGTGAGAACTGTCTATTGTGAGAACTGTCTATTGTGAGAACTGTCTATTTCTATTGTGAGAACTGTGTATTGTGAGAACTGTCTATTGTGAGAACTGTCTATTTCTATTGTGAGAACTGTGTATTGTGAGAACTGTCTATTGTGAGAACTGTCTATTGTGAGAACTGTGTATTGTATTTATGTTTATGCCTTCCTAATGTTGTCATTCTCTTTATCCAGTGTAGTGATGCTTACACAAGTAAGGTTGTGATGCTTACACAAGTAAGGTAATGATGCCTACACAAGTAAGGTAGTGATGCCTACACAAGTAAGGTAGTGATGCTTACCCAAGTAAGGTAGTGATGCCTACACAAGTAAGACAGTGATGTTTACCCAAGGAAGGTAGTGATGTTTACACAAGTAAGGTAGTGATGCTTACACAGGTAAGGTAGTGATGCTTACCCAAGGAAGGTAGTGATACCTACACAAGTAAGGTAGTGATGCGTACACAAGGTAGTGATGCTTACACAAGTAAGGTAGTGATGTCTACACAAGTAAGGTAGTGATGTCTACACAAGTAAGGTAGTGATGCCTACACAAGTAAGGCAGTGATGCCTACACAAGTAAGGTAGTGATGCTCACACATGTAAAATAGTTATACAAGTAAGATAGTGATACCTACACAAGTAAGGTGGTGATGCTTACACATGTAAGCACCACATGTCTGACCACCAGATATGCAGGTCTCTACAATGCCGTGCCTGTTTTCAAACTGATCAACTCACGCCTCTTCTACTAGGAACCACGCCTTCCATCATTGTTCTTACCAGCCACTGTGATGTAAGGCCAAAGTATGTCAATCTCCGAGACATTATGTTGTTCATGAGTCGGGTTTAATCAAGTGCATTTCTGGCAGTCTGTCAGTATTCTTCTTCTTCATGATCTATGATGCGGGCGTTTTAGCGTAGTTGATAGCAAAACTGCACTGGTAACATCTGCGCATGGTTGGATGAGGGGTCAATGCCTGGGCTCATCACCTGCCAAAGTGAGGGAAAGGGTATTGTGAGAACTGTGTATTGTGAGAACTGTGTAATGCGAGAACTGTCTATTGATCCTTGCTCCCAGGCCTTATAACCATGATATCACATCACAGACCTGTCTCAGGAAACTGCTTGGGAACAATTGATTATTGTTTGGTCCATGTTCAGAGACCTAATCCCATAGCCACGTAAGAGACAGGACTGACGGGACAGTACAGAGTAAGGACAGTTAGCCAACAGTGACTGCAGTATATGACAGGTAGTTAGAATGTACTGGGACAGGTCACGACAGTTGACAGACACGAAAGGGGTCAAGAACAGGTGAGCCTGTAACTCAGTACAGACTCGAGACGGACGCACTAACGTAGGACAGGCGTGAATCACGGGGTCTAGAGAACTCGTGAGTGGACAGCCGGACCGAGGACCAGACAGACGGAATTAGACTAGCGACGGAGACAGACCTGTTTGAGAGGAGACTGAGTGAAAGAGATTGAGGCTGCTACGATTGTATACTATAATTATTAGAATACGAGAGATACGACTGCAAGATGACAGGAGTGATTTGATTGAGTGAGACGTTGTATGCCACGACGAGATTGTATACGAGCGTGAGAGTTTGTATATAGATTGATTATGTATATATTTTAAATATTTATGATATTGATATGCTGTGTCTACTGTTCCGTCATGATTGAATTGAGTCGGCATTCTATTATTGTATTGTTGTGTAACGAGTGAGCCTTATTCAATTGTGTTGGTGACGCTCGCGAACCTTTAATAAAAGTTCCTGCTCGGAAAGGATAACGAACTTGCCTTGGTGTTAAAGATTTGTGCGTGAGAGAAGCGCCTTGGACTTGTCACGGGTCCTTGACACCATGATACTTTCAGAAGTTTTCTGTAGCATTTAAATTCAAAATCCCTGATTGTCTTCTTTAGCGATTGTGAAATGGTCCATGAATCACGTGTATGTGGCCACAGGAAAGATTCATGTTCTAAAAAATGTAACTTCCATTTCTTTTCTGGTGATTTTCCAATATCAGAAAACAATACAAAAAAATTAAACAACTTCTCGGTTATGTGATATATAACCTTTATTAATAAAAAGGATGTCACACTGAATAATACAGATAAAAAAGTAATTCTTATAATACGCACTGTACATGCTAATCAAATGAGAAAAAAACGTGTATATTAGAAATATAAAGGATCGAACAAGTAAAACTTTGACAATGTATGATGCGGGGGATTCTGTCACATCCACTACTGTCTGATAGGAAATGTGACACGGTGGATTCTGTCACAGCCACTACTGCTGACAGGAAATGTGACACGGGGGATTCTGTCACAGCCACTACTGTCTGACAGGAAATGTGACACGGGGGATTCTGTCACATCCACTACTGTCTGATAGGAAATGTGACACGGTGGATTCTGTCACAGCCACTACTGCTGACAGGAAATGTGACATGGGGGAATTCTGTCACAGCCAATACTGCCTGACAGGAAACATGACACGGGGGATTCTGTCACACCCACTACTGCTGACAGGAAATGTGACACGGGGGATTCTGTCACAGCCACTACTGCCTGACAGGAAATGTGACACGGGGGATTATGTCACAGCCACTACTGCCTGACAGGAAATGTGACACGGGGGATTCTGTCACAGCCACTACTGCCTGACAGGAAATGTGACACGGGGGATTCTGTCACATCCACTACTGCATGACAGGAAATGTGACATGGGGGATTCTGTCACACCCACTACTGTCTGACAGGAAATGTGACACGGGGGATTCTGTCACAGCCACTACTGCCTGACAGGAAATGTGACACGGGGGATTCTGTCACAGCCACTACTGCCTGACAGGAAATTTGACACAGGGGATTCTGTCACAGTCACTACTGCCTAACAGGAAATGTGACACGGGGGATTCTGTCACAGTCACTACTGTCTGACAGGAAATGTGACATGGGGGATTCATCACATCCACTACTGTCTGACAGGAAATGTGACATGAGGGATTCTGTCACAGCCACTATTGCCTGACAGGAAATGTGACACGGGGGATTCTGTCACAGCCACTACTGCCTGACAGGAAATGTGACATGGGGGATTCTGTCACAGCCACTGCTGTCTGACAGGAAATGTGACATGAGGGATTCTGTCACAGTCATTACTGCCTGACAGGAAATGTGACATGGGGGATTCTGTCACAGCCACTGCTATCAGACAGGAAATGTGACACGGGGGATTCTGTCACAGCCACTACTGTCTGACAGGAAATGTGACACGGGGGATTCTGTCACAGCCACTACTGCCTGACAGGAAATGTGACACGGGGGATTCTGTCACAGCCACTACTGCCTGACAGGAAATGTGACATGGGGGATTCTGTCACAGCCACTGCTGTCTGACAGGAAATGTGACATGAGGGATTCTGTCACAGTAACTACTGCCTGACAGGAAATGTGACATGGGGGATTCTGTCACAGCCACTGCTATCAGACAGGAAATGTGACACGGGGGATTCTGTCACAGCCACTACTGCCTGACAGGAAATGTAACACGGGGGATTCTGTCGCAGCCACTACTGCCTGACAGGAAATGTGACACAAAATGTAAGATCATCCAATGGTGGGTACTGCAGCAGAGTTATGCAATTATAGTATGACATACATACTAAGTAACTGCATTATGAAGCCCAGAGACCATCTTTGTTTTTCACTATGTTTCCTTCCAGAGAATTCCCTGGTCCCCATTATACAAGACTGGACTGTCTGTTTAAACCCCAGTTTTTATCCCATGATGGTAGATTGAGGTCATGGTGCTGGACTTTATTTTCATGACCAGTCAGCACTTAATGGGGGATGTTGTCAGTTAGAACACCGGACTCCCATTCGGGAGATCCGGGTTCGGTCCCTCGGTAAGGTGTGGAATTTTTTTCTGTCGGGGGCAAAAAGAAAATTCTAACCTGCACAATTCGCGGCGACCGCACTAGCCAGGCGGCCTTAATTCCTCAGGCTCAAAGACACCTCTGCCATACACCGCAAGGTACTATGTTGGCAGTAAATGACAGTTTAAATGACAGTGTAAGTTGTCAGAGCCACACCAGCTGTCTATCCTCCCGGAAACGGTTTTAATACCCATTTTATAGTTTAGTTTAGTCGATGGATCAACATCACGACACAAGGGTGCAACCCATAGTTAAGTGCTCCGTTCTCCTCCTAACTCAAACCGGAGTCTGGAGAAACTCAGCTCAGTGCACGAACTCCGTAGCACCGGCGAGGATCCTGAAATACTTTAGGTAGATTTCTAACTCGAAATTTTGCCCGGACAGCGCCGTTAGGCTACTCTTTTTCGATTTCCAACTGCCAAGGGATTTTTTACGTGCGCAACAATACACACGGACGTCCGATCTCACTACCCAGAGACCAGGGGAAATTTTATTACTAGAAGTCCACGAGAAAAAGTCCCGGTCATCACCGGGGCTTGAACCCGGGACCTTCAGCACTCAAGGCGGACACCATACCTCGAGACCACGCAGCCCCCCCCCCGCCCATTTCATAAAGCTGGTCAACCCCTGTGGTCACACATAAAAATCCCACCTTGAGGGTGACCGAACCCAAGTCCTTCAGTGAATGCACTAGCCACTATGCTACATCAATTTCTCCAACCCTCTAACTGGGGACCAAACCAGACCTATCGTCACCATGTGCCATGCCGATAAGTCTTGGTTCATGTCCATATTTTTGTCCCAATCAGGCCATGTGGCCAAGCCATCGAAGTATTTATCTGACTGCCTTTCCCTGGCTCTTTTCCCATCAAATTTGCCAGTTGTCACGCAATTTCAAGTTTATTTCTTCTCATAATGTGTTCAAAGAATATTTATCGTCTATGCCTAATTTCTCAATCAGTTTCCAGATTTTGTTTGTTTCTTGAAGGATTGCCTCATTTGTTTTTCTGTCCATCCATGATGTTCTTTGCATGTCCCTAAAAATAACAGACCGCTGCTCTGGTCAGCCATTGTGCTATCCACTATACAAGTGTACTATATTGATAAAGTAACATGCTAGAAAGAATAACACCTTATGGGCCACATCTGTATGGTGGGAGCCATTACAGGAGTTATTACCCAATAGATAAACTAATGCCAGAAATGTCGCGTCCAATCGTTGCACAGAAAAGCATTTGTGCTGACTGGTTTTCACATGATGAAATTCCCAATCCCACTTTCTAAAAAAAAAAAAAAAAAAACAACACACAATGTACGTGAAAAGAAGACAAACAAACAAATGAACAAAATCTCATAATGCTGAACAGGTTACATAAATTGTAACACATATTTAGTAGAGATCTACATTGTTGAACAGGATA
Source organism: Cepaea nemoralis (assembly GCA_014155875.1). Taxonomy (NCBI): domain Eukaryota; kingdom Metazoa; phylum Mollusca; class Gastropoda; order Stylommatophora; family Helicidae; genus Cepaea; species Cepaea nemoralis. Next base: position 220,357 of record JACEFZ010004414.1, on the reverse strand, counting down.
TAACAATAAAAACAGAGCAGTTTAAATTAAGTTAAAGCATAAGTAAAATAATGTAAAAAAAAAACTTGTTCATGCCTGGAGGCATACTCGGCATATTGTGCTAACGCCATACATCTGGACTGGTCAACGCTTGATGGGTGGCATGGTCAATATCTCTGGACTGATCAACGCTTGGTGGGTGGCATGGTCAATATCTCTGGACTGATCAACACTTGATGGGTGGCATGGTCAATATCTCTGGACTGGTCAACGCTTGATGGGTGGCATGGTCAATATCTCTGGACTGATCAACACTTGATGGGTGGCATGGTCAATATCTCTGGACTGATCAACACTTGATGGGTGGCATGGTCAATATCTCTGGACTGATCAACGCTTGATGGGTGGCATGGTCAATATCTCTGGACTGATCAACACTTGATGGGTGGCATGGTCAATATCTCTGGACTGATCAACACTTGATGGGTGGCATGGTCAATATCTCTGGACTGATCAACGCTTGATGGGTGGCATGGTTAATATCTCTGGACTGATCAACGCTTGATGGGTGGCATGGTCAATATCACACTGACTGCCCAGGACATTTCCTGGTATCTGTTATTAGACTAGGTCGACCCAAGAGCCCAGGCCAATGGAAAATCCCTGTGGTCAGTGTTAAATTATATCCACATATGCAGCTGTACAGGTTCCAATAGTTGTGTGAGCATATACATAATTATGAGGTAGCATGAGCTCCAACTCTGAACAAAGCAGGGGAACTTATTTCCAACTGTACACAATGAACCAATATCAGGACTTAGTTTTCAACTGGTCACTTTAACAATGGGAGTGGAACTTTTTAGCAGCTGAACAAAGTGTAGTCATCTTTTTTTCCATCTTCTTAAGGACCATTTTTATCCTCCCTGAGGTACACTGGACATACAACATGATATAGCGCTAGCTCCCTAGTTGTACAGACCAGTCGGTACTCTAGATGTCATGTGATCAATAACATGCCGGCCAGATTTTCTTCAACAGTTATTTCTTGTCACCAATTTTAGGCTGGGTTGAACTGGAAGACCACGTCAATTGTTAAAATCCTCCTCCATGCTGTCATTTATTTCCTACATATTTTGGTATTTTAGTTGAAAAAAACAAAAACTTAATATTCTGATAGTTATTAACATGACAATGTTTAGCTTATTTTTATATTTCAACAATATTTCTATTAGATGCCAGACTGCACTTACATAATATTCAAATATGTAAAGTACAAGACTGCACTCAATCCAACCATGCAACATTTCAATAAACAATTTGTAAATAAAACATTCAAATTTCAATATGACTCTTAAAACTCAGCATACCATAGACAAACATGTATATAGGAAAACTGAATATGTAACTCTTAACATATACAAACATGACAAGATATAAAGATCAGATAGCTCTCACACATTTGAAAAGCACTTAGGGTAGGAATGTCACATAAGCATCCTATTTAACTGACAAATATTTAACATGAATAGTTAACTTCTATAACTGAGCATGCTACCAAAATGCTGGCGTTGAAAGTTATGTTTTGTAAAGGATATGCAGAAAAAACGTATAACATAACATTATTACACAATGTTTCTTTGTCTTTACAATGAATATTTATACCATACTTGTTTTACACCATTTTACCCCTGATAAATAACATTTATCTGAACTTCAAATTGAAGAAGGTATTATAGTAAATCCATCAAAATTCTCTGTTCACAGGGAAGATAATCACATGGTTTCCATAATAAAACTGACGTTAAAAGTAATTCCAGGGTTAAACTGACAAGTTAAATATAATTATATTGTGAAACTGTCTAGATAAAAGTAATTCTATGGTGAAACTATAGTTAAAAATAATTCTAGGGTGAAACATTAGTTAAAGGTAATTCTTAATTCTATGGTGAAACTATAGTTAAAAGTAATTCTTTGGTGAAGTTATAATTAAAAGTAATTCTATGGTGAAGCTGTAAAGTTAAAAGTAATTCTATGGTGAAACTAATGTTAAAAGTAATTATATCCTCAAGACACTTCAACTCGTATTATCTTGAAAAGCAAAAACATTTGTGGAGTTTGATTAAACAGCAGCAAATTAGCAAAAATATTAGCAAAGACCAGAAACAAATTGATCTATATGCATAATACTTCAAAGAAATATTGTATAAACACCAGTATATCCATGTGAACTAACAAACCTGAAGCTGAGAAATAATGACTGTATGTATACTGATGCATTTATCAGCAACGGTGCCTGAGGGTATAGTGAAATGCAGTTTTATAATCCCCTGACATACAAAGTTGAGGATTATAAATCAACTATGGGTGATGTGGAAGTAGGCTGTTTTGCATTGATTTCAATGGTTTGAAGTGTCGGCCATTCAGAAAAAATGGTAAATTACTGAACATAAGATTGCCTAGTAAATTACCAACAGCCAATACATACTGGAGTTGATTGCAGTGTTCTGCACAGAACATGCAAATAAATTTTAAATGATGAATTTATTATAAAAGAATAAAAAAAAAGACTAAGTAAACACAAGAAATGATTTTGGTAGATTTTACTGCCTGAAATTTAAGTCCATTTATGTGCCCAAAATGCATAATGGGGACATGAGGTTAGGTCTATATTTTTGGCGATTGAATGGCGACTCATAAAGGATGATATGGTGTGTATTATTCTGATAGAGTAATTCTATAGCGACATTAAAGTTAAAAGCAATTCTATGATGAAACTGTAAAGTTAAAAACAAAGTTAAAATTAATTCTATGGTTAAACCAATTTTTATAAGACTGGGTCAACCTCAGAGCCATACTGGTGATACTGCTACTTTGTCACTGGGAATCCGACTCAGGATCACAATATTTGTATAGTAGTCTACTAATCACTACACCATGTCATACTCTATTTGAAATTGAAAATGGCATTTAACATTAGGCATGTTGGCCATTTTATTATTAGGCACACTGATGAATATATGAAAATGATGGGATAGCTGGTTGGTAATGAATTTTCCTATGAGAAAGACTATAAGTTTGAATTCTTAAGTCCATTGCACTCACATTAAGATCATCTGTGCTCTGGAAAGGGCTTGCATCCATATGCAATTAGCAAGCATCTCATCATTGTTTGCAAAAGTTGATATAAGTCCAGAAATTGTTGCATACAAACAAAGGCAGGTATATCAAAACTTTTCAAGTGAATTCAGGTGTACGACACGGATGTTTGCTCTCCCCTATACTTTTTATAACATGCATTGACAATATATACCGAAAAGCAGAGCATGAAAAAGAGTCAGAGTGTTTGCATTTTGTGTATGAAACAACACACAAAAATAGCCGTTTGTTGAAGTTTGCATAAGCCATAATTATTCGTCTACATAGGCCAGTTTTGTGCAAACAGAAAGACATGACAGTCAATTTAAAATTACCATGGTAAACAATTGATATTACTGTGCAAACGTGTGTATTTCGGCTTAAAAGATGTATCTAGTTATTTTACTCTTTGTTGTATGGCTTCTGCAGTATGTACCTGAGGAGATGCAGCAAAATATGCCAGGTAATAAATCGTACAATCTATGGTGTGTGGCTTCGTTATTCAAATTCACTACGGGAAAACAGTGTTTTGATTTTCTCAATTATTGAAGTTCATGAGAGTCTGTTATTCAAATAATTGAATTGGCAGATGTTAATCTTGGTATTTATGTTAATGAGCATATGTTTACAACACACTGTCTTAATTAATAGAGTTAGTTAATGAGAGTCTGTAATTTTGGTTGTTGACTTGCCAAGTGATGATATTTACATTAATGAGCGTATGTACACACAACATATAGTCTCATTTAGTAATGTTAATGAGAGGGTTTCCATCATTAATTGTAATATATAGTTTCACAAGAGAATTACTTTTTAACTTCTAAGCTTTACAAAGGCCTCATCACTTTGTTGCTGAATTGACAAATATTAATCTAGCCATTTCAGTTCATGATTACCTATAAACAAAATATAGTCTCAATCAGAATCAGCAAAAGAAATAGAGGAAGGTGTAAAAACACAAAAGAAGAGAATTGGCAACAAGGATGAATAATATGGGGAAGAAATTGTAGGAGTTGGAGAAGATAGTAAAGGAAAGGAGAGGTTGAGGGATTATCTTCCAATGGGGATTAAACGTGCAGAAGAAGATGTATAGTTAATGAGAGTTTGTAACTTTAGTTGTTGACTTAGCAAATGCCAGTCTGAACATTTACTTTCATGGACATATAAAAACAACACTGGAGCAACGTCTGGCCTGGAGCATAGAGAAATAGAGAGGCGATTAAACTGGACGTTATGTATTTTGCTGTTTTGTTTTACTTACAGATAGACATCAGCTGTGCTTTCATTTTGTTATAGAATTTTAGAAAAATTCTTGGCTAACAATGAAAAGGTCAACCAAGGAACACATGCATTGCTAAATTTGGAGACACTCGCAGCACTGAAGCCTGCAGCAGAAGACAGACATCAACGGTGATGATTAGGAAGTTTTATAAACAAGCCCAAGTGCTGAGCAGCTTGATGATGATGCTATCTAATTCTGTAAACACAGCATTAACGTTTACAGAAGTAGTCTTGGACTCATTGTTTAGTTAAGTATGAGGCAGTAACGGATTTCCAGCATTTATTTATTTATATCTCTGACAATCTCTAGCTCTTTTTCCCTGTTTTCCCTTTATTATGGTTGTCAGTACAGTGTGTATATGAAATATGTCTAACAGTTTTTCATGTGTATGTATATGTGTGTGTGTGTGACTATTAACATAAAGCAGTTTGCATAAACTGAAGCAGCATTCAAGAACACTATAATGTTATAATTCCCATAGTTCTTGCCCATTCACAAAACCAAACACTTTTCCTGGTCTACACATTCAGCAGAAAAAGATTAGAACTACTCAGGTTAAAAAGTTAGTTGCATATCCTTTACAAGCATTTTTTGCTGTTGCTGATGTCCTGGCAAGTTTACGTTCAGTAGTTTGTCATTGCTTTCTGAACGACCGGTACCCATACCATTTCATAAAAAACCAGCGCAACGCAGTGTGCTGCCAAATCGCGCGCAGCTGTGTTTCAAACGCAAGTATACGGGATCACGAACAGCGTCCATAACCTCTTCGCCACGGAGACTGGCACTACTCAGGTGACTGCTGCAAATAATGCTGTAAAATGAAGACATACTTGCAACTCCTGTTTGTTCTAAAGCTCTATTGTGTCAAATCAAACTGTGAATAGGCCTAGTGAAGATAAGTGAGGAGAAAACAACATGCACAGTGTTCTCCCTCTCAAATAAAACTCAACAACCTAAGCTGGTATTGAATGGAAAAATATTGCGCCATGAAGAAAATCCAAACTATCTCGGAGTCACCTTTGATCGTCGCCTGACATGGAAAACACAGGTTGAGAAAAATCGAACAAGAGCAAGGCAAAGAATGGCAATCATGAAAAAGCTTGCTGGTACAACGTGGGGAGCAGATGAGAAAGTTCTCAAGAAGTTATATACTGGACGGGTGAGGCCAGTACTGGAATATGGCATTGCAGCTTGGGCAACAGCAGCTAAGTCAAACTTTAACAAAATAAGTAGAGTCCAAAATCAAGGAATGCGAATCATAACTGGAAGCCTGAAGACAACGCCTATTAATGAACTTGAAAAGATCACTTGTTTACAACCAATGCAGGATAGAAGAGATAGCAGAGCCCAGCAACAAGCAGAAAAATTTAGAAGATTGACAGACCACCCTATGTATAAAAGGTTTAGTGGTTTTGGAAAGGGACGACTGAAGCGTAGCAACTTTGTAGAAACTGCAAAACGAAAGATTAGAGCAGATCCCATACTTAACATATCAACAGTCAAACCTATTTACAATGCAGACAAGTTCCCAGCTTGGAGACAGCAGCAACTGCCTGAGATGATAGAAAACATTCCTGGTATTGAGAAAAAGAACACTCAGCATGAAACCGAAAGAAGAGATATAACCCTAAACTACATAAAAGAACAATACCCAAGCAGCAATTGGACCCATGCATATACAGATGGATCAGCCAAAAATTCAATAGAGAATGGAGGAGGAGGAATTCTCCTAAATTTAAAAAATGGAGTGAAAAAAACACATTCAGTGGCAACTGGAAAGTTTTCAAGTAACTTCAAAACGGAGGTAGAGGCTCTGAAACCTGCAGCAGAAATGCTCTTGATGGAGGAAAATAAAGAGAAGCAAATAGCTATCTTCACAGATGCAAAGTCAGCTGTCTCAATACTGAAGAGCAATAACAGCACAGAAATAGCTGACCTAAGAGCAGCACTCCATGGTCTATGCCAGAAATCCAAAAAAGTTGTAATACAGTGGATCCCATCACATTGCAGTATACCTGGAAATGAAGAGGCTGACAGACTGGCAAAAGAGGGCGGACGACTACCACAGCCTGACAATGACATAACCTATAATGAGGCAAAGAGGTTGATAAAAAGCACCTATAGAACCAAATGGGAATCAGAGCATCCAGGCCACCAGAAGGATGATGCATATTACAAACTCGACCGAAGAGAACAAGTAGCAATCTTCAGACTCCGCACAGGACATAACAGGCTGAAATACCACTTGTTCAATAAACTAAAGATAGGAGATACCGATGAATGTAATTGTCGAACTGGAAAAATGACAGCAAAACATTTGCTTCAGGATTGCCCAATATATGCAGAACAGAGAAAAATATTTTGGCCCACACCTGCTTCATTAGAGGACAAGCTCTATGGAGATATCAACACGCTCAAGTTGACCGTAGCTTACTTTAACTACATACAGGTTGACATTTAAAGGTGTATGAAGAAGTATTCAGACTGCCACACTTCATACCACAGGTATGTCGGTTACAAAAGCCTCCCAGAGGCATGAAATGGAATATTGCTGGATAGGAGATCCATTACGTGGAAAGTCCGAATCAAAAGCTCACTGTGTGGGCTTTCAAAAAAGGTGGAAAAGTGTCCTAGTGGCACGAAATGGAATATTGCTTGGATAGCAAATCCATTATGTGGAAAGTCTGAATCAAAAGCTCACTGTGTGGGCTTTCAAAAAAGGTGGAAAAAGTGTCCTAGTGGCACGAAATGGAATATTGCTTGGATAGCAAATCCATTATGTGGAAAGTCTGAATCAAAAGCTCACTGTGTGGGCTTTCAAAAAAGGTGGAAAAAGTGTCCTAGTGGCACGAAATGGAATATTGCTCGGATAGCAAATACATTGTGCGGAAAGTCCGAATCGAAAGCTCACTGTGTGGATGTCATCTGCACACTGCATTCTTCTGGTTTCCGGAAGAACAGCCTATGGTGAACGGAAGGCCCAATATACGGAAGTGAGGCTAAGCAGCCATGTGCAGGACGTGACGATTCCTTGGGTGAGCCCAGTACCAGAGCACTGTGTGTTGGCTCTGCAAGTATGGAAGCCTCCTTGGATGGCGGGGAATGCCCATGGTCTGCCCCTGCCTTCCCTTGAGGGCTGACCAGGATGTCTTTGGCTGTTCTATATGGGCCAGCTAGGATGGGAGATAACACCACAACAGTGAGAGTCAAACGTCCTAAGAAACCCCCGGGAAGGTTAACCCGGTCAACAAATGCCCGCAGAAGTCGGATGTGTCGGCCTAACGGCGCAAGAACGCAGCTCTGCTGTAAACAGGCACAACGCAATCACATCCGAAAAAAAAACTCCGGATGAACGAAGAAGAAGAAGAAGAAACTGTGAATAGTTGGTACATTTATGTCTAATCACATTGTGACTAGTGGACACATTTGTGTCTCATCACACTATGGCTAGTGGGTGTCATCACCTCACCTAAAGATAGAATTAGAGGGCTGCAACTCTAGCCCAAGAGAGACAACCGAGTTGCTCAGACTAAGAAAAGTCCAGAACCTTATCGAAGGTCAACCCTCGAGTTCATGGGTCCGTGGACACTAATGTGGCCCGCCTGAAGCGGGGTCCACGAGGAACTCGAACAGGGTTACCGCCCGTCGAATAGCGACACGCGGAAAACCATCAGAGGACAAATGGACTGAGACCAGGCAACAAGTGTCTGCCTGAGAGGGACTCGTTAGCTCTTGTATAGAGATAGAACATAGGCTAGATAGTGTGCTAGTTTGTTATATGAAATGTTTGATGTTCTATAATCTGTGATATGATGATGATGTAAAGCGCGGGCTGTTTAACCCACTGCGCCAACTGTAGATTGCCACAATAAATCGGCTATATCATAGCGAACGTATTTATTGTTTGTATTAATTAACACCTGTGTGAACCCATTAAGTTACCTAGACAAAGTAAGACGTCAACAGTGGGCATATTTGTGTCTTGTCAAACTATGGCTAGTGGGTACATTTATGTCTCGTTGCACTGTGCCTAGTGGGCACATTTGTGTCTCAACACACTGTGACTAGTGGGCACATTTGTGTCTCAACATTGTGACTAGTGGGTACATTTGTGTCTCGTTACACTGTGGAAAGTGGGCACATTTGTGTCTCATCACACTGACTAGTCGGGACATTTGTGTCTCGTCACACTATAGCTTGTGGACACATTTATGTAGCTTGTGGGGAGCTATGCTGATAATGTCATGAGTGGGATCAGAAGGGGGGTCCATGTCTACATCTGGCATCCACTAAAGTCAGGACAAGACTGGTCACCTGTTCCTCCATGCATCTAGGCCTACACAATATGATGGTCCTAGGACATCCAGGCCTACACAATGTGGTGGTCCTAGGACATCCAGGCCTACACAATGTTGTGGTCCTAGGACATCTTGGCCTACACAATGTGATGGTCCTAGGACATTCATGCCTACACAATGTGATGGTCCTAGGAAAACCAAGCATACATGATGTGATGGTCCTAGGACATCCAGACCTACACAATGTGGTGGTCCTAGGACATCAAGGCCTACACAATGTTGTGGTCCTAGGACATCCAGGCCTACAAAATGTGATGGTCCTAGGACATATTGGCCTACACAATGTGATGGTCCTAGGACATCCATGCCTACATGATGTGATGGTCCTAGGACATCCAGGCCTACACGATGTGATGGTCCTAGGGCATTCAGGCCTACACAATGTGATTGTCCTAGGATATCAAATGTGATGGTCCTAGGACATCCAGGCCTACACAATGTGATGGTCCTAGGAAATCCAGGCCTACAAGATGTGATGGTCCTAGGACATCCAGGCCTACATGATGTGATGGTCCTAGGACATCCAGGCCTACATGATGTGATGGTCCTAGGACATCCAGGCCTACACAACATGATAGTCCCAGGACATCACAGACACATAGCAGATTCATACTTCGGGACGTTTTTGTTGTTTTCTCACTCTCCTTGAATACAGGATGTCAGTTTTCCTTTAACAGCCAACATATCTTCTTTGTTTGACTCAGAAGTGATATGTCACTCACTATGTATGTGCAGTCTTTTGTAATCAACCGCCAACATATTTTCTTTGTTTGACTCAGAAGTGATGTGTCATTGACTATGTTTTGTGTGTCTCAGAAGTTATATGTCACTATGTTTTGTGTGTCTCAGAAGTTATATGTCACTATGTTTTGTGTGTCTCAGAAGTGATGTGTCACTGACTATGTTTTGTGCAACTCAGAAGTGATATGTCACTGACTATGTTTTGTGTGACTCAGAAGTGATATGTCACTGACTATGTTTTGTGTGACTCAGAAGTGATATGTGACTATGTTTTGTGTGACTCAGAAGTGATATGTCACTATGTGTTGTGCAGTCTCTTGTATTCAAGTACTGCGTACATGGTGCTAGACCCATATTTGTATGACCCAACTGACAATCCAGGGCTGATGTGGTCATCATGCCAGCCATCTTCACTGCCCATGACCTTTCCTGGAATCAAATACAGGTTGGGTCGACCTGGGAACTCTGGTCAATTTTAAACATCCTCCTCAATGTAAATTAGTTAGTTAGTCGACAGATCATCCTCATTGCACATCGAACCATTCAGTCCATAAGTGCTCAGATCCCCTCCTCAGTAAATCCCACAGCGTGTAGCTGCTCACGAACACCAGTTCTGTGTTGGTTTATTAATCTTCTTTAGCTTCCTGCTTAGTGTTCTTTCTTTTTTTGTGTGGCCACACCTCTCTTAACTTGTTGTTCTCACAGTCTGACCATGGTCGTAGATTCACAGTTCGTCCTTGGTTCTCGCAAAAGTCTTACTTCTCATAGAGCATTCAGAATGCCAGCCTGGTCCAAGGCTCGTCCGCCTTCCACAGTAGCCCTACCTGCAAGCCTGTCAGCCTGCTAATTTCCTTGTATACCCGTATGCCCTGGCACGAAAATGAAACTAATCTTTGCCAGACATGACCTCTCCACATAAATTCAAATGCTTAACCACCGGGCCAGCAGATGGGCATAATATGTTGTAATGCCTTTATTTTCCCAGATGGGGTTCAATGTTGAATTGTTTCAGTCTTCTTGTGTTTCCTGTTTAATCTAGACTCGACTGTATAATAAACGTTGCTAGGCTGTTACTATTTCATTTGTAGCTTTCATTCATCCATCAGGAATATTTACTGGTCCTTGTGCATCACTGTTTTTGTTAAACTTGAAATGTATCTCTGATATTTTGTACACAGAATTTGTGTGGTTCTAGTTCCATTACTATATTTATGCTCATGTGCTTCGTCTTTGTTAAATGATGTGCTGAGAAGTTAATTGAAGCAGTTGTCTTACTCGTCTGAATTATAAATAGCTTATTTCATCACCATTTCCATCATTTATGCTTTTTGTTGGATAATAATATTCATCCCTGTTTCTCATGGCTCTAATAATCTTGTAGAAGCTTCTTGTTGCAATTTAGTCATCTCTGTGTTTTCTTTATTGTCTTGCCAGGTTTGTGGCTTGTTTGATTACTCTCTCTGAATATCCCCTTAAAAGTAAGTAAAAAGTAATGGATCACTTGTCATGATTCGAGGTGTATTTTGTATATAATGCAGGCACATATAGCTAGCTATCCTACGCTCAATACAGCCCTTAAAAAAATGCAAAGCAGCTTATCAAGAGATTAGAAAGTGGATAAGGGTAGATAAATGATAATATTTAGATGGCCCAGCAGGAGAGAAAAAAGTAGCAGTCATTTACAGCAAATGGAAAACTCAGACTTTTAAAGTAACACAATGAAAATATCAAGAAATGTAATCAACCAAGTGGACTGATGAAAAATAGTAATGGGAAACAAATTCCAATGAAATAAGAGGTGAGGAAATGATGCCGGCACTGGATAGAACACACTCTGAGAAAACATGTAATAGCTTAACTAGAAAGTCCTTTCTTTAGATCCCATAGGACAAATAAATAGACATACCTAAAAACACAGGGAGAAAAGAATTAGAGACATAGATGAATAATATGGGGAGGAGATGGAGGGAGTTGAAAGAGATAGAACAAGATCAGATGGCTTGATATGCACTGAATGAAGGCCTATATTCCATTGAGGGATAAAAGGCAGCAAAGAAGATAAGGATACTAAATATAGCCTTGCTATATATTAAAGCCTAACTCAATTATACATACACACAAGGGAAAGTCATGATGTAACAGGAATTTTATTATCAAGTGCATGGGCGAGTACTGATAATGGAAAATCTTATTTCCGGACACAAACTGGCTCTTAACCAATACCCCTAAGTAGGGGTTATGAGGATTGAACAGTTAGCTAATAGTAATATAAAATGGCTGCCCCACTATCGACTTGCACTGTGCAAGAACAATGAGGCATTAGTAGATTTTTGCCATCAGAGGGTTTGAAACCTTGTGAAATCTACAGAATAAAGATACCTTGATATGGAGACAGTTGTTTGAGTCAGGGGAGAGTGTATGAATAATTAGAAAGAATATATGATTGAAATGCGCAATTCAGTAGATACACTAAAACACAAAAAAAGTTAGTTGCATATATCCTTTACAGGACGTAGCAGTCAACTGTCTTTGGCTGTTTATGATTCCAGGGCAAGTTTAAGTTCAGTAGTTTGCCATTGCATTCTGAATGGCCGGCACTCACACCATTGTATGGAAACCAACACAAGGCTGTCCGCTTCTAAATCACCCGCAGCTGTGTTTCGAATACAATATATGGGAAAACGCATTGCGTCCATAATCACCAAGCTGGCAGATGTGCTACATGTTCTGAAATGTAAAGTCTTGGAACATCCAGCATACAGTCCAGATTTGGCGCAATATCAACTGTCAAGACAGCAAGGTGTCAATGAATTATATATATATATATATATATATATATATATATTGAGAGAGAGAGAGAGAGAGAGAGAGACAGGAGAGAGAGAGAGAGAGAGAGAGAGAGAGAGAGAGAGAGAGAGAGAGAGAGAGAGAGAGAGAGAGAGAGAGAGAGAGAGAGAGAGAGAGAGAGAGAGAGAGAGAGAGAGAGAGAGAGAGAGAGAGAGAGAGAGAGAGAGAGAGTCTCATAAATAAGCATTACATGGTTGTTGTAATGCCAGTTCAAGTACTGTTTATGAACAATTTCTGCAGAGCTCAAATAACTACTAGTTTATCATAATACCAAGCTTCCATAAAAGAACTAGCAAATTATCTCTCACGCAGCATGCCAACAGTTAACAATGTGATTAACATTTGTGAGGAAAAAAGTGTCATGCATGTGTGCCACTAAAAAACAATTCATAGACATAATAGTCAGTACAACTGTAGTTTATTTAAGCTAAATAAATATGTGAGGGTAGCAGATAAAATTGACTACAACACAATTTAAAATTCAAATAATTATTATACGATCGCAGAAAAATCAGAGAAACAGAAACAAAACATCTCTCCAACATGAACAGTCTTGTTACCAATACTGACTATTCAGCTCACGTTCATAAAATTATTAAACATGTATGAACCAATAGAAATACTGACACAATCATAACTATTTATAATTTCAATGAAGGAATGATTTTTCAATAAGCTTCAGCAACTATTAACATTGCATAAGTGCTCCACCATCTTGGAATAGAATACAGGAACATTTGTGAAATAGGAATGTAGTGAACTGTAAAAACTTTATTACTAATAACTGTTCTCTGAAATGTGAAAAGGGTGTCACAGAAAACATCCAAGTCAAATGTTATATTCTCATGCATCATATCAATGATATATACCTTCAGCTGGTAGGAAACTATAAAAATAAAATGACAACGGGCAGGTTGTTCATAAACTCATCTCTTGATAATTCTGCAAGCCTGATGTAATATGGCATGTGAACATTTTGTCAAGAGCACAAGGCACTAGATTCATCAACACAGAAGGGGTGTGATTTGTTGCTATACTCTGGCAGGAATGATCAGGAGGAGACTAGACAATCTATGAACCTGGCCAGGGTGTGACGATGATGATGATCCTCACTAATCACAAATTCTGGTACTCCTACTTTTACCAAAATAAATGTGGTGAATTCTTCTATAAAGAACCATATTTCACTGTTATCATGGATGATTGGGAACATAGTGCTAAGTACTTCTTGTTTTCATGACAAAATAATATATGAATGAGTGATGTGGTCAGCATTACACTAGACTCCATGTCTAGTAGAACATTTTCTAGTACTTATTTTATTTATGACCACCAGACCAGCGGGTGAGTACATAAATCACCACTAGACAGCAACTTCTGTGCAAATTATTCTGCTAGCTAAATGAATTTTGCTAAATGTCTGTAGCTACAAGTCTTCTGCTAAACCTGCCACCTAAAACTATTTGTCTAAAGCTTCTGTCCCTAAAATTCTTGCCAGCTGACCTAGCGGCCATGTGTTTGAAACCCTTTAGTGGTGGAGATTTTTTCACATACCTGAACTTCCATATCGACCCAGCCAAACAAATGACCACCAGGAAATGTTCTGGGAAGTAAACATGGCTGGAAGGACACTGACCACCTCATCCGTCAAGTGCCACTTGGTCTAAAACATACGAGTCTAGCACCTTATACCCAACAGCAATATGGTATGACAAGAAGTCCTTTAGTATTTTTTCTGTTTGTATCTACAAGTATTTTGCTTACCTCTCTAATCCAAAGACAACCTAGTCAATATTATGCCAATGTCTTTGCTCCCCAGAAATATCCTGGTATCCGTTGTAAGCTGGGTTGACCTGGGAGCCCAGGCCAATTGAAAAATGCATGCTGTGAAGTGGTTTTTGAACACACAACCACTGGGCCAGCAGACAAAAGTGCTAGCCATTAGGCGCTCCGGTCAATGACAACAAAATCCCTACAAGCTTCTGTACCTACATCCTTGCTGGTTAGAATTGTTTGATTATTTCCCATCAGCTGGCATACTTAGGTATTCCTGTAGCTAATAGTCCAACTGTTCATTTCAAATGGGACAGTGAAGCAATTGTAAGAATCATATTGTTTCATAGCTTCTGCTACTCTAGCCTACATCATCTAAAAGCAGTTAACCCTATTAGTACCAGAAACCTGGCCAAGGGTTGGGTTTAAACCTCAGAGGCAGTCAGATGGGACAGCAAATGAGGTAAATATAAAATCAAATACTTTCTGTCAGCAAGGAGCAGGTCCCAGTGAAATCAATTGTTTATGATAAAATGCACAGCATGGGATTGCTTGAAGGAGCAGTTCCCAATAAAATCAATTGTGTATGATCAAATGCACAGCATGGGAATGCTTGAAGGAGCAGTTCCCAATAAAATCAATTGTCTATGATCAAATACACAGCATGGGAATGCTAGAAGACAGACATATATAAAACCATCCAATGAATTCCAGAAAGATAACTGATGTGGTGTCACTCCTGTGGACAAAGCCAGTTTGTGATGGTGCTGAACCCCAGTCTCAATGAGGTCCAACTCAACACTGCAACAGATATAATATTTTATGCAGGAAAAAGATATTGAAGTCAGGGGCTCAAAACTAAGGAATGCAAAAGGAGATAAATCTAATTGTATTAAAATAATCATACAAGTTATAAGGATTGTCATCATTCTGCTAGCTAAAATTATTCTGGCGATCCTTCTGCCAGTTGATACTTAGGTTATTCTAATTCTACCCACATTTTGTCATCATTTTGCCACCTGATAGTTGGGTTATTCTCATTTAGCCAAATTTTGTCACTCTTCTGAGAGCAAGGTATTCAACTTCCTGGCATTTAAGAGTTAACTATTTAACACATATTCTTCATAAATAATTAACCCTTGATTAATGAAGCAGTTGTATATTTTTACACAAAGAGTCATCTTTAAGTCACTAATTGGATATATTTCAGAAAAAAGTTTATATTTAAATGAAGGGGTTATATTCTATGCAGAGCCAATCTTCAAATGACCAAGCAATTTTACACAAAGAGTTAATTTTCAAGTGATCATCAGGGTCATATTCTACTTAAAGGTCTCATATTCTACGACTGGATTATCTAAGAGAAATAGTGCAATCAAAAATGTTATATATATAGTCTCATCCATAAGTACAAGATGTAAAAATATTCAATATAAAGATACACTGAAGTAGAAAATATCAAAACACCATAAAACAATGATCAGCAAGAATACTGGTTTCATGACTCTTCTAGCATTCTGGAAGCTATCTGTACAACCAGATCTTTAATTTAGCACAGTAGTAAAACAATAATCATAATAATAGTAATAAAAAAAGCATGTGTGTAATCAGTGCACATGTTGCGCCATAGCTGAACAATCAACACACCACCCAAGTTGACCTTAGCAAAACTGCAGCTTCTGGAGCACACCCGGCCTGCAGGTTCTTCACGCCTTTATTCATTTCACACACAATTAAAAACAATTCCCCTGTGTTAATGTTGCATGTGTCTGTGCAAGTGTTTATGTATATATATATGTGTGTGTGTGTGTGTGTGTGTGTCCGTGCACATGCATGTGTGTGTTCATAGTTCTATACAAATTCAACATTCACACATACATATGTATATTTGTACATATACATTCCTATAGAAATTGCTAAAAGTCTACACACACACACACATATATATATATATATATATATATATATATATATATAATATATATTATATATATATATATATATATATATATATATATATATATATATATACACACTCACTAATCTGGAATGTGCTGGTTTGGTAAGGCAACACAGTATCACACTAGAAATAATTCAGCCACTTACAAAGTTGATAACTTAGAAACTGGTTTGTAAATTTGTGCACAGAAATATCCCGTTGTGAGAGACATTCAAAGTTTGCCTATGGAGGCAGACAATAAAACTGTGCTGCCTTATATGAACAAGAACATCTGAACTCTTCAGTCATAATGTGAATATACTAAAACTATGCATACACATGTGATGAGAAAATAGGCTTTGGAAAATATTATCTCAACTGGAAAGATCAGTAGCTGAAAAGGCAAGGGTAGAGAGAGAAATGCTGCCAGAAGGATCTGGATGAATGATGGTATGAAGGAATGTGATCAATAGAACTGATCCAGAGCATCATGGATCAAGATGTGTGGGAGATGCAGGCATGCCTTTGCCAGTTGGGATGGCACATGATGATGATATAGACACAATTCCTTGTAGAAAACCATTCTCCTGTTGCAGGCCAGGAGTGGAGAGGAGACAAAGAAATCCTGGCATGATAAGATTACACAAGGGTCAAGCTATGACATGCACTCACAAATATTCTGCAAGATAAGAGTGGTGCAGACCACAGCCGTGAACGCACCTAGCGTAATATCATGACAAATGGGCAGTGTTATGGGATAAATATAAAGATTGATACAATGCTTGAATGAATCATGAGATATATAGACAGAACACAGATTTGCTGCCACAAACTACACCATAAACAAACTCCAGTGAATCAACAGGTGGGGAAAAGACGTGGACGCTGGACTGGATACACGTTGAGAAAACCTGAGGATAGTATAACTAGATACGCCTTTGTATGAAACCCACAAAGATAGTATAACTAGATACTCCTTTGTATGAAACCCACAAGTCAATGAAATAGAAGGAGTCCTAAAAACACATGGAGATAAGAATTAATAATAGAGATGAATAAAATGGAGAGAACATTGAAGGACCTGCAGGAGATAACACACAAGATAGCTTGGCGTGAGCTAGCAATGGGAAATATAGGGCACCAGAAGACACATTTATTGCCTTTTTGATAATTTCCAGTGATCCTAAATTTATCTTTTCATTCATGTGTATGTAGTATAGCATGTTTGATCAAATAGTATTACTGTCTTACTATGTTCTGTTAAAAAGTCTCAAAGACTACGAGCAACACCAGCGCATAATTAAAAAGACTGTATGCAAATATAAAGGGAAAGGTAATGTCATGGCAGATACTGCCCCTGTGTGAAATATTAGGCTTTAAAATATTCTAGGTACAATATGAGTTGCTTTCCTCACTACCTTTCCTTTGCAGACAATTCCCTGAAAACTATCCAGTACTCATTTATTGAGGCTAGGTCCCCACAACACCCACAAGGCTGATCTTGTGGGGAAAAAAAGAATCCTGCCACTGCAGGGACTGAACCTTGTCCACTGTCTTGGTGGGCAACTACACTAACAACTGTGCCACTACAGCTCTCTCTCTCTCTCTCTCAACATTGGGTCAGTAAAAATCCTTGAAACAACAAAATGTTAACATATGATAATGAATATATGCACTGTTTTATATATCTACCGGTCTACCTGGCCTAGGGGTTAATGTCTTTCTTCGTAATCCCGTATATTCTCATGAGTAACGTAACCTGTGTGAGATTTGGTAGCGATTCTCGCCGCGTTGGTAACTTACGGGGTATGTGAGCCGGTCACTCAGAAAGCAATGGCAAACTACTGAGAGTAATCTTGCCTAGTACATCAACAGCAGCTGAAAATGCTGATGTTGACTGCAATGTCATGTAAGGGATATGCAAATTTATATATCTAACAATCAATCAATCAATCAGGTGCTGTCTCCACAATGAAGGTTGGCTGCAATGGATCTCCAACACTGTCTGTCTCTCGCCCTGATTGTACATTCTGTCAGGCTGATGTTCCATCTCTTGATGTTATCTTCCCACTTGTATCGTTGTCTACCTCTTGCTCACTTGCCCTCAACCTTGCCTTCCAATATGGTTTTTATAAGAATATCATGTCTTTTAATGTGGCCAAAATATTTCACTTGCCTCCTCTTTATTTCTTTCATCAACTCTCTCTTCATTCCAAGTTTTTCTAGAACCTCTGCATTTGATTGTTTTTGTTTCTATGAAATACAACACATTTGTCTGTATATCCACATCTTCACTGCCTCCATGAGACTTTCTAGTTGCTTGTTCAATGTCCAGGCTTTCGTGCCATACAGTAGCATATGACAATTCACATTTTTAATGTGTTGTTAATCTCTCTTGATGTTAATACTGATTCATGCCATTGAAAGCATTTCTTGCCATTCCTATTCTCTTGTAAATTTCTATTTCACTTCTGCCATCATCTGTTATTATATGTTCAAGATAGGAGAAACTTGTTGCTTGTTCTAGTATCTCTCCGTTTACTGTGATGTTCATTGATGACCTTTCCTTTCCACTGCTTATTATCACTGCTAACAATGTCAGGAAATTCATATAAACATCATATTTACACTGTAATAGAACAGGCAGATTTTCAAAGAATATAAGTCATATAGCTTTTGTAACCTCAAAAACTGCCAACTCTTTTCACCAGACTACAAAACCATTACAACAATGAGGTCTTATTACATAGTTTATCATAGAAATCTAACTTATCTTGAAAAATAATGTGTCAACGACTATTGTTCTTGTTAACCCAATACAACTGAGTTGTCTCCTCTTGGTAGCCAGATATAATTCTTTAAAGTGTGGCTGGCTGGATGGCTGGCCAAAGAACATGGAGTTAGTTTGTTACAGTTGTTGAAGACTGTTTTCAAAATGGATTCAGACAATATTTGAAATGGCAATTAATTCATAACTGACAAAATGCTTTTTTCTAAAAAAAAACAACAACAAATACTTGGAAGTCTATTTTCAACATGAAATCCAACTTGCCCTCCATATAGCATTTTCATTTTGGTTAACATTTTAACAGTATATATTTGAGGATGTTAACAAAATTACAAACACCCAGTATAAACATACACATATGCCCACATATATAAAACAGGTAAGCAATTTACCTTCTACCAGCAAACATACCAACTTTGAGAGTTTCATTATTTGAAGAAAACAAAATCAATAATCAAATGTATAAATAATATACAGACATGAAGACTGTCAACAGTGAACATTTATTGATAATAAAAAAAAAATGTAATGGCTATATTCAAATAACTATCAACAAAAGAACATCACCAAGAATCAACATCAACTTTAGAACAATGTGAAATAACAATGTTAGAATGATTCTAATTACCAACACCAACTTTGACACAAACTCCATAACCGCCATCTTTAAAACAACTCTGATTATCAAAATAAGCTAAAGAACAACTTTGAGTCCTAACACTAACTTTAGAACAAATCCAACTAATAACATTATATTTAGAACAATTCCAACTGGCAACATCAAATTTACAATAATTCCAATCAACAGCATCAACTTTAGTCTACCTTAAAATGTCAACAAGTTAAGAATCAAAATTAATTATCAACATCGAGTTTAGAAAAATTTCAGCCAGGAAGATCAATGTTAGAAGAAATAATTACATACAGTAACACTCAAAATTGTCAACAACGGCTTCCCACAAACAAAACTAAGGATATAATGAACGTCAGTTCATTATTCAGAAATATACCACAAACACAATTAAGGATATAATGAACATCAGTTCATCATTCAGAAATATACCACAAACAACAACAAACAAATTAAGGATATAATGAATATCAGTTAATCATTCAGAAATATACCACAAACAACAATAAACAAAAAAACACAATGATTTCATATAATGTAGTTGTTGCTTCATTATGGAGATAATGAATGCTGCCATTATTGTTGTCACAGATCAGTGGTTCCCAGAATGGACAATACCATCCCCTGAGGGTGGTAAATATATTCAGACACCAATGAGGGTTTGAATTTGCAGTAAATTTAATACCAAATGAGGAAGGAACTGTGCGTATTTATGAAAGCACTAGAGATGTAATCTAGGAAGTAAAGGGTAGCAGCCCAATAAAAGGGAACCACTGTTACTGACAGCTGCAGCATGATCTTTTGGCCTCAGTAAACACCATCAATAAATGAAATGTGTTGTAAGCAGGATACAAAAAGGTAAAATTATCACGAAATCTGAGAAGATACAATGTAATGCACATGAAATAACAGAAACAGATTATAAACATGGTTTACATCATCAATCATTAAGCAAATGTACATGTATAACAAAATTCACAGCAATAAGAGAAAATTTCTCTTTATGACTTATGTATGATTGAAAACACTCAAGTATATTTATAAAATGTGCATATAAACTACAATTTTATGGGGGAAAAACAATCATCAATAAAACAGTAGAAATTGCTGTTTCTTCCACAAGAATTAAATTTTGTCTCTTAATAGTCAATTTGTTTAAAAAAAATAGTTGAAACATCAATTTTTTCTTTTAACCCACCCTGAAACAGTTGAACAGAAAACTGACAAGCAATACACAAAACATTTGACAACAATAATTTAGATTAAATGCAATGATTACATTTGAGGAAACTGTTATCACTAATAAATTATCACTGTTAGGAACTGGTATCTGTGGAATCACAAAACATGATCAACAGATAAAGACGTTATTTTGGCTTCTTTGAAAGTTGACTGGCAAAACATACTGTTTTAACTGGCAAAATTGCTGCCACAGACACTGCACTGGCACCTGACTGTCTTGACAGATGATAGTTTGTTACATTGTGCTTTAAAAATTGCATAATAACAGCAACCCATAGCGGGGACCAGGTATGGAGTAATACCTCTCCATAACACAAAGTCTGGGCTGAATTGTAGAGACCAT
This sequence comes from Cepaea nemoralis, assembly GCA_014155875.1. Classification (NCBI taxonomy): domain Eukaryota; kingdom Metazoa; phylum Mollusca; class Gastropoda; order Stylommatophora; family Helicidae; genus Cepaea; species Cepaea nemoralis. The sequence goes on along the minus strand of JACEFZ010004414.1, from coordinate 199,299 downwards.
GTGTTGCTCATGCAGCATGATCCCTCTCGAGACCTGCCTAGTTTACTCCAGAGGAAAGGTAACACCAATACCTCTAGAACAAGACAAGCTGCAGAAGATGATGGATCAGCACAGCAATGCTTTTATTGTCCGCTTTTTGGAGCTTTGACACTAGACCAGTTGCCAACCAAGGTTAAGGGCCTGGTCTGCTCTGCCATGACATTTAGTCTTTAGGTTGCATTTCCTTGCACTAGGATAAGGTTTATACCCTCCCAACTGTGCTCCTTGCCACAGGCAATGTAACATAAAAATAATAATCAACTATTTCTGACATTTCTCAGTCTTCTTGTGAATTCTTCTGTTTTCCATGTTTGGCATCAGAACACAGCGTACAGACAAATAAAGCACCTATCAGCTTCTTTTGTATAGTTTAGTTTAGTCAACGGATTAACATCACGACACATGGGTGTAACCCATAAGTGCTCCGCTCTACTCCTAGAATCTCAGCTCAGTGCACAAACTCCATAGCACCAGTGAGGAAATATTTTGGGTAGAGTTCTAACTCAAAATCTTGCCCAGGCAGTGCCGCTAGGCTACTATTTTTCAATTTCCAAATGCCAAGGGATTTTTTACATGCGCAATAATACACACGGGCGTCCGATCTCACTACAAAGAGACCATGGGTAAATTTCTTATATGAATGTAGATATTTGGATGTTTTAGAATAGGTGCTATTTGATAGTCGATGTTTTCTTTCTGTATTCTCATTTCTATTTCTCTATCTTGTCTTCCATCCTCTGTAAACACACTGCTCAGATAATTGTACTATCTAACTTGTGTTAATGATTTTCTATTTATATTATGTGATACTGCAATAAATCATATTTTGATATAAAAATCTGTATACATGACAAGAACATGGTTAAGGTCATCCCATGGCAGATACCGTCACTGGGGCGTCACAAGTGTCAGACCTTATTACCTTCAACTCCACACGATATGACGACAAATGACTAGTGTCACTCCTCATAATTTTTACTTCCCCAATAAGCTAGAAAATGATCCAGTAGCCATTTGATAAGGCTGCGATAGTTGCTGAGCCATATTGGTTGAATAAATAAATCCTACCACTACTGACAAACCACAGCAGCACAAACCACTGTCCTTCAGGCCTCCTACATACAGCTCCCAGATAATTGCAATGTTGTTTGTCCATCAAAAATGATGCTGACGATTCATTTCATCTAGTTGGGTTGAAAGTTTGGAGCTGTGAGTACTAAGATGGATGGTAAGGCCTAATTTGGCTTGAAATGTTCTTTGACAATGTGGGCAAAGAATGCTTGACGTTCCAGGAGGAGGATCTACTGCAGTGGTTTTTTTCTTCAGCCTTTTTTTTCACAACTCTTGCGGTCTGTTTGCTTCACAAGTGACTACACCCTTGCATAATGATGTACGCCACAAGTTTTGGTCTTTGGCAGCAGTCTCCCTAGTGTGGTTTCAAAAGCTGTTAGTGAGATCTTTAAAGTGTTTCCTCTGGTCGCTTTGGGAGCGTTTAACACAGCGCAGCTTACCATAAAAAAATTCGTTTAGCTGTGATCTGGCATGCGAGTCATGTGACCAGCCCAGCGAATCTGATTCTTCATTAGTAGAGCGTGGATACTGGGCATGGACACTCTAAGATTTCAGTGTCTGGGATCTTGTCTTGCCACTTAATCTTCAATAGCTTCCTAAGGCAGACCGTGTGAAAGCTGTTTAATTTCCTGGTGTATCGTTGATAAAGTCTAGATTTGACAAGCATATAGCGGTGTGGAAAATACGATCGCTTTGTAGACTTTCAGCTTTGTTTGCAGGCTTATTCCATTTCCCATACATTCTTGTACAGACTGCCAAAGGCCACGCTGGCCTTGGAGATTCTTATATTCACTTCGTCATCAATTGTGGCAGCTCACACATAGGGCTTTATCATCATGTAGCAGGTCCAGAACGCTGCCCTCATCCTAGAAAGTTTCCCCACCCAATGGCAGTTCTCCTGCCACCTGCATCCTCAGGCCCATGGTGTCTGTAATGTCCATATGGCTCCATACATGGCAATTATTTACAACTGTGACAACAAGCTGAAGAAATGTCACTTTGGAGTCGCACTCCCCTACCTTAAAAAATAGCCAAAATGATGCAGGTTAAAACCCATATCTCATGAATATACTGCCTCATTGCATACCTTTGAGGAAGTGCCCTAGTATTGCCTCACAAAAACTTTTCCGATATACCCAAAATAGATATTATGTATGCATAATACAATAAACTTAGAAAGCAATTCCATCTGTTTCATAACTGTAATTGTCTTCAATACACAACATACTTGTATTTAGTAACAGCAGATATGATTGATGTAAAAACAGGCTAAAAAACATTATTAATCAAATAATGTACAATGATTGAACACACAATTATGCAACTGAACACACCTATCACTTCATATGGTGGGTACTTGCGCAGATTATTTTCAAATGAAATCAACTGCTTTCAATGAAAGATTAGAGGAATGTCTCCAAAAGGCCTTTGTGTGTTTCCAAGGTGAATGATCGCAACAAAATTAACACACAAACATAAAAACTGGCATCATTACATTTCGTCCATATCTCTGTAGTTGGGCTCAACACTGACAAAGTAGTCATCAAAGAAGTACCGAAGGCTCTCAAACGTTGGCCTTTCTTCAGGATTCCGATTCCAGCACTTGAGCATCTTTTCAAAGTATGAATCAGGCACTTCAATTGGACCATTAGTAGGCTTGCTCATCCGACGGCCTTTTTCCACCATCTGCAGCACTTCGGAACCAGCCATGCCTATAAGAAAGAAATAGAATTACATCCATAAATGACACTTCCAAGACAGTGGTGGGGGATTCAATTCCCAGCAGAAGCGTATTATTTTTCCAACCAGTTCAGTTCTGGGGTTTATCCGGCCAGATAAGAATGGGTGCAGGACAATTTTCAGAATTTTATGTGAATTATTGAGTTGAGTCAAGAACTGACATCACAGAACTCTGGGCATTCCCATGTGTGCTTCGTTCTTATTTTCAACAGCCAGTGAAGAGTCCTAATACAAACAGTACCAGTAGCAGTCTGGCATTTCTTCAGAGTCTTGAGGGTCAGCTAGATAGATGCTCAACCTCTACAGCACCATTGTCTCCAGGCCGTGATGATCTATCTGTTCTTCTGCTCTATACACATGATGCCAAAGGGCCCTGACCATGTTTGCCCTATCCTGCACCAACTCTCCACCGAGTGGTGCAGATCAAGCCAATCTGTACGCCAGCTTATTTCCCACCACACCAGCATGTCCTGGGGAACAAATCCAACAGTAGCTCTCTATTTTTGATTGTTGCCTGCCACTCTGCCTGAAGAATGCCTGTCTTCACCTTTCTCACCATACTTTGTGAGTCTGTTGCAATCACGACATGCGTGTGCTTTGTCCCACAGGCAGCGGAACTGTCTGGGAAGGAAAGGCTGCAAGAGTGGGTTTCAGATATTCATGGAAGTTATATGTTTGTGCAAATCATTCATGGAGTGGTAAGTCATAGGCACTCGCAGCTCTAAGTCCAGCCAGGCATTCATCCCTAATCAAACAGTCACTTGGGGAGTCGCGGCGGTACAGTGGCTAGATGCTGGGCTGGCGGCCCAATGGTCATGGGCTCCCAGGTCCAGCCAGCCTAAAATGGGTACCTGGCAATGTCTTGGGAAGTACAGGTTGCCAGTGGGATACTGACCTCATCAGCACTGGAGTGTCCACTGGTCTATAACAAATATGGGTTTTAGCACCAGATGCCCAATGCTCCTAAGGCATGTCAATGTGTTCTTTACTTACTTTACCGTATGCCAAGTATGTCCTAATGCATGTCAATGGGTTCTTTACTTACTTTACCTTTACCGTATGCCAATTACGTCCTTATGCATGTCAATGGGTTCTTTACTTACTTTACCATATGCCAAATACATCCTAATGCATGCCAATTATGTCCTAATGCATGTCCATGGGTTCTTTACTTACTTTACCGTATGCCAAATACGTCCTAATGCATGTCAATGGGTTCTTTACTTACTTTACCTTATTGTTTTTAAAACACAGTCACACAAGTTATGACCAGGGATTGTGGCACCCACGCTACATGTGGGTTGACTATGTACACTTCAGTTGGTCTACATTTGAGATGGATACTTATGATGATCTAGGTTGGTTAAATAGAAATAGATCAGGGATTGTGGCAGCTATGCTATTTTTGGGTTGGCTACGTACACTTCAGCTGGTCTACATCTGAGCTAGATAATTAGAATGGATCTAGATTGGATAAATAAAAATATATTAGGAATTGCAGCAACCATGCTATATTTAAGTTGAATATGTACAGTTGGTCTACATCTGAGTAGACTACTTAGAATGGATCTAGGTTGGATAAATAGAAATTACAAACATGATGACACATATCAATGCGAGATCAAAGACGAAATTATGATAAGTTTGATGTATATAACCAGCACCTGTGGCTTAGGGGATAGTGACGAGCAGAATGGTTTGAAATAATCTGCGGACAATTTGGAAGTGGATAGCTTTGCTTTGATTTTCATGGTATGAGGAAGAGGAGTGGTTGGCCGAGTAGCCAGAATGCTGGAATTTTCCTTCAGGAGACCTGGGTTCAAATCCTCAGTAAGATGTGGATTTTTTCTGTCGAGTGCAAAAAGAAAACCCTAACCTGCACAGTTCACGGTAACTGCACTAGCCAGGCAGCCTTAATTCCTCAGGCTCAAGCCCCCCTCCCCCCATACACTGCAAGGTACTTTATAGGCAGTAAATGACAGTTGTTCAGAGGAGCGGCTGGCAGAGTGGCTCGAATGTTGGATTCTCCTTTGGGAGACCCGGGTTCGAATCCTCAGTAAGGTGTGGAGTTTTTTTTTCTGTCGGTGGCAAAAAGAAAACTCTAACCTGCACAGTTTGCGGTGAGTTTATACTGGCCAGGTGGCCTTAATTCCTCAGGCTCAAGACCCCCCCCCCCCACCATACAACGCAAGGTACTATATTGGCAGTATGACAGTTGATAGTAATGGCAAACTTTAAAAAGCTAGTTGCATATCCTTTATAGGATGTCACAGTCAATCCCAGCATTGTTTTTGGCAAGTTTACGTTCGGTAGTTTGCCATTGCTTTCTGAATGACCAACACTCACACCTTTGTATGGAAACCAACGCTAGGCATTGCCAAATGCCGCCAAAATCCCACATAGCTGTGTTTTGAACGCAGTATGCAGAATTACAAATTGTATTCGTAACCCCTTTGCCACAGAAAACTACAGGCAAACTACAGAACAAAAATTTATAGTAAATCACACACAACCAATAAATGATGGGGTTCACTGCAACATCCTGTAAAAGACATGCAAATAAATTTATGTCTCCAAACATCTTAAATGTTTTCTATGTACATAAATATCAGGAAACAAGAATATTTACCAGGATATGGAACTTTGCCATACGTTATGATCTCATACATTAGGACCCCAAAGGACCACACATCTGATTTAATGCTGAATTTTCTTTCAAGGGCAGCTTCTGGAGCTGTCCATTTGATTGGGAACTTTGTATCTGAAAGAAACATGACAGTATTTTAAACAAGGTAACACTACATATCAGAACACAAACAAAAAACAAACTCACATCTAGTTTCTTGCTATAAAACAAATATGCTGCAGTGTTACCCTTGTCATTGATTCCTTCATTCTGTTCTACATGAGGCCCTGGTTTAATTGATTTTCCCTTCTGTTCTTTGGTTTTGTTTGTTTTATTACCGTCTTCATCCTGCCATGTCCAGTAAAATGGTAATCCCACAGATATACAAAATACCAAAACATTTTCCTTTACTACGAGTATGAAGTAGGGTGATAAACTCTTCTCTTAACCCTTCCCCACTTCAATCAAGAGCAAACTATAAATTTGGGTACTCATTATAAAACTATTAAACATAGACAGTCAAAATTTTTTTGGGCGTGTTATGAGAGGAAATGAATTGGAGAACTTGGTGACAACTGGCAAAATCGAAGGGAAGAGACCAAGGGGAAGATCGAGAAGTAAATACCTGGATGGCTTGGCCACATGGCATGGTTGAGACAGAAACACTAAGCTGATCCATGACTCTGGTGATCGAGTGAGATGGCAAAACATGACCGCCCACGTTTATCGGCATGGCACATGATTATTGATTGACTGATTATAAATCTTAAGGAGTCAAGGGATTTTTCTTTTCTTCGTTCACTCACTGTGAACTCAAGTGTCCTATATACATGCACTATAAGTAGTAGTACTGTAAGAAGTCGCTACTACCGCGTTTCTTCAAAAATAAGACCGGGTCTTATATTAATTTTAGCTTAAAATAATGCACTAGGGCTTATTTTTGAGGGATGTCTTATTATTTTTTTTTTTTCAGATAAGAAAAAAAAAATCTACATTTATTCATGTAAAGATTCTATGTTTATTCAAATAGTCATTCATCTTCTTCTGAAACATCAATATAACTCTCCAAATCCTGAAATATGTCAATCAATTGTTGTTTGAGATCCTAGGCTCATAAACACATGCAGTTTCATCCATGGTAATCATGTTGGAGAGTTGGTAATTAGAAAACTCGATGCGATCAACAAAGTACCTGAAAGCAAGTGCATGTTTAATAAGTTAATTCTAGCCAACGATCTTAACTAGGGCTTATTTTAGGGGTGGATCTTACCTTAAAAGCATCCTGAAAAATTGTGATAGTGTTTATTTTAGAGGTAGGTCTTAATTTCGGGGAAACACGGTACTAGTGGGTGCACTGGACTGATTTTGGGTGTGGGCTAGCTTTCTCCATTACCATCAGGTAAATCATCTTCGACTGCTCAGTTATGTGTAATTTACGTCATCAAATCAAGGACGAGAAGTTAAAATTTCAGTCCAACTGATTAGTGAGCGGAACAAATGTCCTACCGCAGTCATGTGATAAAGTTTAAGTGCAAGCACATTAAACCCTTCGGACATGAGGAATTGCCAAGGAATTATGTTACCTGATCACATAGCCTAAAATCAACAATCTTAGGTCATTTTAACAACTCAACCAGATAAGTCACCTATTATCCATTATCATCATCAAGTGCCATGCTGGTAAGCATGGGTGGTCAATGTTCACCACTTCACATGACCACCAGCAGAGTCTGTGAGTTGTTGAATCATGATTGACTACGTGCCTGTAAAGAAGGTAGTCTGCTATTGTTTTCCGTATAAGCAGTGACCATACTGGTGAATGACTGTAGCCATTGCATAAAGCGATATTCTGCCTACCATCACCAACACCTATTTGTCAACTGCCAGGCTTCACGATCCCCTGGGTGGGGGGAACTAAACAGGTACTCCCTCTTTCCCGAGGGTGTCCTGTAGACTAGCAGAAGGAACAAAGTGCCTTACTTCCTTCATAGGGAGAAGTATTATGGGTGGTAATCATTTATTAATTAGTTAACTATCAAATAACTAGCAAATACTGAATGTCCCACAATTAATGAAGCCTAAACTTGGGCTTATAGTTTTATCAAACATTTATTGACCCAGAGGTTCACAGAACAAAGACAAATCCACAACCCTCACTTATAGTAAAATGGTAAAGGCAGCGGCAAAGCAGATACTGCCATTGGGTGGTGAAGTGTTTGACCTTCACATATTCTAGGTCATGACAAATTAGGTAGGGTGGCCAGTTCCTTTCCTCATCCCCTTTCCTTCCCACATTTTCTAGAACATTGTCTGACAGCTATTTTTATAAGGGCTGTGTCAACCCCAGAGCTTTACTGGCCGGAGAACAATAATTCTGCCTCTGCTGGGGATTGAACCTTGACCACTGTCTTAGCAGGCAGGCACACTAACCACAGTTACTGCAGCTACATTACTTACAGTACACTGTTAATTTTATTAGAATAATATCAACTGATATAAATTCTAACATCTGAAACACAGACGGCCGGCCTTCCTGCCCCACACGCACAATAATCAGGCTGCTTGATATGCTTTTTAAAACAAATGTTTTTTCACACTTGTATATTATAAGTCATAAAGCACCTTCACTCAGCATGTAACTGTATCACATCCACTGACGCAGACATTCACTGTATTTTCAAATAATATCTTTCAAGCCAAACTTTGTCATGAAAAGAAAAGCAGTAAACCACAGAGTTACTGTACACTACTGCAGTAACTTAGCAAATTAGTGGTCAGTAAAACTAAAGATCACTTTTACATGCCTGAGGTGCATTGGGCATGCAATGTTCGACCCATATTTGTATAGACCAATCGGCACTCAGCGGGTGAAGCGGTTAGTATCACACCATCCACATTTTTTTTGGGCGCTCGCTCACTTTGAACTCAAGCGTAGTCCATAAACACTATTTATAGTAGTGATGGATTGAATTTTGTGTGTGGATTAGCTTTCCCTATTAATAGTGTCCCTCACCATCAGGCGAACCCATTCCGATTTCAGAGGTACTTGTAATTTATGTCTTCAAGTGAAGGACCACAGGTCAACATTTTAGTCCAGTGTAGGGGTTGAACCGCTTACCTCAGCATCAGCACCACGGATGTTTAAGAACACGCATTTTTACCCATTTGACCATGCAGACCTTTACTACGCAAGATATTTTCTGGTATCCACTTTTAGCTGGTCAACCTGAAAATAATCTTAAATGTTTAAAACTGAACTTACTTTCATTTGCCTCATAAACATTATCTTCAGATTCCAAAATTCGAGCCAATCCAAAATCAGCTACTTTGACATCATAATGTTCACCAACAAGAATGTTGGCAGCTCTCAAATCTCGGTGCACAAAATTAACACTCTCCAGGTATGCCATGCCTTCAGCAATCTAAAACAGAATTACTTATGCTATAATTCAAGATGCATGACTAGTTCTTCACATATTTTATTACCTACAAGATAACCAACATTTAGTCTACACACAAATATACACATTCAAAGCTTTTCAAGATCACTGCTGGTTGTTTCAAATACGGCCAAGCAAACCACAACTGCCTTTAAAAATCCCTAGTTTGTGTGTTCACATTCCAAGATTCACTGCCTTACTGGAGAATAAGTTCTATGAGGGGGCTTCAAATGAAAACCTAAAATATTTTGTGTGTGTGAATATATTCTGAAAAAGTAAAGAACAAATGTATCATTTCTCAATGTAGTCACCACTGCTTTCAATGCAAGTCCTCCAGCACCGATAAAATGCTTGGATTTCTGAAGAAAGAAATGCTATTGGTCGCGTGTATAACCACTCATGCACCACCTGCTGTACCGCTTCATCGGGCTGAGAAGTCTTTCGTCCCAATGACTCTTTGAGTTGTTATTCCTTGCTCGCTCTCTTCGTTTCTGCCTCATGGTAGTGAACCCAGGTTTCATCTCCAATAACAAATTCTTGATAGGAAACTATCGCCTTCTGCTTCAAAGCACTGCAAAAGTTCTTGATAAGCATCATTGCATCGCCGTTTCAATCCTGAGTAAGCTACCGAGATAACCACCTTGCAGACACTTTGTGGTACTGCAGCACATCATGAATGATGTGGTGTGCTGAACCTTGACTGATATCACGATGTGCAGTAATGTCACTCACAGTCAATCAACAGATTTCCTGTCATACACTTACAGGACTGACAGGCACGCATCACCACACTGAACCTTCATTTGCCAATGAATTTCCATAGGCTTCACCCCTTCACTGATTAAAAAAAACAACAGATAACAAAACACTGCTCCTCTTTGGTGCATGTCAAAAGTGGGGCAGCCATCTTTAAACCATGCTTGTGATGTCATTGTGTCCTTCTGCATCGTGCTGTCACATGCTTAACAATCTTGATATCCTTAACAATATTGACAGGGTACAAGACAATGGCATGGTTATTGTAATTTCTATCACACTTTTAAGGTTTTCATTTGAAGCCCCCTCATATATATAACATTTCTCATTCTGGCATTTAATGAAAGTGATTTACTGCATAAGATGCTTCAAATCTTTTCATGACATAGGCCCACTTGTCTAAATATCCACATTTTGATGGCATTAATCTTTCTTCCAGATGCTTACTTGTCCAAAATTACACAGGGCCATATATTCTTATTCTGTTTGATATATAAGGAAAGGTATTCTTTACAGCTAATGCTACAAGGGCATGAGTGACATTTCATATACGTACCAGACTTGCAGTTTGGTGAGATAAGTGCCAGTAAAAGGACCCTTTTACTGGCTTTATTTGCACTGGGCATTTGGTGCTACATCCATATTTTTATAGACCAATATTTTTATAGACCACATCCACTGATGCAGACTTTCACTGTATTTTCAAATAATATCTTTCAAGCCAAACTTTGTCATGAAAAGAAAAGCAGTAAACCACAGAGTAAGTGATGTGTTCAGCAGCATTTACTTTCCAAAACATTTCCTGGTACTATTTTTAGACTGGGTCCAATACTTATGGTACCATTAACAGTGTGATTATGTGTTTGTCTGGCTCTTCCTCGAGTTTTGAGTGTTGGCCAGAGCCTCTGGCCACTCCCTACAGCACCATGCTCTACAAGCCATGACATCCTTCCAAAGAATTCACAAGCAGCTGGAGAGAATGTGGAGTTATCCAAGTGTGCAGTGCAAGTGCTCCTTACAAACCAAACAAAAATATTCCTTTCATAACAATTCCATCATTTTTCCCTTATTATCCTCATCTGTGAGTTGTCAAAGGGCCACAATGTGTAGACAAGACCTTCCATTACTCTTTGGTCATCAATATGTTAAGTGTTGCAATATTGAAGCCTGTCCTGTCCTTGTTTTATGTTAACAGTCTAGGATGTATTTTGTCTGTCACTTTGTGGCTGTACCTTAAGTATTTATTTTCAACAAGAAACCGTGCTGACGTATAAGGCCAAACCAGACACGTTATTGACATTTGACTACTGACAGGTGTAATTCTTTGTCACCCCTACCTCCCAAACTCACTCTTGCCCACCCTTTCTCTCACATGCATACTTTAACTACAATACACAAGGTGGAACAAATGACAGATTATTATGTGATGAAGAAACAGTTTCCATTACCTGTGAGTTCATCTCAATGAGATTGTTAAACTTGAGTTTCTTTCCTTGGTCAGATCGTAAGAAGTCTAGTAGAGATCCATTGACCATCAGCTCTGTAATGATCCAAAAAGGCTCCTCGATAGACACAACAGCCATCAACTGAAGATGGATAAATGAGAGCTGACAACTGACCAAACATAAATTATCGTTGTTCTTACAAATCACACACTCAACACATACAATCAACAAACAATTAAAAATAAAAACATCTTGAGAAGCGTTAGTCTCCACTGAAAAATACAGATTGGTACAAACAATCCAAATAGTGTGCATTTGATAGAAAATATCAGAAGCGACTCTCATGTTATCAATATTAAGTGCTATCTCTGCATTGAATATTGGCTTTACTAAGTCTCCAACATCCACTGTCTTATATATTGACAGTGAACTCATACAGGCTTCTTCCAGTACATCTCTTGATGTTGTCCTCCCATAGATAAAGCTGTCTTTATCATATGCAAACATCCTCTCCAGTCTTTCCTCCAGCACACCCTTTAACAAAGGCTGTGTGTCTGTTTACATGAGTGACAGCACTCTTAATTCTGTGTCTGATCTGGACCTAATTTTATAACATTTGTTTGCTTTCTTCTCCTATGGTGAGACTCTCTTCTACACTTTACCCAATGAAGATGTGAACATTTTAATACTGTTATTAATAGGTGAAGATAATATCTTACAGAAGGCTCAGCTCAAGAACCTAAGATTAGTGAGATGTCCGTGAGTTACCAGGGTCCACAAGGGAAGCAAAGAACAGTGACACTTAAGTTACAGCGTCAACTTACCATACATCTCGAAAGAGATAACTAAGGGACTAAGGAAGGTTAGTGTATGATTGCTACTTCATCTCACTGAAAACTAGGTGCAAAATACAACCAGTCCTGAATATGTCTACAAAGGGTTGGCATGAATGAGTTGGTTGAAGGTCTATGCTCCATTGGAGCGTAAGTGCTAAAGTCTAGAGCAGTGGTTCTCAACCTTTTTTGGCCCATGCCCCTCGTTACCATATGTTCAGAATGTCATTCCCCCCCTTCAAATTTCCCCCTATAAATCCCCCCCCCCCCCCCCCCACCCTTACACAGTATACATAAAAATGGAAGCTAAATTTAATAACACATACTAGAACAAGTCTAGACATCTACATAAAACATGATTTGTAGGTCTACTTATGTTATAAAACGAATTTCATTAGGGCGAGAAGTACAGAATCGTAAAATTTAGAGGGAAAAACAATATCAAGTAACTGGTTCTTGCATTAATGCAATCTTGAAATAATCTTAATTCCCCCCTGGAAACCCTAAAATTCCCCCCTGGGGGAGAATTCCCCACCAGTTAAGAACCACTGGTCTAGAGGGTCGCCTTCATTGCACTGGGTGTTGCCCCATCCGACTTGGTCTCTCTCTACATAACGATAAGCTGCTTGCTGAGAGCATCACGCAGAACAAGAACTCTGTAGCTCCAGCGATGACCCCTATGTCTATGGAAAAATTGCATCCATGCTCTGATTGATGCAGTGCAGGTAATGAACCCATGACCTTCAGAATGTGAGGTAGACGGCTTAACCACGGAGACCCCCACTCAAGACACAATATCTATTATCTATTAACAGTTTTGGTAGGTTGTTTTTATTACTAAAGAAAAGTGTCAGTTCATTACGCCAATAATTAATTTATTTGTATTGCTTTGTCACCTTGCAACTTATGGGGTTATATACCCTTTGCCAGTAGAATTGATGCCATTTTACTACAGATAAAAGCATAAGTGCTGAGTCTGCTATCAAGGATGAATTAACTCACCATCCTGTAGCATAATTCTTAAGTATAAATTTGTGCTGTACTTTCAAAAGTTCTTCCCACAAAGCATCATGTTTGATTTTAAATGCCAGTAGCTTTAAGCTGGCTGATATATCACATGCTGTGTCGTTATTCAAAAATTATAACGGGCAAATGTATTAGCTGATTCAATCAACACTTCATTTCATAAGTTTTAAACATACTTACTTGTACTAGTTTTGAGTGGGTTAATTTATGCATAATCTTTGCTTCATTCAAAAATGCTTCTGATGACATTGTGCCAACTTTTAGTGTCTTGACTGCCACATCCACAACTTTTCTTAGAGTTCCTAGAAATCAACACTTCTTGTTACTTTGTGCTGCTACTATTGCTAGCCAACATTCTCATCAATAAAGCACTAGATACAGAATGCATCAATTCAGTCACAAAAATCTATGTTCATCTATAACAGACTAAATATATATGCAACCAGATACAGAATGTAACAACTCATCACAAAAATCTATCTTCATCTATTACAGACTGAATATATGCAACCAGATACAGAATGTAACAACTCATCACAAAAATCTATGATAATCTATAACAGACTGAATATATGCAACCAGATACAGAATGTAACAACTCCTCACAAAAATCTATGTTCATCTATAACAGACTGAATATATGCAAAATCTTCTTCGCTCCTCTTTTGAAGGGAATTATTAGACCTAGTTGTGCACCTCAAAAGTTAGTGGATCTGACTTTGACATACATTTGTGTAAAGTCTGCTTCCTCTAGATAGATTCCATCCAAGGGACAGGTTCTGTATACCTGTGAGTACATTTTCTCTTTCCCAACAATTTTCCCGGAGCAATGGCCTTATGGCCTACTCTTTGTGATTTCCAACTGCTGTGGCATGTTTAATATGCACAACTTGCATACGGAAGCCCCTGTATTGTTTCCTTATCCGAGAAGGCTAGGTATCCAGTCTCACTAGCAAATAGGTCAGCGAGATGTATGATGTCATTAGATACCAACAATTCTTGGAAAATGCAGTCCTATGCATGAGGTGGACACCATATAAGACAATGTGGCAAACAAGACATGTTTAAGCAAATATATTTAATTGCTGTATCTTTACACTGACAACTGAACTTTTAAAAACAATGTAGATATCATTACACAAAGAAATAACAGAGATAACATATAATATATTTGAACATCACAAGAATTATTAGTTGAAGTAATCTGAGGGGTGAAAGCTGAGAATCACTATTAACAAGAGATAGCTTTATGTGTTAGACTGATGGTAAGCGAGGAGTCTGCATTAATGTTTATATTCAACATGTTAAGAATAACCCAGTACATGAAAGCATGGCTTAGAATAAGAGAACAACTAGTCATGCCATCACTGGTGTGAAAGGACTGTGTTTGCACCCATTTCAGAGTGAGTTCAAGACAGGAATAGTGTGTGATGGTCCTAGCCTCTATTGTGTTAAACATATAGTGTTAAGAATAAATATCAAGTGTGTTGTAATGCTGTAAATGTTGTAATTGAGGCATGGTAATAAATGAATGAGCTGCATCAACATTTGGAGCTGCGGTCAGCACAGTAGCTCGCCTGCTGTACTGGTGATCTTGGGTTCAACTTTCAGTGGGGTGGTTTTCAAATTTTTCACAAATATCCTGGGCTTCCAGGTCGACTATGCCTAAAATGGACAACATGAAATGTCCAGGGAGGTACCGGCAGCATGGCATGGTACCGGCCAGATCACCTACTTATTGCCCATTGGTCTATAAAATTATGGGTCTAGCTCCATAATCCCAATGCACCTTAAGTGTGTAAAAGGAGGTTGAGTGGTCTCGAGGTATGGTGTCTGCCTTGAGTGCTGGAGGTCTCAGGTTCAAGCCCCGGTGAGGGTCGGGATTTTTTTTCATGTGGACTTCTAGTAACAAAATTTCCCTGGTCTCTGGGTAGTGAGTTGGACGCCCATGTGTATTGTTGCGCATGTAAAAAAAATCCCTTGGCAGTTGGAAATCGAAAAAGAGAAGCCTAATAGTGCTTCCTGAGCAAAATTTTGAGTTAAAAATCTACCCAAAGTATTTCAGGATCCTCGCCAGTGCTAAGGAGTTTGTGCACTGAACTGAGATTCTCCAGACTCATGCTTGAGTTAGGAGTAGAACGGAGCACTTATTGGGTTATACCCATGAGCCATGATGTTGATCCACTGACTAAACTAAACGTTTTTTAAAAACTGTCAACAGTACTGTTTACATGACTTCATTTGTTCATTGTCAACCCTAGATCTGATTTCAGCTTCACTACAAACATCATATCAACACTACAGTCATGTGCACTGATACTTTATTTATTTTCTACAAACCAAATAATCACTACAAACTTGGGAAAGTCAGAGTAATTAACCATGATTGTCTGGAAGAGGCTAATGAAAGTAGAACATTATTCTGGTGTTTGTCCATCAAGAATGATGATGATCATTCATTTCATCCAGTGGGGTTGAGAGTTTGTAGCTGTGAGTTCTAAGATTGGTAAGGCCTATGTTGGCTCCAAATGAACATTATTCACAACTATAAGAAAGAGGTTGGCATCTGTAGCATTGGGGTTAGTGAAATGCAGTTCACAATTCACAGAGCTGAGGGTTCAACATCAGCTGTGGGTGGTTTGGAATCAGATTGCTTTGCACTGAAGCCGTTCACAAAGCATTGGCAAAATACTCAACATAAAATTGCCTTAAAAATCACATACAGCCAAGAAATGCTGCAATTTTCTGTAAAGAGCATGAATACTAACTTTAATCAGAAAAAGACAGTGTTATTTAGTCATATAATAAGAAGAATGACAATGGAGAGCTTAGTGATGAGTGGAAACATCAGTGCTAGAAAAGGCAGAAGCAGACCGAGAGAAATAGTGCTTGAAAGTCAAAAATGATAGCAGCGATGTCATAAAAGGAATTGATTCAGAACACCAAAGACTGAGATATATGGAGAGACATGAACGTCTACGTGACATTTCAAGGTACCAAATGATGGCAATGAATATATTATGAAAACTTTCTCACCTTTCCAAACTTCTCCAAAGCATCCTGCCCCAAGCTTATTGGTCAGTTTGACTGCTTCTCTACTAATTTCTAAGTCCCTGAACTGTACAACAGGTCTAATACGAGGACATGCATTCAGAAGTCGACAACATAAGCCATCAGAATTATCTGTGGAAAAGTTTGATAAGTATCAGTAAGTCTAAGCTACAGAGGCCTGCTTAAAACAGACAAAAGTGACTCAGTTAAAAAAAAATGCAATGTATGAATAGAATGAACAATAATGGAAACTGCATGAAGAAGAGAACATAGTTTTACAATCTGATATATACATTTTGAAGTTGGACTACCCAGCATTGATTTTCACAACAGTATAGGTGTTCAGAAAGTAATGGCAAACTACTGAATGTATAATTGCCAAGAAAATCACAAACAGCAAAAAGATGCTGGGGTTGATTGTGATGCCCTATAAAAGGGCATGCAAACTAATTATCATCCTCTAGTGGAGGTGGTCACTACAGCACTGAGGTGGCTAAAACTCCACCCAGTTATCATAACTGACTCAATCATTGTTCCAGAAAGTTCAGTTCAGATATTTCTGGCTGACATATTTGGAGTCCTCACACCTACAATGTACAAGAGGAAGACCACGGCTTAAATGGAAGGATAATACCAATAGATTTACTGGAAAGAGGGTGTTATACTTTTATCTAGGCAGGAGTGCTGGTATCCATTGCAGCGGACCTTTTGGTGTGAAGACGACAACTGATCTGATGTGAGGATTTATAAGTTCAGTAAGGCCCAGCACTCTTAATTCAATGGATTTCAAGACAGGAAGTGGAGGTTTCCTACATAGCTGTATATTTAGTTCAGTTGACAAATAACTACAAACACATAACAGACATAACATCACTGGGCAGTAATGAAGCTATATTGGCCTTTAAGAAGGTAATAAAATGAAATACATGCCCAGATTACAGAGAGTGTATAAAACCAGTGTAAGATTGTCAATCTGGATACAAACGCTAACAGGATTAATCTGTTCACTTCCTATATTTAATTCTGTAATATGTACCTGAAGAGATAAAGTGAAAAGTGAAGGCAATAAACTGTACAATCTGTTGTTTTTGTTTCTTTGTTTGCTAGCTTTGAACTCAAGCATAGTCCATACACATGTTCCTACTGCTAGTGCGCTGGGTTTATTTTTACTTTCTTTTACCAGTGTCCCTCACCATTAGGTGAACCTACTCGGACATCTGAAATACTTGTAATTTATGCCCCCAAGTCAAGAATGAGAAATCAACAATTCAGACCAACTAACCAGTGTAGGGGTTGACCCTGCTTCCTCAGCATCAGCACATTGGATGTTTAAGTGTGAATGCTCTGATCCATACAGCCACGCTGACCTCTCTGTTGTTTGTGTTTTCTTTGTTCACAAATAAACACTAATTAAAACTCATGAATGTGAAGAAGGCTGGTTTCTCTTACCTCTATAGTGATCAATGACATCAATAAGGCTGTCGAATGTTTTCTTGGCACTAATGTAGAAACCACCATTATCCATCTTGCGAATACGGTAATGTTTGACACAGGGTTCACCGTTTGCTTTATCACTGTCACGTACGGACAAGACATATGAAGACTTATCTGCAAGTTAATATTCAATCAATATTTTAATTACCACAAAATTTCAATTAAAATTTGGCAGTAACTTTTGGAATGAGCAAATGCTAAAAAATGCTACATGGAAGGAATCAACAGTTCTCAAATGAATGCCAAGAATCCAAAGATAAATGATTATCTCATTAACGACCAGACTAAAGAAAACATGTGGCAGATTTAATCACTTCTTCTTCATTCTTCTTTAGAAAGGTGTGACACATCCAGTTATGCACCTCAAAAATAAGTGTGACTTCAACATGCATCTCTGTTCAATAAGGCCCATCACTCTTAACCCTACCAGACCTGAGGCCCTGCACCTAACTGTCCCCTATACCTGGGCTCCTGAACATTAAAGAGAAAAAACCAACATGATATAGAAAAATGTTAGTTACATGCAAACAAGTGGTTAGAATAAGATGGAACTAGGAGACATTGTAGAAAATAGGTCTACCTTTCATCTAGCGCCAATATTCCACCTTTGTGTGCCAATTCACCCAACCGGATGAACCTTGTTTCACACAGAGGTACTTCTTGCAAAGTGAGCACCAGATGTTGCTCTTCACCTTCTTGCATGGATTGTCTTTGTACGCCCCCCCCCCCCCCCCTCTCTTATTATCAATCTAGCTCTAGATCTATAAGGTTCAAGATTCTCCTCATCACTCGAGCTCTCACTGTCTGTGTCACTTGAACTGGAAACGTATTCTTGATGTTATTCTGACTCCTCAGAGTCTGAATCAACCAAAGTATCGATCCCCTGTTGTACTGTGAAAAGCCTAGACCTACTTCGCTTTCTTGTTCAAGTGCTTGGTTCATCAGCTGCTCATTTCATTGTGAATTTTAAGAATTTTTTTTCACGTTAAACCACACAAAGTCAATTCAAACACATGGGGGAAGACATTTGCAATGGCTAACCATGAGGTTTGACCATGATTGGTTGGTTATTTTTAGTTTGTGATGCATTTTCTTTCATGTACTAGGCAAAGTACCGAAAATTAGGTATAGCGGCAGATTCGAAAATTACCAAAAAATCGGCACAGCGGTCTGGTAGAGTTAACTCAGTGGATTTCAAGACAGGAAGTGGAGGTTTCCTACATAGCTGTATATTTAGTTAAGTTGACAAATAACTACAAACACATATCAGACATAAGATCACGGGAAACAAAGAATTTAAGTTGGCCTTTAGGAAGGTAATAAAATGAAATATATGTCCAGATTGGAAAGCGTGTATAAAACCAGCGTAAGATCTTTGGACATAAACATCAGAATGATTAATCTATTCACTACATATATCTGTTCACTACATGTAAACTGTAAGATTTGCTTCCTCCAGACAGATTCTGGCCAAGCTAATGGGTTCTATCTGCCCATGAGTAGGTTTTCTTTCCTAATAATTTTGAAAGGCCAGCAACCTCACAGCCTATATTTGAGATTTCCAACTGGCATGGGATTTGTAATCTGCACAACTTTCACATGGGACCCTCTGCTTTTCACCCTTAGCTGAGAAGACTACATACCTGATGTCACTACCAAGCAATCAGCAGGACACATCATTTCATCAAATATAGCGGTTCTTGGTAAAACTCCCAGCCCGATGCTGAGATTGAACCTATACCTTCTGAGCCTGAGATGGACACCTTAAAATCTCAGCCATGCTCCCCTCCCCCAACATGCTTTTATTTATTTACTTATTGAACAAATGGGTGCCTATAATTTCAGTTTGTCAAATTTTCAATACATCTTTTCTAGACAGATTTAAATTAGGCAAACATTGTTCTTTGATCACACGAGAAGAGAGACCACTGAAGAACACCATGGTGACCGGAGATATCAGCAGTAGGAAAGGCAGAGGCAGGCCAAGAAAAATTATGTTGGGTAGCCTGAGATGACGACATGGAGGAATATCATCAATAGAACTGAACCAGAACAGCAAGGACAAGATTTGTGGAGAGACATGAACATCCACACCACTTGGCACTGCACATGATGATGATGATATCTGAAAAATGTTGATGTCTTATAGTTTGTTTTATATTATTTAACTGTATCAAGCTTGGACCAGCCAGTGGCTTATGCTTGTTAATGAGTTACAGGTAACTCTGTGCAGATTATTAGCCCTCTTTCTCACCGCTTATTTCTGCACAGAGAAATTCCTGCCACCATTTTCAACATTTTGGATGAAGATGATGCTGCTTATCTTTCACTGTCTTCAGTGTCCTAAGTGGCAAATGCATGTTGAGGAAAACATCATCCTCAAATTGGTAAGGAACTCAGAATGTTGTATTAGAAAATTAGGGTAAAATCTGTTAGATTACCAGAGCACATTGATTTTGTGATTCAAGAATTGATATAACACTCCTTGTAAACACGTTGACTTTATCATATCATATGCCCCTCCCTGCCATCCCACACGTAACTCCTAACTTGAGCATCCTTGAATATGTTGTTTCATCCATTACTGTGTCTTTAACTATTAGCTCGTCACACATATTTCACAATGATAATACACACAAATGACCAAGTGATTACAAATTGAACTTCAGAAGTACAACAAAAAAGAGAGGTCAACCAATGATTCTTTGGTGAAGAATTGGAGGAACACAGTTTTGACTAAATAATATTTATTGATTATGTGGTTGTTTCGGGATTTGAAATTTAAATATTGAGCACAACCCACTACTGGCAACGTCGATCGCATTCTGGTATGAACCTAAGGCCTATCCACGCCAATATGGAAGCACTATACTCGAGTTTCGCCCTCATTTGAGCTCGTCAGTAGTGCATATCCCTGACCGGATTCGGAAACAGTCCCGGATCACGCGTGTGAAGCGGGTGTGTAACCACGCGGCACACACTGGACACACCAAATTACGTGTGTGCCGCGTGGTTACACACCCGCTTCACACGCGTGATCCGGGACTGTTTCCGGATCCGGTCAAGGATATGCACTACTGACGAGCTCAAATGAGGGCGAAACTCGAGTATAGTGCTTCCATATTGGCGTGGATAGGCCTTAGGTTCATACCAGAATGCGATCGACGTTGCCAGTAGTGGCTTGTGCTCAATATTTAAATTTCAAATCCCGAAACAACCACATAATCAATTGATTATTGCTCACTGGATTTAGGAGGCCTGGTGTTCCTTGCCAGTGAGAAGTCCTGATCGTTCGGGTCCCATCGATTGACGGACGTCGGTCGCGGCAATTGCGCAATCTTGAGCATAGCCTACGATGGGTAGTGTTGTGATAATTTGGTGTGTCCAGTGTGTGCCGCGTGGTTACACACCCGCTTCACACGCGTGATCCGGGACTGTTTCCGGATCCGGTCAGGGATATGCACTACTGACGAGCTCAAATGAGGGCGAAACTCGAGTATAGTGCTTCCATATTGGCGTGGATAGGCCTTAGGTTCATACCAGAATGCGATCGACGTTGCCAGTAGTGGGTTGTGCTCAATATTTAAATAATATTTATAACATGCTAAATAAGGCAGCAATGATGCAAGACACAACACATTGAAGATACTAAATGTGTTTACCTGAGGAAGATGATAGAAATTTTGTTGAAACATAGTAAGAACATGAATTGTTTACTCTTATTGTGACTAAATAGGCTAGATTTCCTTCTATGAGTAGTATAGTCATGAAGCTTTTATAATCAGCTAGAGAGGACTTTTTCTAATACAACAGATAATACTAAATGACATCTGAAGCACTGCCACCTCAGGGCTTAAGTGACATTTTAGGTCACGAGAGAAATGTTATTTTATGTGGCGATGACAACGCTAAAGGCAGATCATGGGGAAACATTTCCTCCAACACACTGGGGGAGGAGCTAGAGACTGCACTTGAAACCATTGACCTGGTCTGTATCAACAATGGCTGTGTCACCAGGACAGCAAGCCGGCCAGGTGATGAGGACAGTGCTATTGATCTGGCGCTGGTTTCTCCTTCACTCACTACAGTTTGTAGATGGGGTGTCTTAGGGTACCACGGCAACGACAACCACCCTTGCAGCATATTGGTGTTGAAAGGCAGAACCAGGCAGCACAAGTCAATGGTCAAGACTTTCCAGTATGACAGTACAGGGCAAGATGTGGTGAGTAAAATAAGGCGCGACAAGCGCATAAAGCTTCAGGGCAGGAAAAAAAGCTGGGAGCAGCCACCTTGGTGGAATTTTGAGGTGGAAAAGGCCTTGATGGATAAGCGTAGTGCTGTAAGGAAATGGCAAAACACCAAGAAGAACAGAGTTGCCCATCCTTGTCCCTGCATTCACTTAGAAAGAGAGATGCACACAAAAGTAAGCTATTTAAAAAAACTGGTTAAGGTGGTTAAAAGTGAAAAATGGGCAGAGGTATGTCAAAGAGTAAGCACAGACAAGTCACTGAAATTGTTCTGGTGACAATTTAAAAGAATGAGTGGGGTAGTCAAGAGTAAGAGAATTTCTGACTTCAAAGGTGCTGACCTCATCTGGCAGAGGACTGACGAAAACAAGGGCAAAGCCCTCTTCAAACGCTATCTAGAGCAGAGCAACCAGACAGACATGAGAGGCCGAAATCTTGCCAAGGAGGTCACCTCAGACAGGTGTAAGGCCCAGAACATTTCGGATTAAGACACAGTGACAGTGAAAAAGATCAAGGCTGTGCTTCGGCGATCAAAAAACAGCGCTCCAGGGACGGATGGCATAAGATATGACGAAATCAATATGTGTACAGACAACGAGCTAGAGAAACTAGCAGACATGTACAACAACAGTATAGGGAGTGCTAGCATCAAGGAGGAATGGTTACACAGCTATCTGATTCCCTTGCCGGAGTCTGGCAAAGGCCACACAAAAATTCAGGGATGTCGAGTAATAACCATGCAGAATACAATAGGCAAGCTGCTGGAGATGTTAATAGCCAGGAAAATATCAAACCGGCTAGAGAGGCAAGGTGTTTTCCCACCAACCCTGGAAGGGTATCGTCCAAAAGAGAAACCTGGACCAATGCAGCAGTTTTTGCTCATGATGTCCATGAAGGTTTCCACTCAGGCACTGAAACATTTGCTGCAGCGATTGATCTTGAGGATGCGTACAACAGAGTACTATTGGATTGTTTAATGCTTCAGCTTCTTGAACTCAAGATAAGTCCTTTCCTCCTTAGTTGGATTGCTGCAGCCCTCTTCCAATGGAAAGTAGTTTTTAGATGTGGCAGTTGGACTTTCCTTTCCTCCTTAGTTGGATTGCTGCAGCCCTCTTCCAACAGAAAGTAGTTTTTAGATGTGGCAGTTGGACTTTGGAACCAACAATATATCCTGGCCTACCATAAGGATCACCATTATCTCCGGTGCTGTTCAATGCCTACATTGTGAGAATCACCAACGAGCAAATCATAGGACCTGGCAGGACATTGTCGTAAGCAACAATGTTTTAGTGTATTGTCAGGGTAAGGATAGAGATAAGGTTGCTGTGGAACTACAAACCAAACTCAATCACATAAGCACTTGGTGTGTTGAAGCTGGGGCAATGGTCAACCCAACAAAGGCAACAGTGACATGGTTCTCTTTGAATAACCATATTGTCAATACCCCAACGCCACTGTAAATCTGGGTTCAGAGACAGTGGAAAAAATGCAGGCAATGAATTACCTGGGGATACAATTTGATCGAAGCCTAGCTTATACTGAGCACGTAGACCAGGTGATAACAAAGGCCAAGCAGGGTTTGGCTGCAATGTGGGTGATGGCGGCAGCAAACTGTGAGCAGCGCCATCTGTCTTTTTTACGAGGGTCTGGTCCTTTCTGTTTTGGGGTATGTGATGGCGATCCTGACTCTCAGCCATAAGTAGATGGAAAGGATACAGAACGAAGCTATGCGCATTATTCTTGGATGTACAAGAGATACATCATGCAGGGCGATGTGCTACCTTCTTGATTTTCCAACCATGAGGGACAGAATACAAATTTGCCAAGCACGTACCTATCTCAGAGTCAACGCAAACACACAACATCCACTGCATAGTGAGATTAATAAGGTAATGGGCAGCAGGTTAAAAAGAGGAAAGTCGTGGATGGGTCAAGCCAAAGACATTCTTCAGCAGGTGTGTTCACTTGAGGACTTAGAACCTGGCGAGGAGTGGTACAAGTTCCAACAGTTCTGTACATCCTTTTCAGTGTGCATCCAACTAGACCGGAAATGCAGACAAGAAAATCCAGCTGCTGTGGAGGCAGAAGTACATTCTCTGACCTTCGAGAATTCTTTAGAGAATGATGCTGTCATTTACACGGATGGATAGGTCGTAAGAGGAGTGAGAAGTTCATGGGTCTTTATGGCTCAGGCCAGAGGGAAAATTGTGAAGGAAGAGTCTGGTGCTTTTGCTCTGACCACAAGCAGCCTGATATGGAAGTCATGGCAGTAAGTAAAGCAATAACATGGCTCGAGACACAGACATTCAATCGGACATGTGTCCTTAGTGACTCAATGAGTATGCTCAGGAGGATAGAGATGGGATGGGTCCGAAGAGAGTGGCTGCTGTCTCTGGAGCGGTCTCGGCTTGCAAAGATTAGTTTCATCTTCGTGCCAGGGCAGGCAGGGTGTACAAGGGAATGAGCAGACTGACAGTCTTGCAGATAGGGCTACTGCGGAAGGCGGATGAGCCATGGACCAGGCAGACATTCAGAATGCTCTATGAGAAGTAAGTCGTTTACGAGAACCAAGCGATGACTGGGAATCTACAACCATGGTCAGGCTGTGAGAACAGCAAGTTAAAAGAGGCGTGGCCAAACAAGAACACTACGCAGGAAGCCAAAGAAGAGTAATAAACCAAGACAGAACTGGTGCTGTGAGCCGCTACAGGCTGCTGGATTTGCTGAGGAGGGGATCTGAGCACTTACGGACTGAATGGTTCGATGTGCAGTGAGGATGATCTGTTGACTACCTAACTAAATGACATATTAGACAGACTGAAACTGGGATTTTCTGTCACTCACCTGTTGCTTCTCTAACTAAGAAGGTTCCCTGTGGATTACCCGGTAATAATAACATCTTGTCAGACTCTTTTCTATCATACTCAAACCACCAACTGAAAAGTTAAAAAAAAACATGGGATTTGAGTTCACACAGTAAATTTTCCTAGTATAATATGAGCAGGAATTTGCATGACAATTATTCCTAGTATAATTTGAACATTTGTTTTCACATGATAATTAGTCCTAAAATAATAGAAACATCTGAGTTCACTCAGTAATTACTTCTAGTATAATATGCAGATTTGAGTTCACGTGTCTGTCATTCCTGGTATAATATAAACATGAGTTCACATGACAATTAGTGAAAAAAAAATTATTAATAATATGGGCATTTGAGTTTACATGCAAATTATTTCTAGTATACTTAAACATTTGAGTTCACATACAAATTATTCCTAGTATAATATAAAGATCAGAGGTTACATGCCTATTATTTCTAGTACAGTTGAACATTTGAGTTGACATGAAAATTATTCCCATTATAATATGAAGATCTCAGATAACAGCTTACAGTAAACAGTGAGCCCATTTACACACCATAAAGATATGGGGATATGGCATTAGATCCATATATTTTAACATCATTTACATGATTCAAGTGTCTTTTAATAAGTTTCAAGAAATCATACAGTAATTGCAATGTAATTGCATGTAACTTTATGTTAGGTTTGCTTTATAAAAGATCAACTACACTGCACACAGATAGCTCTAAAAGTGCTCCAGTCATTTCCTAGAGATTAGAAACGGAGAATCTCAGCACAGGGCACAAGCTCTGTAGCACCAGCGAGGATCAAAATGTGTGTATACCAGAACCAGCAATACATAATATGTTTGTGAATGTTTTCTGACACTGAAATGTCGGGACTGCCGATTATTTCCAATTTCCAACAGATGAGGGATTTTTTATAAGCAAAATACGCACACGTCCTTTCAATTGTTTGTCCTTATCTGAGAATGCTAGTCAAATCTACTAGCCCAGGTTTTTTAGGCTTCATAATTTGTTGTCTTCACTGTTCAAAATGTGTACACAGAAGTCAGAGGCTGAAATCGTACCTCTAAGTCACATTACATGCATGTGCATACAAGCAGCCCCCCCCCTCCAGACAAAGCTCTGATGGGTGCTTCACACATAGTGGTATTCATAGCCTAAAATATCTAACGAAACCATCAATTGTGGGAGAAGTTCAAGAAATTGCAGCCTCAGTTTAGTAAATGTCAGTGTTTCCAACTCAGTTCTCATGAATCCTACTATCAGAGAAGTCTGTTGATCCTGATAAAGTAATTTTTAAAGTTTACATCTTTAACGGTTCAACTTTTAAATATTACTTTGTAGTATCTTGTTATTATCTCTTCCTTTTATTGCTTTCTGAACTCAAGAAGCAAAATCTGTGTCTTGAAACACCTGAAATGTGTATTCCCTGTATTTATGCAGGACTGCCATGTGACCTGTCTATTCAAACATTTCGCAAAACTGAAATGTTCCTACAGTTAATGTTTTAACTTCAGGTTTGCAGAACATGAAATTATAGTTGCTATACTTACTCCTGAGTCTGTGGTGAAGTGCCATCTTTGATAACATAATTGCTTGGAATGTATCCCTTCTTGTGTGTCTTACAATGTGTCGCAAGCCACCAGTCATCCGTTTCTAACCTGAGAAGAAGATATTAACTTAATGCATTATGTTCTTAGTCACTCATTTGTAAATTGAGAAGAAGAAATTTTCTTGCATTCATTACACCATCATTTATTATGATAATATTGTATGTCTCATGTACACCAGTACAACGGCTCTGTGGTGAAGAGGTTACGAATGTAATTCACAACCCCACATTCGAAACACAGCTGTGGGTGATTTGAAAGCAGGCTGCCTTGCGTTAGTTTCACAAAATAAAGGTATGAGTGCAGAGTTAGGGGCATTTTGTATGCCATCTTGAGAGTGGAGACAGAGGCGGTCACTATGGCTGTTAGACAGCTGATCAGAGCAATAAGTGTCTGACTTCTAGTCTGGTTTGATTTGTAAAGGATCCCTTCGCCACAGATGGGAACATGCAGAAATGCTCCAGCATCCTCCCATAGGATAATCTCAACACAATACACAAACTCCATAGCACCAGCATGGATCCAAGTGTACCAGAACCACACATGCTAGAGGTATTTTTATAGTTGGTAGGTGTTCACATTTTGAAATTCCAGCTAGGCAGCAGCCGATCCAGCGTACACATTATTTGAAAAGGCTATGGGATTTAACGTGCACTAAGATCCTTCTAGGTTCCAACTCTTTATCTAAGAAGACTAGGTGCCTGACTCACTAACCCAGAATTAGGTAGACATACACCCCCGGTGAATCGTGGCAGCACAGTACCTAGCGTGCTTACCTGCTGACCCGGTGGTCATGTTTTCAAATATCCACAAAAGCGGATGTTTTAAAACTGACCTG
The DNA here is from genome assembly GCA_014155875.1 of Cepaea nemoralis. Lineage (NCBI taxonomy): Eukaryota > Metazoa > Mollusca > Gastropoda > Stylommatophora > Helicidae > Cepaea > Cepaea nemoralis. The sequence goes on along the minus strand of JACEFZ010004414.1, from coordinate 172,211 downwards.
GAAGTGAAGACAGCGGGTGTGATATTGACCATATCATACAACAGGTCTGTAAAACATATGGCACTAGTACCACATACCCAATACTCATCAGGGCAGAGATAGAGAGAGAGAGAGAGAGAGAGAGAGAGAGAGAGAGAGAGAGAGAGAGAGAGAGAGAGAGAGAGAGAGAGAGACAGACAGACAGAGAGAGATAGAGAGAGAGGGAGAGGGAGATAGAGAGAGAGAGATACAGAGAGAGAGATATAGAGAGAGATAGAGAGAGAGGGAGATAGAGAGAGATACAGACAGAGAGATACACAGAGAGAGATATAGAGAGAGATAGAGAAATAGAGATAGAGAGAGATACAGACAGAGAGAGAGAGAGAGATAGACAGAGAGAGATAGAGATAGAGAGAGAGATACAGACACAGAGAGAGAGCGAGAGAGAGAGAGAGATAGATAGATAGATAGAGAGAGAGAGAGAGAGAGAGAGAGAGAGAGAGAGAGAGAGAGAGAGAGAGAGAGAACAAAGGAACAAACTTTATTTTCAAAGGGTTAAGACAGTGGTTCTCAAATCCCCCCCCCCTCCCTGGAATTTTAAGGGGGGGGGGGGGGGAAACTAAGATTATTTCAAGATCGCATTAATGCAAGGACTAGTTACTTGATATTGTTTTTCCCTCTAAATTTTACGGTTCTGTACTTCTCGCCCTAATGAAATTCATTTTATAACGTAAGTAGACCCGCAAATCACGTTTTATGTAGATGTCTAGACTTGTTCTAGTATGTGCTATTAAATTTAGCTTCCATTTTTATGTATACTGTGTAAGGGTGGGGGGATTTATAGGGAGGAAATTCGAAAGGGGGGGGGGGGGAATGACGTTCTGAACATATGGTAAAGGTGGGCATGGGCCAAAAAAGGTTGAGAACCACTGGGTTAAGAATTCGGCACGTGGGCCCATCTGACATTCTGCCTTCTTCTCTCGTTCCTCTCATACGTTATTTCATTCATACATCACTTATGAAGCTAATCTTCGACAGCAACAGAACAATATGCATTAAAATGCATGGAAAATAATTAATAATACATGACTCACTAAGGCAATGAGAGGGGGAGATACAGAGAGCACAAAAATGAAATTTAGTTTCAGTGGTTGATACTTATACATCAGTCAGCCAGTCAGTCACACACATACATATCAACAAAGATTATAGAATGTCATACGTTGAATCTTCAACTTCCAAAAGGTCTCCTTTCTTGAATGACAGGTCATCTTCATTTATGGCTTCAAAGTTGTACAATGCTCGCACTGTAGAGAATAAAACATGATATCTGAACTGCTCTTAACCAACAACATTATGTAAGGAAGGCTTACTCAATTGTCATCACCCAATTAGGTAAGCAAGTCTGTGTCTTCAGACTATTATTAACAAGACTGACAATAATAACCACATGAGCAGAATGAATCTTTAAATATTTTTTTTCCCTTGCAAACATTAAATACAATTGCTGACCTGTTCATGATCTCGTCTTGTTCCTCTTGTACCTTGTGGTGTCGAGTTGAAGCATAAACAGCGGGAGAGTGCCCGTCATTCATCTCATCTCATCCCTCTTGTACCTTGCAGTGTCGAGTTGAAGCATAAACAGCGAGAGAGTGCCCGTCATTCATCTCATCTCATCTGGTTCCTCTTGTACCTTGCAGTGTCGAGTTGAAGCATAAACAGCGGGAGAGTGCCCGTCATTCATCTCATCTCATCTTGTTCCTCTTATACCTTGCGGTGTCGAGGTGAAGCATAAACAGCGGGAGAGTGCCCGTCCATCATCTCATCATGTTCCTCTTGTACCGTTTATGGGATTCATATATCTTGATTCCCATGGATTCTGTTATTCCCTCTATCAATCGTTTACATTGTTGACCTCTTCTTCTGGTTCCATTTGGTCTATACATCATTGCTTGTTGTGGTATACTGTTAGTTGGTAGCCTAGTTATATGGCCAAACAATTTAACTTACTTTTTACTGATGAAATCTAGCTCTGCTATAACACCACCATTTGATAATATACTTCCCAGAAGCTCTTTACTTGTCTCAGGGGGTGTTCTTTTAAATGAATCTATGTTGTTTTTTCTTCTTTGGTTATAGTCATTACCTCTGTTTTACTGATGCTAATTTTTATGTTAAGCTTCTTACACACTTTGTTTAGGCTATTTAAGTGGACTTGTTATTCTGCTTCTGATTTTGCTTTTAGTGCTTGATCGTCCACAAACAGGAGTTCTTTAATGGTGTAATTCACCACTGGTTCTTCTGTGTTCTGTTCATCATGTTGTAATGTTACGGTCTCTGTTTGGCTGGTTTCTTTACATATTCTGTCTATATAGATTATAAATAAGAGGGGGGATAAGACACAACCTTGTCGTACTCCAGATCTTAAGGTGAAGGGTTCTGAGTGCCCTCCGTTTGTTCTTACCATATATTCACTGTTGTTGTATATACTTCTACATAAATTTGTTAGATGAGCACTTACTGTATTGTTTAAGGATTTCGCATAGCTTATTTCTATCTACTCTATCAAATGCTTTTTCTTGGTAAACAAAGGCTAAGTAGATGGTTTCACTACATTAAATTTAATTCTGACCCTGTTCAACATGTTACATTTCTAAATAAGTTACAATCAAGAATAAACATATGTTTTCCCAAAAGAGTACAGCTTTGTGTTACTATTTTACAAATCCTTTTATATCAGTCTCATAAACACTCATCATAATCATCATGTGCCCTGCCATTAGCATAGGTATTCAAGCACCTTCACAGATTGTGGTCCTTGTTGTTCTGGATCAACTCTGCTGATGATACTCCTCCATGCCACAGTCCCAGTCCATCCAGCATCATTTCTCCTGATCTGTCCTTGCCTTTTCAGTCATTACAATGTTTTCTAATGCCTCTCTTCTCATTACATGGCCAAAGAACACTGTTTGCCTCCTTCTGATATTATATATAATGTTCTATTTTCACTATCCTTTTCCAGGCATTCATTAGTTACTCTGGCAGTCCAAGATATTCACAACAAACATCTCAGATTCCACATCTTCAATGCCTCCAAGCTGTTCATTCACATTCCACATCTTCAATGCCTCCAAGCTGTTTATTCACATTCCACATCTTCAATGCCTCCAAGCTGTTCATTCACATTCCACATCTTCAATGCCTCCAAGCTGTTCATTCACATCCCACATCTTCAATGCCTCCAAGCTGTTCATTCACATCCCACATCTTCAATGCCTCCAAGCTGTTCATTCACATCCCACATCTTCAATGCCTCCAAGCTGTTCATTCACATCCCACATCTTCAATGCCTCCAGGCTGTTCATTCACATTCCACATCTTCAATGCCTCCAGGCTGTTCATTCACATTCCACATCTTCAATGCCTCCAAGCTGTTCATTCACATTCCACATCTTCAATGCCTCCAAGCTGTTCATTCACATTCCACATCTTCAATTCCTCCAAGCTGTTCATTCACATTACACATCTTCAATGCCTCCAAGCTGTTCATTCACATTCCACATCTTCAATGCCTTCAAGCTGTTCATTCACATTCCACATCTTCAATGCCTTCAAGCTGTTCATTCACATTCCACATCTTCAATGCCTCTAAGCTGTTCATTCACATTCCAAGATTCACTGTCATACAACAGAACAGGTTCTATGTAACATTTCACTACTCTCTTTCTAACATCCAACGACAGCGTCAGATTGTATATGATACTTTTATATACTGTATATGATACTTTTATATACTGTATATGATACTTTTACTTTTCCTTTTCTGAAATGTGAGAACGATGCAGATGGTCAACATGTTTCACCTCTAATACATTTCAAGATGTTGAGGAAACATCAGCACTAGGAATAAGTGCCAAAACAACGACACCAACCTTATCTCTGTGTCTAGAGGCTAGTAATTTTGTTGTTGTTATTACTGTTGCTGCTTGCCTCGTTGTAGATCCATCTCAGCTGTGCCGTAATATAAGATATTGGAAATCTACAAGAAGTATTTACTTTGGCTCGTCACCAGTAACACGAACGAACAAAGTCAATGAAACTTGATAATGAAACAATGACGTGGCTCCAGTGAAGAGTTAACACCTTTTATTCAGTGTCGTGGCATTAGTTCATACAATTCAGTGTCACTATAGAGCACCCTTGCCGCAGGAATAACATCTATTTTAAACATCCAGAATTAATATGGGTAATGCCTACAAACTTCACCTCAGCGCCCAGCCTATTTCCATTTCACTGCTTTTCGATCCTTGCCGTTACATTCATGATAGATTCATCTCGTTTTTCTCCAGGTCCACTGTTCTTAGATCCGTAGTTTCTTCTCAACAAATGCCTCCTCTTGCTATCCACTTGAGATCGAATACACTTGCATCCAAATATCCAATCGCCACACGAATTTAGATCCACAAAAGAACATGTACAGTCTTGAAAATGGCACCACAGCGTCCTGTGACGTATCTCATCTCCCTTAGTTTCCTTGTGCACTATACACTTTGGTGCATGCTTAGGAAAAATCCCTTTGATCTTTCTCTGCATACTGTGTTTCAGTGATAGCTATCTGGCATTGCTGTTGTTGTTGCTGCTGCTGTTGTTGTTGTTGCTGTTGCTGTGTTCGTTTGCTTTGAACTCAAGCGTAATCCACACATGTGCAATTACTTCTAGTTCATTGAACTGATTTTTGCGTGTGGATTAGTTGTACCAGTGTCCCTCACCATCAGGCGAACCCACTCCGACTTCAGAGGTACTTGTAATTTACTACCCCAAGTCAAGGACGAAAAGTCAACCATTTGGTCCAACTGACCAGTGTGGGGGGTTGAACCCACTGCCTCGGCATCAGACGTTTAAGAACAAGCACTCTTATCCATTCAACCATGCTGACCTCCCTCAGACACGTCACGATTATTTATTATTTAATTAATAACAATAATAATAAATAAATAAACTTAAGCATAATAAACATGATTAACAAAAACATACCTCTGTTTTTGGAAGGCAATGTTGGCAAAGGCCTTAACCTTGTTGGAGAAGTAGGATCACTGTTTGCAGAACTGAGACCATCTTGGGTCACATGATCATGCGTGATCTGAACTGAAGGACGAGGGTCAGGAAGATATCTGGCTTTGGACCTCCCACTTTTTCCTCCTGGTGGACAGACATTACCCATCACGGACAGGCACTAGGAGCGCAGGCTGTCTGTAACAAAATGGTTCTGTTATTAGCACAAATTGCTGGTCTGATTGGTTTACACTATTTTTTCATGAACAATCATTTAAATGTCTGATTTAATCTGAACAATACTTGGACATTTTAGAAAAAGTACTTTCAAAACAAAGATGATTTTATAACTTGTACATAATGCTTGCAAGATGGCGCTGGTGATAATGTCAAATAAAAAACAGTTTTTTCATACAAACTGATAAGTATGAGGGAAATTTATAAAGTAACAGAAATTTTATTATAAAGTGCATGGAAAAGTATGGGCAATAGAAAATCTTATCTCAGGATACAAACTGGTGATAATGATGATGATAATGTCAAATAAAAAACTGTTTTTTCATACAAACTGATAAGTATGAGGGACATTTATAAAGTAACAGAAATTTTATTATAAAGTGCATGGAAAAGTATGGGCAATAGAAAATCTTATCTCAGGATACAAACTGGCTCTTAAGCAACACACCATGTAGGGGTCGTGAAGATCAAGCAGTTTGTGCACAGGCACTATTAACTTGCAAATGTGGAAGAACAACAAGGTGTTATTTATTTTGTTTGTGGTCAGAGGATGGGAAACCTTGTGAAATCTACAGGATGGTTCAGTATGGAGACACTTGCTGAGACAGGGGAGAGAATATGAATGGACAGAAAGATTTCAAAGAAAACACTTGTTGTCTTGAGTTAACAAAAGACGCAGAATCCGCTGGAAAAGTCATGACAATTACCTCTTGGGATATCAAGGGTCCTATATTGGTGCATTTCCAGGGAAGAGGATGAAACTGTGAATAGTGTTGGATACACGACAGGAAAGTGAACAAATTGAAGCCAGCGATATGATCAAACAGAAAAAGACAAAAGAAAAATCACAACAGAAATACGATTCCTGAGAAGAATACTCAACGTATCAAGAAGAGATAAGATCAGAAATGAAGAAATCAGGACTAAAGTGGGGGTTATAGCAGCACTAGATTTTATTAGAAAGCAGCAAGTCAAATGGTTTGGCCATGCAAGTAGGTTACCATTCAACAGCATACCACAACAAGCAATGATGTATAGACCAGATGGAAACAGAGGAAGAGGCCGACCACGTAAACATTGGACGGAGGGAATAGCAGAGTCCATGGGAATATCGATATATGAAGCCCATAATCGGGCACTCTCACGATGTTTATACTTCACCTCGACACCGCAAGGTACAAGAGGAACATGATGAGATGAGAGATGAGATGATATGATCAAAACACTGGGGACTTCTCTCAAGAGGAATATTGTCACTTCACAAGAAGAAGAAACACATCATACAGAGGGCAGTGGCTCTCCTAGAAATGCTTGGGTTATAAGGGAAGGCAACACAATGTGTTTGTTTCTTTCAAGTTTTCCCTTCCTCTAAATTTTCTCTTCTTCTAAGCTTTCTCTTCCTGTAAGTCTTCTCTACCTCCAATTCCATCTTCCTCTAATTCATCTCTTGCTGTAATATTCTCTTTCTGCAAGCCTTCTCTTTCTGTAACTTTTCACTTCCTGTAAGTCTTCACTTCCTCGAATTCATTTCTCCTTCTAAGCATTATTTTCCTCTAATCTTCTCTTCCTGTAATTCTTCTCTTTCTTTAAGTCTTCTCTTCCTCTAAATCTTCTCTTGTCTTCTCTTTCTCTAAGCTTGCTTGTGTTCGCTGGCTGTGAACTCCAGTGCGAAGTCGTGTATGCCGGATGAAGACATCCTGTTGTCCAACATCAGTGTGATGTCATACAGGACCTGAGGTTTGCCCGTGGTCCCATGTATGGCTTATTGGTGTGCAGACTGGTGGTTTCTCGCTGTGCAGGCAGACACTCTCCGACTTTGGAGGAATCAACGATCCTACTGACTTTAGCCAGGACCCCAAAGGGACCTGTTGCCCAGGACGCTTGGCGAGGACGCATCAGTAGGTTTTGGCCAGTATAGAGCCTAGCCCTGGCTGCCTTGGAAACACCTCTATGTCCCCTTTCTCTAAGCTTCTCTTCCTCTTAAGTCTTCTCTTCATCAAGTCTTCTCTTCTCTTCGTCTAAGCCTTCTCTTTCTCTAATCTTCTTGAAGCCTTCCCTTCCTATGAGCATTCTCTTATTCATAGTTTTTTTTAAAGAATCAACAGCACAACCCTCTGGACAAACACACTGACACTACGTTTCACTCAGCAAATGTCAGGTGTAGATGCTGGTTGTTCCTTAACACACAGGTTGTAAACACCTCTGATTCGTTCCCACATATATCCCTCCTTGCTGAAACCACACTTAAATTCAAACTCGAACATCCTTAATCATGTTGCTGCCTCTGTTATTGTATCTTCAACTAGCAGCTGTTCATAGATAGTCTTTAGAATGTCTCCCCTGCCCATTGTGAGCAATGGTTACCACTTTTTTTTCTCCTCGAAGCATTCGTCAAATGAAAATGTTTTTTTGTTTTTGTTTTTGTTAGGCATATCCTTTACAGGACATCAGCTGTCAACATCAGCATCTTTCAGCTGATTGTTGATTTCTTGCCAAGATTATGCTCAGTAGTTTGCCATTGCTTTCTGAGCGACCGGCTCAATACCCCATAAGTTACAGACGTGACGAGAACCGCTACCGATTCTCGCACATGTCATGTTACTCACTGAGAGTATACAGGATTACGGAGAAAGACGTTAAATCCCTAGGCCAGGTGGACCGGCCTATCTCAATGTGCTTGCGCAAAATCAAATTTAAATTCTGAGGTTGCCTTGGTAACAGCTGATGAATAACATTTAAGTGTAATGCATTTGTATTTCAGCCTAATGGATTAACTTGTTCGCTTCATTTTAATTTTGCAGCGTGGGCCGAACGTGATGAAATACCATGAACTATGCCAGGTAACAAATATGTAATCTGTTGTTTGTGTCATTGCTTAAATTGTTAACAATGAACTACTACCATATTGATTTTCTGACTTTTAGCTTCATAATACACACGATGAACCTAAAAGACTGGCAAATCATAAGAACAGAAGGAATATATGAAACAGGGTTGAACCTAATAGACTAGCAGATGCTAAGAACAGAAGAAACTGGGTTGAACCTAATAGACTATCAGATGCTAAGAATAGAAGAAATTTATGAAACTGGGTTGAAACTAATAGACTATCAGATGCTAAGAACAGAAGGAATTTAAGAAACTGGGTTGAACCTAATAGACTGTCAGATGTTAGGAATAGAAGGAATTTATGAATCTGGGTTGAACCTAATAGACTAGCAGATGCTAAGAATAAAAGTGTAACAAATGTATGAAACTGGGTTGAAACTAATAGACTATCAGATGACAAGAACAGAACAAATTTATGAAACTGGGTTGAACCTAATAGACTATAAGATGCTAAGAACAGAAGCAATTTATTAAACTGGGTTGATCTTAATAGAGCTGGGTTGAACCTAATAGACTGTCAGATGCTAGGAATAGAAGGAATGTATGAATCTGGGTTGAACCTAATAGACTAGCAAATGCTAAGAACAGAAGGAATTTATGAAACTGGGTTGAACTTAATAGACTGTCAGATGCTTGGAATAGAAGGAATTTATGAATCTGGGTTGAACCTAATAGACTAGCAGACGCTAAGAATAGAAGGAATTTATGAAACTGCGTTGAACATAATATACTATCAGATGCTGGGAATCGAAGAAATTTATGAATCTGAGTTACTGTCTGATGAAGGAGATTCATGATCACAAATAGTAAGTAAAGAATTCTTCTACATACCTTAGGTGCACTGAGCATTTGATGTTAGACCCATATTTTTATAGACAAATCGGCACTGGGTGGGTGATGGGGTCAGTATCATGCTGACCACCTTTACTTCCCAGGACATTTCTTGGTATCGATTTTTAGGTTGGTTCAATTTTAAAAATTCAAATTTGCCAAGATGCAGATTGAACCCATGAACACCGAGCCGGCAAGCAAGCATCTAGCTACTACACAACCACGGCACAAATGACAATTGGAAACTATCCACACAAAACCTTCACCAGCAAAGACCCATTTAGTTTCTGGATTCATCTCACGTTTAATGCTTTAGCTGAAAATCAGGCCACTGGGCAGATACCATAAAAACCAGCAGAGCAAGCGTGTCAATAGCTACAAATAAAGTTGAACATTATTTTAACACCAACATTGTGCCAGCAGTGTCATACTTAGATGACAGAGAACACAAGCAGAATTCTAGCAACAGAGATGAAATGCCTCTGAATACTGGATGGAACAAAAAGAAACAGACAAGAATTAATGACATAATGAATCAAGAGGGCAGTATCTGGGAAGACTAAGAGAGACAAATTCCTGGAAGAAGTCGAACGTGTCAGGCAAAACGCACAAATACCACACTATGTTGTAAACAAGCACAATATAATTATGTACAACAACAACAAAATTATTGGATAAGCATAAGAAGAAGTTAGTTAGTTTGTCGCGGTTCCCACTTCATGGCAAAGGATAGCCCCATTATGCTCTGTTCCTGTGCCAGTGAATATCACAAAAAATGCTCCTCACTGCCCCATGTGAAAAGTGGAACAGACAGGAGTCTTGACAAACCAACAATCCCGCACAGGTATACTATGCATAATGCCGCTGCCAGAATATCAACATAAAAGTCCACCACGAAAAATACAGTTCATCGTCAATGGAAGTGGCAGTCACTAGAAAACCTGCAGCTTCACATTACTGTATAAGGCAACTCAGTTCAGCAACCGACCACTTTTCTGAACATGCACATTCGCACTATAAACAACCGCAGACAGATATAAAAGCACACTATATGAAATTCACAGCTCAGTGATGCTCCATGCACTCGGTAGCAGGACGACAGAACCATGCACTACCAGTCCAACACGAGGAAAATACGTAAGCAAACCATAGCCACAAGCACAAACACTGCAGATGCCTTAGCAGCTCAACTGCCTATCCTCCATGTTGGGGACCGGAAGTCAAGAAGAAGTGAATTATGTCAGCAATTATTCCATTGAGAGTCAGGTGGTTTGGTGATGTGAGCAGACTATCAAAAGAGAGCATACCACACACAGCATTTACATTTAGATACAGCAGAAGCTGAGCAAGAGGCAGAACCCAGATATCCAGCCTGCAAAAGTAGAGACGGATATCAACTGTCAGGAACCATATAAGTAAGAAATTAGATAAGCTATCAAATTCCTTTAACTAATGAAATATATTTGCCTGTTAATAAACAGAAGTATGAAGCCAAAATTATATAAATAGAGCAAGTCCAACACATTCATTAAAAATCACAAGCGATCATTCAAGTGGACTGGTACAACAATATTATTGGAACAGTAAAAACACCATGCAATGAATATGTCTATTATCAGAATAATCATAAGCTTTCACACTCCATGTCAAGTGCAGCATTTGGTATGTTACATTCGGCTGCACTGTAGACCTACAGTACTTAGTTGAGGAAAAGAAATAGAATCCTAAGTGCTCTGACGTCACTGAAGTAATCTCGGAACCCAGCTCATGAAATTCATCACAAGCTGATGTCAAGTGCCTTACTAGTATCAATTATTTTCATGGAAAAAGAAGAAACCAAACCACAAGATGGAAGTTATATTTTCGGTTCTATTTTCCTTCAAACTTTTTGTTTATTTCTGTTCCACTCTATGGTTTAAACGACAACAATATCACATGATCTTATCATGGTTTGGTTTTGTAAAGGGACCCAAACACTAAAGAATATATAACTTGATATATGAAAGAGAACATAAAAAATTACATATGTATATTGGCGAGCCACATTATATGATTTTGAAATATGAACAATCTATACTGGTGACGAAAAATTATAGAGGCATTTGAGAAGTGGAGTCATTGTAAAATGTTAGGAATCAGCTTTAGGAACTAGTTTAAACAATAAAACAACAGAGAAATGAACATGTTATGGGAAATATAACAGAATAAAAGAGGTTTCTTAAGGTTACATAGGACAGTGAGGAGCATTTCGTGTGATATTCACTGGCACAAGAACGGAGCCTTATAGGGACGACCCGTTGCCGTGAAGTTGGAACCGCGACTAACTAAGAAACAAGTAAATGGCTTGGTCACATCCTAATACATGAAGCAACAGCAACAAAGTCAGGAAAAAGTTAGTTAACTGGCCCCTTCCATGCTTGAGGCATGCTGGGCATGTGTTAATTAAGGGACTCTTTTACACACCTTTTGCCGTCAACACAGCATGACGTGGTCAGTGTATATATCTGTGTGTGTATATATATATAAATCGGCAACAGTTATCTTCCCCTTAGAAAACATTGGCAGTTTTTATCTCCCTTGAGCGTAAATGTTAACAACAGTGATGTGAGTGTGTAGGTCATACTTTGTCAAAGTGCTCAAATAGTATTTTCCTCTTTGTTCATATTAAATGATAAACTGACACACAAACATTAATATCTCAGCTTAGAATTGAATAAGGTACCGTTGGATTTGTTTTTCCAAGACGTACCCAACTATGCAGGTTGTATAATTAAAAAGCAATTTAGAAAATGTTACTAAAATGGCTAGATAATGGTAACATCTAAACAGATATCATTTAAAAAAAATAACATTTGATAATGCTGGCATCTGCAATAAATATCATCTAAAATATAGGGATTTACAAGAGACAACATTAAACCCTATTATTTTAAATTGTATGCTTCTTCAAGCATCTGCACACTTGTTTCTTATTCTTCTTTTTCGTTCATCCGGAGTTTTTTTTTCCGGATGTGATTGCGTTGTGCCTGTTTACAGCAGAGCTGCGTTCTTGCACCGTTAGGCCGACACATCCGACTTCTGCGGGCATTTGTTGACCGGGTTAACCTTCCCGGGGGTTTCTTAGGACGTTTGACTCTCCCTGTTGTGGTGTTATCTCCCATCCTAGCTGGCCCATATAGAACAGCCAAAGACATCCTGGTCAGCCCTCAAGGGAAGGCAGGGACAGACCATGGGCATTCCCCGCCATCCAAGGAGGCTTCCATAATTGCAGAGCCAACACACAGCGCTCTGGTACTAGGCTCACCCAAGGAATCGTCACGTCCTGCACATGGCTGCTTAGCCTCACTTCCGTATATTGGGCCTTCCGTTCACCATAGGCTGTTCTTCCGGAAACCAGAAGAATGCAGTGTGCAGATGACATCCACACAGTGAGCTTACGACTCGGACTTTCTGCGCAATGGATTTGCTATCCAAGCAATATTCCATTTCGTGCCACTAGGACACTTTTTCCACCTTATTTGAAGCCCATACAGTGAGCTTTTGATTCGGACTTTCCACGCAATGGATTTGCTATCCAAGCAATATTCCATTTCGTGCCACTAGGACACTTTTTCCACCTTTTATGAAGCTCACACAGTGAGCTTTTGATTCGGACTTTCCACGTAATGGATTTGCTATCCGAGCAATATTCCATTTCATGCCTCTGGGAGGCTTTTGTAACCGACATATCTGTCACACTTGTTTCTTAAGTTACAGTAAGGCTTTGTTCCAGGTCATAAATTTTGGAACATCATGAATGACAAGCGGGTTTCCATCAAATTTTATTTATTTAACTGAATCATTGTATCATGAACAACAAAACAAGCAGGTGTGAGAGTAGCCAGTGAAACAACAAACTGGTTTGAAGTACAAAGGGAAGTAAGACATTCTCTCACTACTCACGTTCAACATTTATGCCCAAAATGCAATGGGAAATGTAAAAAATTATGATGTCTGTGCCAATTTTGATTCATGCATAACTGGTAAAAATCCTGTTTCAAAACTCTGATATGCAGATGAAACAGCTCTCCTCTCAAACTAGCCACTTTAGTAATATTTTCTCAATTGCTTTTTAATTATATAACCTGAATAGTTGGATACCTCTTGAAAAAACAAATCCAACGGCACCTTATTCAAGTCTGTAGGTCAATTATAAGCTGAGATATTAATGCTTGTGTGTCAGTTTATCACTTAATAGTAACATATAGAAAAAACGATTTTGACCTTATCACTTTTTGTGACCCTACCTTCACCCACACAACTGTTGGTTACACTCATGCCAAGGGAGATTAACACAGCGGCCCATCTAACTCAAGGACAGATTATTCTGCCAGTTTATATATATACAGGCACATACACAGATATATACATCTCCAAGTCATGCTGTGATGACATCAGATCGCGCGCGGACTGCACGCACAGGCTTGTCAATTGCAAGGCCGCCTGCATAGATGCATTTTGACAAAAGAAAAGAAGCCCCGTTGGAAAGATGACAAATTATCAATAATCCCGACCATGTAGAGTGATGAAAATTTACACATAAATACTAAAATTGATGTTGAATGCAAACATGCATTCATTGGGATGCAAATCACTGTGAATATTCCATAACAATATTAAATAGTCATCACTGACAAGAAAACGGCTATTTCCGGCCATTGAAATATCATATCAGAGCATGCAATCATCATCATTTTAGTTTGGGATGACACTCCCGACTTTAATAGTAAAAAATGACACAATTTACATACAAATGGAAGCTACATCTAATAACACATAATAGAACAAACAAAGACATATAGGGAGTACAGCAATTAATTCTGTCTGTTAAAAGCCATCCATCCATCATGTGCCATGCCGATAAGCATGGGCGGTCATGTTTTGCCATCTCACTCGATCGCCAGAATCATGGATGAGCTCCGTGTTCCTATCTCGACCATTCCACGTGGCCAAGCCATCCAGGTATTCACTTCAAGGTCTTCCCCTTGGTCTCTTCCCTTCAATCTTGCCAGTTGTCACCAAGTTCTCCAATGTCATTTCATCTCATAACATGGCTAAAAAATTTTGACGTTTAATTTCTCTATTCAGTTTACGATCTTCATTTGTTTCTTGAAGGACTTGTTCATTGGTTTTTATAGTCTGTCCATGGTATTCTTTGCATTTTCCTCAGAAACCACATTTCCACGGCCATCAGATGTTTTTCAGCTTGACTGCTCATTGTCCACGCTTCACAACCATACAAAAGACATAGTATAGATCAAAACCTTTTTCTTTATACTAAAAACAAAAACAACAGACAAAAACATGTCAAAAAAAATAATTGACAAATGATGAAGAAACTGAAAATGTCAAAGAACTTGTAATACCTTAGCTCCACAATAAACAACAATGAGGGTCAGTTTAAAGAGACTGACCATACCAATGCAGAGGTTAAATAGTACACAAAAATCTTTGGCATAACATCAGCAAGCAAATCAAAAGTAAAAATGTTGAGAACAAACATCTCCTGTGTCAATGTATGGATGTGAATTATGGACCATTTCACAAACACTTCAGAAGAAAGTTGAGGACTTTGAACTTAAATATTACAGACAAATTCTTCAGCACTGACTGAATGGATAGAAGCGCCTGCTCTTAAACTTCCAGTGTATTGATGCCAAAGTAGCGGGTTCAACCCCTACACTGGTCAGTTGGACTAAATTGTTGACTTCTTGCCTTGACTTGGGGACGTAAATTAAAAGTACCTCAGAAAGTCGGAGTGGGTTGGGCTGGTGGCGAGGAACACTGGTAATAGGGAAAGCTAATCCACACACACAAATCAGTCTAGTGCACTAGACATAGTAACACATGGACTACACTGAGTTCAAGGTGAGCGAACACAAAACAAAAATGCTTAGAATACTGTGGAACAAGAAGAAAAGAAATAAACATTCTACAATCTGAACACCAAAGAAAACTGGCTCATAAAAAGTATAATGTCTCAGAAATTTAAGTGCTCTAGCCAACATAAAATGCCAGTTGTTTAGACATAAAATGCCAGTTGTTTAGACAGAACTGTAAGGTAACAAGACAGGGACGGACTGACACAATGGTGGAGACATGATGTCAAAGAAACCTTTGGCATGAAAATACATGTGGTGGGGTTGCCGGTGAGGAATGACTCCTTTCTGCGGGTTGTGATGGCAGCAATGTTCTGTAAAGAACTTACTACCTGATGCTGCCTATAACTGTAAAACCTGGCAACTCTAAACCAGAAAATACACAAGTGGGATTGCTGGTGAGGAATGAGTCCTTTCAGCGGGTTGTGATGGCAGCGATGTTCTGTAAAGAACTAACTACCTGATGCTGCCTATAAATGTAAAACCCAGCGTTTGCCTATAAATGTAAAATCTGGCTACTCTAAACCAGAAATAAACAGGCTTAAAGTAACTTCTGCTTCTTAACAAGGAAGCTGAATTACATATAAGCTTTTAAATACGTATGTAATGTGTACTCGGTCAACTGTAACCGCTTTAACCGTACCACTAACAGAATGAAAATAGAAAATATTCAAACAGCAACAAGGAAGTTAAACCCCACAAAACAGTGATTCTCAATTAGATTAAAATTTCCCTTCTCTCCAGCCTACAGGAAGGTTTAGAACTGAGAATGGTGTGGTTGTGTTATGTGGTGGATGAAGTTGAAGAACAGCTGACAGATAGTTGTAGGTTATGGTCTCCAATTTCATGATGATTGGTAGAGGATCTCTTTTTGGAGACAATGACTATGGTCATCGACCATTATGGTCACTGTTAAAAAGGAAAGCAATGGCAAGCAACCTTTTTTACATGTACCTAGAAAATCATGTTTCATCAATTAATATACAGCAAAACATGACTGCCATTGCTTATTGGCATGGCACATGATGATGATGATGTGTTAGCCCACAGACCCAAAACTGTTGAAAGTATTTATATGTTTACATACATTAACTCAAGGCTTCTGTCACCCCATAAATTCTGCTCGTGAATATAATTTTCTATTAAATTTTACGTCTTAAAACATGCTTCAGTTGAGTTTATTTTGTCATTTGTTACAAATATGTGGAAAAATATCGCTACTATTATTGTAGTTTTAAATTTTAATTATTTCTGTTGCTGTAAAATGTGTAGAACTCAGTTATGAAAATAATCAGGGTAAATATGTCATGAACTCTTTCACACACCTTAGTTTAGTTCAGTTTAGTTTAGTTGATGGATCAACATTACGGCACATAGGTGGAACCCATAATTGCTCCATTCTCCTCCTAACTCAAACCTGAGTCTGGAGAAACTCAGCTCAGTGCACGAACTCCGTAGCACCGGCAAGGATCCTGAAATACTTTGGGTAGATTTTTAACTCGGAATTTTGTCCGGGCAGAGCTGTTAGTCTACTCTTTTTCGATTTTCAACTGCCAAGGGATTTTTTACGTGCGCAACAATATACACGGGCGTCCGATCTCACTACCCAGAGACCAGGGGAAATTTTATTACTAGAAGTCCACGTGAAAAAATCTCGGTCCTCACTGGGGCTTGAACCCGGGACCTCCAGCACTCGAGGCGGACCTAAACACACACCTTAAGGTACAACAGGCATATGGTGCTAGATCAAGCAGCGCTCGGTGAGTGACATGGTCAGTATCAAGCTGGCCAACTTTACTTCCCAAGACACTTCCTGGCAGCCATTTTAGGTTAGGTGAAAATGACAGCCCAGGTCAAGTTTCACAATCTAAATCTGCACGGATGTGGATTGAACCCATGACTACCGGACCGACAGGTGAGTGTCTAGCCACCATGCTACCAAAGCTTCCAGTGTGCATGTTTAAGTTTGTTGCATATCCTTTACAGGACGTCACAGTCAACTCCAGCATTTTTTTGGTTGATTGTGATTTCTTGGCAAGTTTACATTCAGTAGTTTGCCATAACTTTCTGAACGACCAAAACTCACACCATTTTATGAGAACCTAGCGCAAGAAATCGCCCACAGCTGTGTTTCGTACGCTATATATGGGATTATGAAATTGCATTTGTAACTCCATTGCCATAGAGCCGGCAGTGTGCATGTACCAACATAAAAATAATGTGCTTTCAGTGTTATATGGATATTATTTAAAATGTATCTTTAGAAGTAAGTAATTTCAGAAAGATGATAACATTTTGCCTTGTTTAAGGAGTGAATAAGGCTCCCAAAAAGCAGAGAACCATTGCTATAAGCAATACGTGAACAGGGAGGCAAAACTGCACACTTGAAAATTTAGACTTAACATAAACATGAGGAAGTAATGATCCCTCATGCTTGCCTGTTATATTTGTTATTGTTGGATGGTGTTTGTATTATCTGTTTACATCATAGCTATGATATTTGATTTGTTCAACTAACATCTGATTTCATGCCAACAATTGTTGATCAGGTTAGACTTCTCAAGTACCAGGATGTAATAATGTTAATAGGAAAGGTGGAGCTGTGGTTGAGAGGCTAGGTATCCACTTCAGATTCTGAATGTACAGAATTCAAACTCAGAAAAGAGCTGGGAATTATCCAAGAGCCATTGGTTTCTAATTATATCAAAAGTCCTACTGATCTCTTGTGTAGTGAAATTGAATTTCTAGCCTTCTTATATAAGGGTGAAAAACAGGAGGTCTCAAATGTAAGTTGCACAAAGTAAAAATCCTACGGCAGTTGGAAAATAAGAATTGGAATTCAATGGAATCTGGCAGAGCAGTTTGATGATATGGACTCGACTGTTGATATTACCCTCCTGTCCCATACACACAATTAGACGCAAGATAAACTAAAAACACCTGATGGGAGGTCATAACAATTAGGTCTATAAGTTCATAAGGGAAAGATAATGAGAATAAATCAAGCAAATGAAAACCCAATGAAATGAAACCCTACTTCAAGAGTTGGAATCATACCTAATTAGGTAGAGCAAAGAAAAGCATAAATATTAATATAAAAACATAAAAGGCAAGAGCAGCTTTCAAAGCACTAAGAAATGTGTGAAGTCTAAGAATATTAAGCTTAAAAAAGTTGTTGCCCGTCATTTATCTATATTTCTCTGTGAGTCAGAGTAAGTCTGGAGGCAGCTGGGGAGGCCTAAGTTAGCCTAAAAATGTCTGTTACAGTGAGGGATGAATGGTGTTGACTGACAATCTGATGTGGGTATATAAATGTATCAGAAACATGTTAAAAAGTAATAGTAATTTTACAGCAGATACTGCTGCAAGGGTGGAAAATGCAACTTCACAAATGCATTTTATGAAGTGAAGTAACCAGTTTGCTTCTTAAGTTAGTAAATTCCAATTTTAGGGGAGTATTGGTTGTCAAAGGTCCCATAAACTAATGAGGAATGCCTGCAATGAAATCAACTGTACCTTTACAAATATTCCAATCTTTGGACTTAACGCTCCCTGTTCCTACTTACATGGCTATGGTGATTAGTGAGTGTCTGGCACTATCAAACCAGACTCCCAAAGTCTACTGGGGTAAAACTAGACTGGGTGAGGTAACCCTGTAGAACCCTAGAAGAACAAGTCCTCCATCAGCCATGGTTGATGCTAGAACAAAGGCTTTAGATAAAGTGGGACATGTTGACATCATAAGGATGCTTGAAGATCTACAAACTGATGGAAAAGACCTTAGACTTGTAGAAAACATATATTGGAAACAACAAGCTGCCATCAGAATTGATAATGAAGTAGGACAATATCAGCCTATTAAGAGAGGTGTGAGACAAGGATGTGTAATGTCTCAATCTTTTTTCCCTGTACAGTGAAAATATTTTCAGAAATATAGAAGATATGGAAGGAATCAACATTGGGGGACGATGCATCAATAACATGAGATATGCAGATGATACGGTCTTGACTGCAGACAATGAACAGGATCCGCAACATTTAGTAGTGCTGAGCATTGGCCAGATCCTCTTGTCACTCCGTCGCACCATTCATCACCTAGGCAATGATGATTTATCTGCTCTTTCAATCTATTCACATGATCCTAAAGGGCTCTGACCACATCAGTCATTTAACATTATTTTACAATAAGACACTCAAAATTTACAATAAAATCTCATTCATTACATTAAATTCTAACATTCTCAATACTTCTTGATCCTAGCATTCTGCAATCACAGTTTGAGTTGAGTATGTGCAACCAGCCCAGACTTCTGAACAAACAACAGAATTAAGTAATTACTCTAGCTGGAAGTCGATGTGGCCGAAGGGGTTTAACAACTTGCGTTAAAACTGTCTCTAGTGGCTGCACGGTGGTGGGTTTATTCCACATGCCACCAGTCAGTTAGACTTAAATGTGGACTTCATGTTCAGCAAGCAATGGCTAATTGCCAAGTAAATCACAAAGAGCCAATAAAGACTGGAGGTGATTGCAGCATCCTGGAAATGACCTGCAACCTTTTACAGAAAGAAGTTAGCTTTTGAGACGAATAGAGAAAGGTTTGATGTTATGCTGGCTGTTATATTTTACTTTATCAAATTCTTTACTGTAATCTATGACGCATCATGTAACGGTCTTTCTGTATATCAACTGATAGCTTGGTTAGTGTATGAAATGTGTGTATTGCACTATTTTTGGGGGCCTCAGCTAGACACTCGCCTGCCAACCCTGAGGTCATGGGTTTGATCCCCAGATGGGTGAATTAGGAGTTTTCAAAATTGACATGGGCTCCCAGGTTCACCCCGTCTAAAATAGGCAGCACGGATGACTTGGGAAGTAAAAGTGATCGGCGTGATAGTGACCTCATCACCTGCCGAGAGCCGACCGGTGTGTAGAATTATGGGTCTAGCGCTGCATGCCTGAAATGCCATAAGGCATAAAAAAGGGTCTACCCAAAACTGCTGTGGTACCACCTTCTTCTTTCTTTCACTTGAAATATGTCTATAACTGCAATGTTATCTCTTGTATGAATTTAACTGTCTTTTTTAGTTCACTCAGCGGTCCATAGAGTTTATCTTCAACTGTCATCTCTCTAGGCCAGAAGGTTTACCTAGACATGCTGTAATTTGGGCAGTCTTGGAGTATGTGCTCTGCTGTCTGCGACGCCTATCCACATGCGCACATGGCTGATTCACCAATCTTGAATTTTGTAAAAGTGTGGTTGCGTAATCTATTGTGTCCTGTCCTGAGGCGCAGAATAATGACTTGTTCTGGTCTGTCCATAATGTGGTAGTCGTCTTGAGCAGGTTTTGGTGGTTTTCTGACTGATTTGATCATTCTTTTCTTTTGGTGGTATGTAACGGGCACACCAGGCTGTTCTTCTTTTGCTCCTTCCTTAGCCAATTGATCAGCTCTGTTGTTTCCAGGTATTCTACAGTGGGATGGTATCCACTGTATGGTGACCTTATGCTGACTGCTAAGTTCAGAAAGTAGTATCCTTAGTACTGGCAATTTCCCAGACAGGAGCACCTCGAGTACCGATTTTGCATGTCAATAGCACCACAGGTTGTGTACCATGGCTGGTATTTAGTAATTTCTCTGTTGCTATCTTGATGCCTCAATTTCAGCATCATAGCTATGGCAGTACTTTCCTGTTGGTACCCTGGCCGTGTCCCTAGTATTATTTGTGTATTCTATGTACACTCCCGCTCCTCCATTTCGAACAGCATTTTGTGCTGACCCATCTGTGTGGGCTTGGATCCAGAGGTCCTGTGGGTATTCTTCATCAAGAAAGCTGAGAGTGGCTGTTCTGCAATGTACACTGTTCTGTTCTTCCTTGTCAAATATTCCTCTCACTTTTGTCTGGATTTGTAGTGATAGTCTACGATCATCTTTCCATGGAGTTCGCTCTGGTATAGTTTTTAGGGGGATACAAACTGTGGGCAGATAGGTGGTTTCTCTGCAGAGTCGTTTGGCCTGGTGGATAAAAATGCTTCAAGTTTTCAAATCTGCTCTTCATAGGGTGGCCGGGCAAGCTGAGGAACTTTTCTGCTTGTATTAGCGTTTTTGTATCTCTGCACTCTCTCAGTGCTTGTGTCCTCCCCAACTTCTCCATCTCCACTATAGGGATTGATCTCATCCCTCCTGTGGTGACTCTAAGTGCTTGATTTTGCACCTTGTCCAGCTCTTGTAGTATGGTTTTTGATGCTGAACAGCACACATTTGATCCGTATTCCAGGTGTGGTCGTATGCTCTGTTGATAAACTTTGCTAAGTATTTTCCCACTGGCGCCCCATGTGGTTCCATTTAGTTTTCTCAGGATGGCTATCTCATTCTGGCGTTTGAAACTGCTTTGTTGATGTGCTTTCTCCATGTCAGCCTGCCATCAAATGTTACTCCAAGATATATTGGTTCTTTATTTTCTCTAAGGGGTATTCCATTTATCTGGATGATCCCTGCCTTTTATTTTGGAGAGAGGGTAATTAGAGTGGTGCTGCACTTGTCAGTGTCTACGCCAAGACACCATCTATTTGCCCATGCAACAAATGTATCTATAGCTCTTTGTAGCAATCTGGTGGCCACTGATGCATATTCATTTGTGCTCCATAGAACCAGGTCATCGGCGTACATTGCCGCTTTAATTCCATGCGGTAGATTAGCAACAAGATCATTGATGAAGATTAGAAAAAGTGTGTGGGACAAGACTCAGCCCTGGGGAACACCGTAGCGCAGTAGTACTTTCTTGCTCTTGAGTCCATCTATCTGGACTCTGGCTCTTCTGCTGTGCAAGTATGCTTTCACCCATTTGTACATTCTTCCACTGACTTTACAATTTCTCAGTTTCTTTGTCAGACCTTCTTTCCAGACTTTGTCAAAGGCTTTCTTCAGATCTATCCATGCAGCAAGCACCAGCTTCTTCTCTTGGAATGCATCCTCAATTTCTTGAGAGAGATAGGTTGTCTGATCTTCCGTAGAGTAGCACTGCCTAAAACCAGCTTGCTGTGGCACAAGGACATGTTCACTTTCAATGTACCACTGCAGTCTGTGATTGATGATGCGCTCCATTGTTTTGCAGAGACAGCTGGTGAGGCTAATTGGTCTGTAGCCGGAGGCAATGGAACTATCTTTCCCTGATTTTAGGAGGGGTATCATGATTGCTTCTCTCCAGGCTTGTGGAACACTACCTAAGATCCAGCTGTTAATGAAGATCTGCAACAGCTTTGCTTTGGCCTCTGTTCCTAGGTTCCTGATCATTTCATTGGAGATACCATCAGCTCCTGGTGACTTTCTCATTTTCAGTTTTGATATGGTTAGCTCCAGTTCGCTGATAGTGACAGGTGCCTCCAGAACCTCATGTACTGTTTTATTCTGTCCTGTATGTTGCAATTTCTCTCGAATCACTTGTTTCTCTGGACTAATGTCGATATTGTTATCTTGTGCGAATGAGTCCACAAAATGGTCAGCTGCTTGCTTTCCTGTTAAGATGTTTCCGTCTTTATGTAGTGCAATTTTTTAATTCCTCCCTGTGCCCTCAATGTGAAGTTGTTTTATTAGCTTCCACAATTTCTTTGTGTCTCTTTCAAAGTTCAGAGACTCTATTTTCTCCTGCCAGGTTTTCCGTCTAGCCTGCAGCTTGGCCTTTTGAAATTTCCTTTTGTGTGCTGGTATTTATTGTGGTGCTCTTGGCTGGGTTTGGCTTCTGCTTGCCTTCTACACATTTCCACATCATTATGCAACTGTTCCAGTTCACTACTCCAGTAGGGTTTATAATGTTTACGGGCTCCTCTTGGTAGTTTCTCGTTATGCCTGTAGTAAGCATTTCCCAAACTCTTCAACTACTTTATTTATGTCTTTATATGTGTTCAGATTTGTAACCAGTATGCTGGTGTAATGTTTGTACATTACCCAGTCTGCTTTCTTGTAATTCCACCTTGAGAAGGTGCTGATTTCACTTACAAGCTCATTTTCTACAGTTAGAAAGACTGGCCGATGGTCACTGCCACCAAGTTGTTTCCCAAAAATTTGTGTAATGTTCCACTCCAGGTCTGGTGAATGAAAAGCCAGGTCAGGTGCAGTTGTAGTGTGCCATGATATCGAGTAGAAAGTATGTGGGTCGGACGGCTTGTTAATCAAGATGAATCTATTCTCATCCTGCCAGTCTTCCAGTCTCTGTTCTCTCTGGTCCATGTGATCATAGCCCCAGCTCTGCGAATGGCTGTTGAAGTCGCCACACACAATCAACAGATTATCGTTTTAAACAATTTTCAGTCAATCAATCATGTGCCATGCCGATAAGCATGGGCGGTCATGTTTTGCCATCTCATTCGATCACCAGAGTCGTGGGTCAACTTTGTGTTCCTGTCTCGACCACGCCATGTGGCCAGGCCATCAAGATATTTACTTCTCAGTCTTCTTCTTGGTCTCTTCCCCTCGATCTTGTTAGATTTTGCCTCGATCAAGAATTTTGACTGTCTATGACTAATGTCTCTAATCAGTTCACGATCTTCATTTGTTTCTTGAAGGATTTGTTCACTGGTTTTTTGTCTGTCTATGGCACATGTGTCAAACGCAAGGCCCGTGGGCTACATCTGGCCTGCCGTACAATCATATCAGGCCCAAGAGGTCTCATCCGACGTACAAATATATTCGGCCCAAGATAGAATTTTTGGCAAAAGTATTTTTTATGGTCACGATATAAAGTGCAAATCAAATTCCCTAATTAGCAGCCTTCCGAATGATAGGCTACCTGAAAGTGTCTCGCTTCGATCAGAATAAGCGAAAATAAGTTGTGTAGTGAGTTAGTGTTCATCGTTATATTTACCTAGCAACGTTCAGATGCTCGGTTTTGGATTGGCGCATAAAAAATGAAAGTAGTGTAATGCCCGGATATTATATCACTTTTCCCGCTATGGCTAACCTGATATCAATCATGCGTCTGTCGGTAGATGCATAATCTTTTAAAATCTTTTTAAAGCTAGCCTTTAAAATGGCCAAGAAAAATATTGATTCTGAAAGCAGAGCCTTTCAAAGCCACTGGGAGGCTGAATATATGTTTACTGATATTGGCGGTAAACCTGTGTGTCTAATTTGTGGAGATAATGTGGCTGTGATCAAAGTATATAATCTGAGATGGCACTACGAGACTAAACATCAAGACAAGTTAGCCTTAATGCAGAGCAGAAGCTACAGAAGGTAGAAGAATTGAAGAGGTATCTAACATCACAGCAGATGTTTTTCACCAAAGCAGACAGATGGCCACTGATGTGAAAACACAGCTGATCGAAAAAGGCAAAGACTTTATTGCATTCTCCCTTACTGTCGATGAAAGTATTGACACGACTGACACTGAACAGCTCGCCATCTTCTTTCGAGGAGTGGACTCCAGTTTGAATGTTACAGAAGAATGGACATGAAATCCATGCATGGGACAATGACAGGAAAAGACATTGTTGACAACGTTATGTCAAAGTTGAACCAACATGAACCTGCCTTGGGACAAACTCATTGGACTAACAACAGATGGAGTACCGGCAATGTATGGCGAACAACGTGGACTAGTTGGAAGAATGTGTAAAGATGCAGGAGAGCTGTCCTGGTGAACTGATAGCATGTCACTGCATCATACACCGAGGATCAGTGGTAAAGTCCTCAACATGGAAGATGTAATGAGCATTGTAACACAAACTGTAAACTTTTTCAGAGGCAAAGGTTTAAATCACCGCCAATTTCAGTCTTTTTTGCAGGAAATAGAGTCGCCGTTCAGTGACATGCCTTATCATACAGAGATTAGTTAGTTAGTTAGTCGACAGATCATCCTCATTGCACATCGAACCATCCAGTCCATAAGTGCTCGGATCCCCTCCTCAGCAAATCCCGCAACGTGTAGCGGCTAACGACACCAGTTCTGTGTTGGTTTATCAATCTTCTTTGGCTTCCTGCGTAGTGTTCTTGTTTGGCCACCCCTCTTTTAATTTGCTGCTCTCGCAGTCTGGCCATTGTTGTAGATTCACAGTCATCACTTGGTTCTCGCAAAAGTCTTACTTCTCGTAGAGCATTCAGAATGTCGGCCTGGTCCATGGCGCATCCGCCCTCCACAGTAGCCTCACCTGCAAGCTTGTCAGCCCGCTCATTTCCTTGTACTCCCGCATGCCCTGGCACGAAGATGAAACTAATCTTTGCCAGTCGAGACCGCTCCAGAGGCAGCAACCATTCTCTTCGGATCGACCCCTCCTCTATCCTCTTGATCATGTTCATTGAGTCGCTAAGGAAACATGCCCTAGTGAATGTCTGTATCTCGAGCCATGTTATTGCTTTACTTACTGCCATGACTTCCATGGTCAGGCTACTTGTGGTTTCAGTGAAAGCACCAGAGTCCTCCTTCACAATTCTCCCTCCGGCCTGAGCTGTAAAGGCCCATGAGCTTCTCACATGTCGGACGACCGACCCATCTGTGTAAATGACTGCGTCACCGTCTAGCGAATTCTCGAAAATCAATGCTTGTACTTCAGCCTCAACAGCAGCCAGATTTTCTTGTCTGCATTTTCTATCTAGTTGGATGCAAACTGAAAAGGATGTGCAGAAGTCTGTTGGCACTTGCACCCACTCCTCGCCAGGTTCTAAGTCCTCAAGTGAACACACCTGTTGAAGAATGTCTTCGGCTTGACCCATCCACGACCGTCCTCTTTTTAACCTGCTGCCCTTCACCTTCCTAATTTCACTATGCAGTGGATGTTGTGTGTTTGCGTTAATTCTGAGGTAGGCGCGTGCCCTGCAACCTTGTATTCTCTCTTCAATGGTTGGAAAATCAAGAAGGTAGAGCATCGCCCTGCATGCTGTATCTCTTGTACATCCAAGAACAATGCGCATAGCTTCATTCTGTATCGGGGGAAAGTTCTCAGTAGATGTTTCCAGCTAATCGAGGAAATTTGTAAATTCATAGACAGTAAATGAAAAGATTCCACAGTTTTTCAGGATAAAAAGTGGAAATGTGAGTTGGCGTTTCTGTCTGATATAACCACTCATCTCAACGACTTGAACCTGCAACTCCAGGGACGGGATCACATTATCACTTATATGCATGCTGCAGTGAATGCGCTTATGGGAGACACAAATGCACCAATGCAACCTGTCTCACTTTTCTTGTTGCCAGGCAATGTTAAACCAAGTCAAAGCTATGGTGTTTCCCAATGCACACTTTGCTAAAAAACTTAGCTTACTTTGCGCCGAGTTCGCACTGTGCTTTAGTGACTTTCAAGCACAGAAAAGTAATTTTGAGCTGTTTCATAATCCATTTGCCATAGATGTGCTTGCTTTTGTTTGTTGGTTTGAGCTCTAACACGAAGTCCTGTATGTCGGATGAAGGCATCCTGTTGTCTGGCTTATTGGTGTGCAGACTGGTGGTTCCTCGTCGTACAGGCAGACACTCTCCGACTTCGGAGGAATCGGCGATCCTAATGACTTTAGCCAGGACCCCGAAGGGACCTGTTGCCCAGGACGCTCGACGAGGACGTGTCAGTAGGTCTTGGCCAGTATATAACCTGGCCCTGGTGCCTTGAAAACACCTCTGCGTCCTGCCATAGATGTGGAAACTGCACCTATAAATTTGCAGATGGAGTTAAATGAGCTGCAGTGTAATGGGACACTAAAGGCAAAGTACGACACTGTGAGGCCTCCACAGTTCACCTGTTTCATTCTTGAAGAGATGCCCCAGCTTCGTTTACATGTGGCTCAAACATTGAGCATGTTTGGTAGCACATATCTGTGTAAGCAGCTGTTTTCTGTGATGAAGATTAACAAAACATCACACAGGAGTCGTTTCACTGATGAACACTTGCAGTCCATCATGAGAATCTCAATGACACAAAACATTACTCCTAACATAAATGAAATTTCAGCCAAAAAAAGATGCCAAACATCATGCTCTGACAAACTGACATCAGAGTGAAAATGTGTATACCAATGATGTTTTATTATTAAAACTTTTTTTCTGTTTTAACCCTTTACAGGGCAGAACGGCCATTTGCGGCCGATGCCTTTAACAAGCAAATCGCCCAATCGCGTCCGATACTATTATGCATGGTAAAAATGCGATTTCTCGGCCTTACAATACTTCCGACGGCTACTTTCGCTTTCGCCAATAGCTTGACAACGTGGCCGCCATTTGTAAACGCCAACTATGAATTTGAACGGACTTTTACGGACTTTTTTTTAAATAGTTTTCGGGGTTTTTACGCTTAGTTTTTCAAAACAGATTTCGGCGATTCTTCAAGTGATAGCCGAGATTTCGCTAGGTTCAATTTAAGTGACATTAAAGGGCACGAAGTTGACTATTAATCAAAGCTAGATATCAGTGAAAAGCATTACTTTGCATTAGCGGTCTGAGTCGGACTTTAAAGAAAGTGATTATGATTCTGAAAATGTGTTTGTAAATTGCCGTATAGATGACGGAAAATCACAAACAACATGCTGTATTTCGTAAATATTTGTGTTCATATATGGATTACCGACAACAATCATGTGAGTAACATATTCTGCATGCTTTTCCCTTCATTGTGTTGTTTATTTAACTAAAATCAGTTGACTAACACCTTATTTATGATGCTTTTACTAACGCAACCCGAAATTTTACCGAACCTGAAATATTCTTGCCCGTTCAGGGCTCAAAAATGGACAAGCGGCTGCCCTGTAAAGGGTTAATTTATATTAAAGTTTTAAGAAAGATTTAATTTTCAGATTATTGAATGTTTATCCTGTCCGGCTCGTAACCCTACGTGTGATTTGAGTTTTGGCTGCTGAGCGATTGAGTTTGACACCCCTGGTCTATGGTATTCTTTGCATTTTTCTCAGAAACGAAATTTCCATAGCCATCAGATGTTTTTCAGCTTGTCTGCTCATTCTCAACGCTTCACATCCATACAAAAGTACAGGTTCTATGTAGCATTTCAACACTCTTTTTCTTGTTTCAACTGATATCTTTTTATTGGTCAGTATGTCTTTCATCTTGTAAAAGGCTACACCTTTGCAATGGCCATTCTGGTCCTAATCTCTTCAAGGCATCTCCCATCAGATGTTATGATTGTTCCGAGATAACTGTGCACATGCTTAAAATTATGCCCATTTACTCGTACATCACATTGTGGAATTTCCTTCTTCCCAGTGACGACCATAATCTGCGTCTTCTTACTATTCAATTCTAACCCTAGTTGTTCACTGTGTGCAACAACCGCATCTACTAAATGTTGCAGGTCCTGTTCATTGTCTGCAGTCAAGACTATCATCTGCATATCTAATGTTATTGATGCATCGTCTCCCAATGTTGATTCCTTCCATATCTTCTAATTTCTGAAAATATTTTCACTGTACACAGAAAAAAGATCTGGAGACATTACACATCCCTGTCTCACACCTCTTTTAATAAGCTGATGTTGACCTACTTCATTATCAATTCTGATGGCAGCTTGTTGTTTCCAATATTTTTTTTTACAAGTCTAAGGTCTTTTCCATCAATTTGTAAATCTTCAAGCATCCTTATCATGTTGAAATGTCTCACTTTATTGAAAGCCTTTGTGTAGTCAGTAAAGCAAAGGTGTAGATCTTTGTTTACTTCTATAGAATGTTCAATTACTGTTCTCAGTATATACACAGCATTTACTGTATCCTTGCCTTCTACAAACCCACATTGTTCTTCTCCTATTTTGGGTTGTATTTCCCTCCTAATCCTTTGCATGATAATACTCAGCAAAATTTTTGTGAGTGGCTCATTACACTAATTGTTCGATGTTGATCACATTCCAAGGCTCCTGATTTCTTCAGGATTGCAATAAATATAGAATTACATAATTCAGGAGGTATATCTCCAGTATCATATATTGCATTCAGCAGTCTGGTGACTTGGTCTATTCCATATTCTTCTAAGAATGCTCTAATGGGCCACGCTTGTGCCCCTAAGTTTGCTTTGTCTATCACAATTAAGATCAGCAATATTTAAATAATTATTACTAAATAGAAAATGGGAGACTTTATAAGCAAACGTTTGCTAGTAATGTACGGACATTATGAGCAAACGGCTGGTCACGTGACGTTTACTACCGTCGTCGATTGGCTTAAGAAGACTATTATTCTCCCTTCTTGTCTGTCTTTTGTTTGCAGGTTCTTTTTATTCAAACTCCATCTTCATCTACATACTTTATCTACATACGCACACAGTTTATTCCATAAAACTTTAGTGTTCATATCCTAATGAATGCCTAGATACGTTACTTACTTCTTAACGTTGAATTTGCGTATGCACAAGATGAAAGTAAGCCTGTAGATGACACTACTCATCCTACCTTAAGTGAACCAAGTCGACAGACCTCCACTTTGCAACTGAAGTTCTAGTCAACATTTGTTTTTATGAACTCCGATGCGAGGGTTCAAAGGTGATAAAGTTCACACAGGGTTAAATTTACATATCATGTGACCTTCTTCTTTCACGTCTCAGCTCGCTCTGCCTTGCACCCGTTTTCTGGCTTCTGACCTGGGTGCGTCATGTGACCACATAACTCAGCCCCTTCGTGTCCCAGAGTCGGGTTGGTTTATCAACTCGTGTCTTAGTGACACAAGTTTACACACTTGCTCTGTTTCTCGTATCCATCTCATGGCAATAGTTAATCCTAATTGTTTGTTGATTACTCTTGACTGTTTGGCTCGTCTGTGTGTTACTTTTTTTTCGCATATCCTTTACAGGACATTGCAGTCAACACCAGCATTTTTCAGCTGCTGTTGCTGTCTTGGCAAGTTTTATGTTCAGTAGTTTGCCATTGCTTTCTGAACGACCGGCTCACATACCTCTGTAAGTAACCAGCGCAACGTGATCCTCTACCGAATCTCCTGCAGCTGTGTTTCGTACGTGAGTATACGGGATTACGATCACCGTCCTTAATATCTTCGCCAGGGAGACCGGCTGTGTGTTACTGGCACCTATAAATAGTTACACTGTAATCTACCATGCTTGACGTAGGAGGCATCTAAGGTAGGGTGCCATAAGACTGACTGCCTCACCCAGTGTAAAACTGAAAACTCTACCTGCAAAGAGGTTGACATGATATAGTTGAGAATCTAGGTTTCATTGGAAGATGAAAAGAAGGGGAAGAATATTATTTGTCGTTTTTACTTTGTTTTATATTGTCCATCAACTCTAAGATTACACCTGTCATCTATATTTCTTGTTCCTTTACCTTCTTTTCAGTAATATACTTTGCTTATTTGATAGATGTCGTTAATTTGAATTTTCCTTTGTTCGCCTATGCGTTGCGTCTATTTCACCATCTGTCCATACAACTGGAGAGAGGAAGGTGGGGAGGAAGATAATAATGACATGATTTGCAATTTTTCGAGTGTCTATCGACAAGGGTATTTGAACTCACCGATAAGGGTATTTGAACTCAATTATTTAAAAAAAAAAAAAAAAAAGTCAGGGAGTCGAACACCAGTCTCCTGCATGACAGGCGGAGATACTAACCACTACACTACCGAAGACACACTGATATTTCCACAAACATTAATAATGTAGTCAAATTTAGGTCACGTGACCAGCCGTTTGCGAATAGGTCACGTGACCAGCCGTTTGCGTATAATGTCCGTACATTACTAGCAAATGTTTGCTTATTATCACTTCGATAGAAAATAGTGTATATATTGGTTCTCATTCTAATGAGTACAAATTGCCTCATGTTTTCCTGACTTCTTCAATTTTGTGTGAAAATGATGTGCTTCAAAATATAATTACTTAATAACAGCAATGGTACACAACCTGTGGTGCTACTAACAGATGCAAAATCAGTACTCGAGGCGCTCCTCTCTGGGAAATTGCCAGTACTAAGGACACTACTTTCTGAACTTAGCAGTCAGCATAAAGTCACCATACAGTGGATACCATCCCACTGTGGAGTACCCGGAAACGACAGAGCTGATCAATTGGCTAAGGAAGGAGCCAAAGAAGAACAGCCTGATGTGCCCGTTACATACCACCAAAAGAAAAGAATGATCAAATCAGTCAGAAAGCCACCAAAACCTGCTCAAGATGACTACCACGTTATGGACAGACCAGAACAAGTCATTATTCTGCGCCTCAGAACAGGACACAATAGATTACGCAACCACATGTATACAAAATTCAAGATTGGTGAAACAGCCATGTGCACATGTGGATTGGCGTCGCAGACAGCAGAGCACATACTCCAAGACTGCCCAAAATATAACATATCTAGGCAAACCTTCTGGCCTAGAGAGACGACAGTGGAAGATAAACTCTATGGACCACTGTGTGAACTGAAAAAAACAGTTCAATTCATGCAAGAGACGACATTGCAGATATAGACATATTTCAAGCGAACGAAAGAAGAAGAAGAAAATATAATGTTAAAATTGTGTTTTCATGGTGTTAAGAAGCAGTTCTTGTGGATATTATTATTGGTGAAGAAAAGTGGTGTGTTTATCATTATTCAATAAATTCAATTGGATTGTAATCAAATAGGGAGAAGTTGTGCCTTGGTAAGTGAAATTTTTAAAATAATTATCACCCTGTTCTTCTAAATATATGTCACAAAATCTAACATGAAAGTGTCTATTCCGAGCCAGCTCGGTATAAACTACTCCGTTTATTCCGAGCCAGCTCAGTATAAACTACTCCGTCTATTCCGAGCCAGCTCGGTATAAACTACTCAGTCTATTCCGAGCCAGCTCGGTATAAACTACTCCGTCTATTCCGAGCCAGCTCGGTATAAACTACTCCGTCTATTCCGAGCCAGCTCGGTATAAACTACTCCGTTTATTCAGAGCTGAACTATCACGTGATTTTTCCCGGTCCCGGAAACCCCGGGTGGTCCTGGTCACGTGATTTGCCTAGTCACATGATTTAACGTATGTGACGTCATCGGGACATGAGCGTGGCTATGTTATATACTTTTGTTGATTCAAAATCATATCCTCAGTAGCACAGTGGTAAGGGTCTCTGCCTGATAAGCGGGAGCTGTTGGTTCGATTCCCTGCTGGACACTTTTTTTTTTTAATTGTTCAGCAATTAATTGGGTGCAAGCGACTTTTTAATAAAAAAAATATTAGGAACTATGGTTATGAACAGATGTTTTGTCACTTATATTATCTTATTTATATTATATAAAAGTTATCACTTTTTTATGTCTTTCAACACATCTTTCTCATATCTCTGACTCTCACACTAGCTTCATTATCTATCTATCTCCTCTCTCTTTTCAAACTGCTTCACATATACCAGGTTTTCCTGCACTTTATGTGCGTAGCATTTCCTTGTTTATTTGTTAATTCATCAGGCCAGTAAGTTGGAAGCCTGGTGTTTGAATTGCCTAATCATGTCTTTCTGAGGCGACACATATTACTGTCAGCTTGGACCGGAATTATGAGGCCAGGGTTGCCACTTTTTTTTGACCAAAAGTATCTAGAAACGAC
Source organism: Cepaea nemoralis (assembly GCA_014155875.1). Lineage (NCBI taxonomy): Eukaryota > Metazoa > Mollusca > Gastropoda > Stylommatophora > Helicidae > Cepaea > Cepaea nemoralis. The sequence goes on along the minus strand of JACEFZ010004414.1, from coordinate 139,802 downwards.
CCGAACAACATCCATAAATATCTAGATTTCGTTGCAACGTATCTAGGAAAAATAACCAGATTGAGAAAGTAAGAAATTACATATGTATTGATGTGACTGCCGCTCTCCCTGGCGAAAAGTTTACGGCTGTCGCCGTTATCCCGTATATTCTCGTGAGTAACGCAGCTGCGCCTGAACCGACAGCGGTTCGAGCCGCGCTGGTAACTTACAGGGGTATGTGAGCCGGTCGCTCAGAAAGCAATGGCAAACTACTGAGCGTAATCTTGCCTTGTACATCAACAGCAGCTGAAAAATTCTGATGTTGACTGTACCATCCTGTAAGGGATATTTTTTTTTTTTAAGCATATCCTTTTTACAGGACTTAGCTGTCAACACCAGCATCTTTCAGCTGTATGTTGATCTCTTGGCAAGATAACGCTCATTAGTTTGCCATTGTAAGGGATATGCAACATTAAAAAGAAAATTGATGTGACTTACCTATAGAATCATGTCCTCATCTTCACTGATGCCTGTCTCACAAGATGCACTTAGCTTGGATGATGAAGTTGAAGCTTCACATTCAAAATGACTCTGGTGTACTTTAGCTGTTCCAATTTCTTTTATTATATGATCAGGGAGCTGATAAGTTGAACAGCATTTTCCTGCTCTCATCAGGCCAAATCTTATTGTCAATATAGCATTTAAGAGATCAAGTTTCATCCTGTTTCTTAGTTTACATTTTGTATAATTCACAGTACTGAAAACTCTTTCCGCATCAGCATTTGAATGGGGTAGTATCATGGCAGACATCGCACATTCAAAAAACTCACAGAATGGAATGTTACCTGAGACATCTTTAAATTGTCTTACTTCACTCCAAAAAGCTTCAGTTTCTATTTTGTTTGTCCATTCAACCAAATTTATCTTTGTTAACTAATATTCTGCTTCCGCCACACTAGTCCCTAAAAATTTAATAACTTGACAATATTTAGGTATGTCCTTTACTGGCTGAGGTATGTTGTTAATAGAAAAGAGTGAAATATTTTTCAATACATCTAAATTTTCAGAAGTCAGTTGATCTTCAGTTGATCGAATAATGAGACAAGAAAATCTTGACAGCGCTTTCTTAAATTGTTCTCTTCATTTTCTGTTAACAGTCCTTTTGTTTTTAAACCATCAATTTTTGATTCGATTTGGTATCCCAGGTACGGCTTGGGAGCCAAATAGCTCTCTATAGTGCAAGTGAACAAGTCCGCTTTACAAGTTGGCAATATATGTCTTTTACCAATTGAGTGAAATAGCAGAGTGAGGTCATCAAGTAATTTAACTGTATCAACATTTTGAGATTCAAATAGTTTATTAACTTTTTTACTTTTTACTTCCATATAGTATTTCAGCTGTGTAGCACTTTTCATTTTGTCTTGTTATTCCTCATGCTCCAGGAGCTAAATACAGACAAATACCATTGCCCTGGGTACGCCAGTTATATAAACCCCTGGGGAGCTACAGGCCAGGAAAAGATACCTGGTCAAATGCAGCCACTTTTGCCTTTGATGTTTATGAGGGGTTCCAGAGCTAGACAGGAAACGATGGCGGTAGCGCTTGATCTCGAGGATGCGTACAATAGAGTTCGATATGATATTTTGATGACCGCACTGATGGAGAAGGGGGTCAATCCCTGGTTGGTGAACTGGATAGCAGCCGTCCTGCACTCTCGTCGGGTTGCTCTCCGTCTGGGCGCATGGATCTCAGAGCCACATATGTTAACCCCGGGACTGCCACAGGGATCTGCAGTCTCACCGGTGCTCTTTAATGTGTATACGAGCAAGATTGCAAACCTAGAAGCACCAGGGGTTGGAAGAATACTAACATTTGCAGATGATATTCTTGCATATAGGCAGGGGAGAGATAGGGAGCAAACAGCCCAGGAGTTACAGGCGACAGTAGATAAAGTGATTGACTGGTGCACAGAAATGAGTGCTGTCATCCACCCGGAAAAGGCGGCTGTTTTGTGGTGCTCTCTGGACAACAGGATTGTAAGAGCTGATGTCCCAAGCCTCACGATAGATGGTAGAAATGTCAGCAGAGAGAACAAACTGAAGTATCTGGGGATCACATTTGACAGGAGCCTATCCTTCAAGGACCATGTGGAGACGGTCGTGACAAGATCTCAAAAGGGACTCAATGCACTTAAAACTATGGCTGCAATGGACATAGAGCAGAGAATGCTTTTCATACTATACCAGCACTTGATCCGCTCAGTAATTGATTATGGATTAGGTCTGCTCACTGTCTCAGAGAGTCAGCTGGTGAAGTTAGAGCGCATACAGAACGAAGCTATGCGGGTCATTCTGGGATGCACTAGAGACACCCCAGTAGTGTGTATGCGTTACATCCTTGGTCTGCCGACTGTTGCTGGTAGGCTCAATTTGATGCAGGCGAAAGCATACCTCAGAGTAGCTGCAGACACAGATTACCCACTGCATGAGGCGCTGAACGCAGTTAAGGGTCAGCGACTGATAAGAGGGAAATCATGGATGGCTCAGGCTGGGGATACGATCAGACAGGTGTGCTCCTTGGAGAACATTAGGCGTGGAGAGGAGTGGGTCAGAGTGCCAGCGGAGCAGTCAGACTTGTGCAGAGTTATAATCACATTAAGCCGGGAGTTCAGGGAGTGGCCAGCAGGGGCCACGGAAGTGGAAATCCAGCAACTAATTCAGGACAATGCTCACTCGAGTGATGTGATTATCTACACAGATGGTTGGAGTATTGATACATGACAAGGCAGACGTGGTTGCGACCTTGTGGGAGCACGTGCACACCTCGGAGGAGCAAATGGATTACCATGGTCTGGCAAGAATGAGACAACGAGGAGTGACGAAGGGATCTGGCCGACGCTCAACGCTCAGAGGAAAGGCGAGACGGACTTATAATCAGATTGCTACTGGTACTATTAGTGTTGGAACTCTTCGCTGGCTGCTGAGGATGGGGACGGAGCACTTATGGGAATGCCCCGAATGCTGTGATGTCGATTCCTAAATCAATCAATCAATTTCGAAGTGTGTCTTCAACTCCAACCATCGGTTCACAATTACTTCAACAGCTGGTTGAATTGATAACCATCTAGTTTTGCAATATGACAGAATTTTCAGTGGTGAGGAACTATCATTTAATGCTTTATATAAATTATTATATTGCTGTTGTCTGACAGATGATTTGGAGAACCAGTTATGTGTTTCAGCAATAAGGAATTCCAAATTCCTTGGTAAACATTCTGACTGATGAGGCATGTGATAATGCTAGCTGCAAGGAATGACATACATATTTCATGAGGATTAAAGATGGGATATCTTCCTTCAATTTTGCATACACGCCATGGTTGATACCGACCATTACCGATGCATTATCGGTTCCAATTGCAGCCAAATTCTTTAAGTTTAAATGTTTACTGACCAAAAGTTTCTTCAGTGTCCTTATTTTACTCATTACCGGGGGGAGGGGGGGGGGGTTGGTTGCCAGATTGTTGAGCGTTGACCCAAGTCAGTTCAAAGTTTAAATAATGGCAGTTACCATAATTTACGCGCGTCCAGACCGAACATAAAATGGGTAAATGACACCGAAAGAAAAGTAAAATCTAGAAAGTATTCAAAATATCCGACTCCAAATGAAAAGTATCTAGAATTGCATCCAGCATCCAAACGTCAGAAAACGGTATCCAGATGCCGGCAAAAACCTCTAGATCTGAATATAAAATATCTAGAATGGCATCAATAGCAGGAAATAGTAGGTCGGTAATGTAAACAAAGATGGAAACCTGTAAACAGTAAGAGTACAGAAACGCAAGTTAACAATTCTTTAACTCGCATGGGGACACAATTATTTTTATTGGGGATACCAATCTGGAAAATTATTCTTGATATTTAAACAGCTTCATACTTCAGCTCGGTATAAACTACTCCGTTTATTCCGAGCCAGCTCGGTATAAACTACTCTGTCTATTCCGAGCCAGCTCGGTATAAACTACTCTGTCTATTCCGAGCCAGCTCGGTATAAACTACTCTGTCTATTCAGAGCCAGCTCGGTATAAACTCTCCCATCTAACATTATTATTATTTTTATTTTTTTAACCTTTTTCAAAATTATCAACATTGATGTGTTCCTTGTGCAATCTCCTTTAATTTGACATACAATGCATCTGCTACTATTTTAACAATTTGTATTGTGTGACACACCCCTGCTTAAGTAGTCTATAATAGACTACTACTATACTCTATTTTCCATTTTCTGCTATGAATTTTAGTTTGGTCAAAACCCGCTTTTTGTTTGGCAGTGAATCAGTTACTAATTAGTAAATTACTAATACTATCATAACTGTAAATTACAAATTATACATCACTGAACTGACAAGTAATAAGCAGTCAGTCAATCTGGCACTGAAAACTAATGCTACTCTACTGTTGGATACAGTTCCTACAGTTTCAGTTCAGTACTGACACGTGACTACAGTTTCAATTAGAGAGACAGATCAGAACATAATATTAAATAATAATATTAATTTTATATTCGTTGCATTCTCGTGCCAGCACCATAAAATACTGGTAACAAATATCAAATAGTTCTCTTAAACACACAAAAAGAAATAAACATGCTTATTATAATTTATATTATTATTAAATCTACTCAATATCAATTATCATTTGTAATTCTATATTGTTGCAAAAGTTGGAAAAAACTTAAAAAGATAACTCAGATAAGATTAAGAATATTTATTAAACTAATGTAATTACTAAAAAGATAAACATTAATTTACACAACGAAATATTATTATTAAATAACAGTCCTGAACAGACATTAGACACTGTTGGTGTAATGAAATACTATCAACGAAACACACTGATAACAGTTTACCTTAAATTCCTGCTTGAAAACAATGGTATCCAGACAAAACAAGGGAAGATATGTTCACTGTTCACTCAAGGAAGAAGGAAGTAATAAGCTCTAACAATCCCGGTATGTTTGTGTCGATCACGTTAAAACTCTACAACGGACGAGATGTAGGCTTCATATCCGGTTGAGGTTCTAAATGGGATATCTCGTTTTATACAGGGGTTCTCTCGGCGCCGCCTCGGTCATCGTTATGTCATTAGCTCAGCTCATCGTCATCATGCGCCATGAAGAAGAAGTGTGGGCGGTCGTGCTTCCCCATCAAACACGATCACCAGAGTCATGGATCAGTTCTGTATTCTTGTCTTGACAATACCACCTGGACAAGCCATCCAGGTATTTACTTCTCTACCTTCCCTTGTCTCTCTCCCCCCCCCCCCCCCCCCCCCCCCCCCTCTAATCTTGCCAGTTGTCACCAAGTTCTCCAATTTATTTCTTCTCATAGCGTGTCCAAATATTTTGACAGTCTATGTTTAATTTCTCTATTCCGTTTACGATTTTCATTTGTTTCTTGTAGGACTTGGTCATTGGTTTTTCTGTTGTCCATGGCATTCTTTGCATTTTCCTCATGACCCACATTTCCACAGCCATCAGCTGTTTTTCAGCTTGGCTGATCATTGTCCTTCACATCCACGCAAAAGCATAGGTTCCATGTAGCACTTGAACAATTTTTCTCATTGCAAAAATGACATCTTTTTTTGGTCAATATGTTTTCCATATTGCAAAAGGCTACCTTCGCAATGGCAAATCACGTTCTAACCTCTTCAAGGCATCTCTCATCAGATGATATGACTGTTCCGAGATAATTGTACCGATTCACTTGTTTCAGAACATTCCCATTTACTTGTGGCATTTCCTTCTTCCTGGTGACGACCATAATCTGTGTCTTCTTACAATTTAATTCCACCCCTAGTTGTTCACTGTGTGCAACAATATCATCTGCTAAAAATGTTGCAGGTCCTGCTCATTGTCTGCAGTCAATACTGTATCATCACCATATCCTTATGTTATTGGTATTACACCCCCCCCCCCCATGGCGATTCCTTTCATATCTTCTATATTCCTGAAAATATGTTCACTGTACAGGGAAAAAAGATCTGGAGACATCACATATCCCTTTTGCACATCTCTCTTAGTTGGCTGTTATTAACCTATTTCATTATTCATCTTTATGGCAGCTTGTTGTTTCCAATATATGTGGTTTTTACAAGTCTAAGGTCTGTCCCATCAATTTATAGATCTGCAAGCATCTTCATCATGTTGACATGTCTTACTTATCGAAAGCCTTTGTGTAGTCAATAAAGTAAAGATGTAGGTCTTTGCTTACTTCTATAGAGCTTTCGATTACTGTTCTCATCATATACACAGCATACACAGTACCCTTGCCTTCTACTAATCCACATTGTTCTTCTCCTATTTCGAGTTGTATTGTCTTCCTAACTCTTTGCATTATGATTTTTATCAAAATCTTCGTGGTGTGGCTCATTATACTAATTGTTCTATGTTTATCACATTCCAATGCTCCCGATTTCTTTGGGATTATAATAAATATAGAATTACATAATTCAGGAGGTATATCTCCAGATCAAAGGGGGGGGGGGGTATATCTCCAGAGGTATATCAAAAGAAGGAAGAGTCATAATAGAAAAAGACCAGATCTTACGTGAATGGTCAGATTATGTGAAAAACCTTTATGACGATAACAGAGACGAACAGTATGATGTCCAAAATAATAATGAAGGACCAGCAATTTTGAAGATGGAGGTTCAGAATGCGCTTAACCATATGAAATCTGGCAAGACCCCCGGTTCAGACAGCGTCACAACAGAAATGATTAATGCTTTAGAAGAATATGGAATAGATAAAGTTACCAGTCTGCTTAATACAATATATGATACTGGAAATATACCTCAGTAGTTATGTAATTCTGTATTTATTGCAATCCCAAAGAAATCAGGAGCCTTGGAATGTGATCAACATCGAACAATTAGTATAATGAGTCACATCACGAAGATTTTGCTAAGAATTATCATGCAAAGAGTTAGGAGGAAAATACAACCTGAAATAGGAGAAGAACAATGTGGGTTTGTGGAAGGCAAGGGTACAGTAAATGCTGTGTATATACTGAGAAACATAATCGAACGTTCTATAGAAGTAAACAAAGATCTACACCTTTGTTCTATTGACTACACAAAGGCTTTTGATAAAGTGAGACATGTCAACATGATAAGGATGCTTGAAGATCTACAAATTGATGGAAAAGATCTTAGACTTGTAAAAAATATATATTGGAAACAACAAGCTGCCATAAGAGTTGATAATGAAGTAAGCCAATATCAGCCTATTAAAAGGGGTGTGAGACAGGGATGTGTAATGTCTCCAGATCTGTTTTCCCTGTACAGTGAAAATATTTTCAGAAATATTGAAGATATGGAAGGAATCAACATTGGGGGACGATGCATCAATAACATTAGATATGCAGATGATACAGTCTTGATTGCAGACAATGAACAGGACCTGCAAAATTTAGTAGATGTGATTGTTACACACAGTGAACAACTAGGGTTAGAATTAAATTGTAAACATGTCAGTCACTCTTTAGTTATTTCAATTTTGTTTCACTGCTCGTTTAACCTATTTCCTCTTCCCTTTATGCATTTATCTTTGATTTATATATTTATTTGTTGTCAGGTCATCAGTCCAATATGACTGAGCTACCGTATGACAGTAGACGGTACTACCTGCCTTCTGTTAGCGCCGAATGTTGGAGGGGGTGGGGAAGCTTACCAAACTCGACACCCCACATTGTGCAAACGGCTTCGGGCGGAGGAGCGCAACTGGGAGGGTACAAGCCTTATCCTGGTACGAGGAAATGCAACCTTAAGACTTCAGGTCATGGCAGAGCAGACCAAGCCCTTGGTTGGCAACTGGTTTAGGATCGAATCTCCGACAGACTGACAATTAGAGCATTGCTTTGCTGATCCGACAGCTTCTGCGGCTTGTCGTGTTCCAGATGTATTGGTGTTACCTTTCCTCTGGAGTAAACTAGGCAGGCCGAGAGAGGGATCATGCTGCATGGGCAACACATGGTTTCTACAATTCAGCCTCGGTTTTGTGCTGTGGAGAGGTATAATGACCATGTGTTCACATGCATCCATTGTGGACGAACATTTACAGCGCGAATTGGTCTTATCCGTCACTTTCGTTACCGCCAAGGGTCAGGGTGACCAGATCGCCGTGATCAAAAGAAGCCAAGCCGTGAAATAAAAAGCCAAAATAAAGCCAAACACGGTCCAGTAAAAATGAAAAAGCCAAGAAAAAAGCCAAACATTGCCCAGTAAAAAGATATATTAAAAATATACTTACACCACATGAAGACCTCTTCTTCAAATAAGTATTCCTCTTCATTGTTGAAATTCAGTACAAGATTCATTAGAATATACAATTCCAGCTTTGAAATCATTCAACATTTTGGATGAAGGAACAAATTCATTACAGCACTTGTTTGAAGATAATAGTTCTGCTCTAATTCTAATAATTGCTTCTAAGAGAGACAGCTGAAGTCTATTCCTTGCTTTGGTTTTTATGCATGTTAAAAGAGAGAACATCCTCTCCACTGCAGCATTGCTAATATGTGTTATTAAGCAAGTAAGAGCAAAAGAAGCAAGCTCTTTAAATTGGGGATGTTTCATGACTCCTTGCCAGAGCTGCTCTGCATTTTTAGGCAGTCCATTTTCTTTAAATTGTTCTTCTTCCTTCCAATCTATAAAAGGCAGTTTTCTGTATTGTTCTTCAATAATAGTGTGGTGGTTTTCTTCAGCCAAATTCAGAAAGGGCAATTTCGAAAATAGTGGTCTAGAAGCCTGGTTTAAGATTATTCCAGGGTTAAAATTGGTTAGATTTGTAATGTATTTCTTGCTGAAAGAAGCCGCTTTCTAACTTGATCAAGTGCTTCTTCTAACATTGATAAGCATCTTTCTTTGAGATCTAAGACCTCTTGTTGGCAATTAATTTTTGTATCAGAACTTTTCTGAATGTAGTTATCACACTCTGACAGGAATTTGATGCCAAAATCAACATTAGAAACATCTTTTTTTCTTATTATTGGTATCATAAGTCCTACTATTAAGACGCTTATAATGCAAAAATAGTTCTTCATGTAATTCGTGAGGATCTGCCTTACCTTTCTGAAAAAAGGCTATTTAACCTTTCGAATTCCTGCACAATAGGGGTTGCATAATGAAAATAAAGGTAGTGTCTTTGATCTAGAAGCATTTCCTTTATAAGTCATGACTTAAATTTAGTGTCATAATTTACTAATTAAGCAGAAATAGTTCTTTCCAATTCATTAGAATGTTGAACATTACTTTTCCCCGGACAAGCCAGGAGAAATTTTCTCAAAAGGAAGTGGTGCATTTCTAGCTTCCTGAAATTCTGTCGATGAGTTCATAATTTTGAATAAATCTTTAAATGCTTCTCGTCCTAGATTGCTATGTCTAAACCAATTTGGTATTTCTGTCAGCAAAAATCCAATGTTTGAAGGTAGTTTTGACACTGCATATTTGATGCACAATGCTATTGAATGGCAAACACAATTATACTGAACACATGAAGGAGATACATCTGTCATTCTGGACCAAACTGAATTGTTACATCCAACCATACTGGAAGCACCATCGGATGCAAAACCAATGCAATTTTTTAATGATATATATTTTTCAATTTCAGTGTTAATCAAATTAAATATATTCTCACATGTTGCCTTCTGAACTGGAATCAAACCTAGAAAACTAGTAGTAATTTCATTTCTTTTATCGCTGAGGTATCTAACTAAAATGCACAAATACTTTTGGGTCGAGGCATCAGTGGACTCATCAATGATGAGTGCATACTTCTTGTTTTGCAGATCTAGAATTAGATCAGATCTTAGAGACAGTGAAACAACATTTTTTATTAGTGATATGCACTTCGTTCTGTGCAATTTTATCTGACCGAGAGTGCTGCCACAACCATGGGCTACCATTATTTCACCTAAGTGATCGATGGTGCGTATGGCACTATGGCAGGCCATGCTAACAACAATTTGTAACTCTGTTAACTTGACTTTATCATCAATTTTCTTGCTTATTGTCATCACTGAAAGTGTTTTTTGTGAAGAAGATGGCGCGCTCCGCTTGTGTTTTTCTGTTGTTGCGTGATTTGCGAGATTTGAAAATCTTGGAACAATATTCAATTTGCAATATGCCTGTTCAGAACTATCAGTGTATTTCTTGAGCCACACAAATGTCTTTTCCCATTGATCATTATATTTCCGATTAGTATCATAAGATGGTTTCCACTTTGGCATGATAATAATAGGCTCAGTCAATAAGAAATACTTGCGACTTGCGATTGCGATGAAAGTATAATTAATTTGAAAACTGAACTAAACAGTAAGCTGCGCAGTGCGTCAGTGCGCATAGAACATGACCAGTACGAAAACCACACGCTAAGCTTATCGTTTTGAATTTGTTTTAGCTAAAAAATAGTAAAACAAGACAACACTGATTTTCTGACGCCAAACCTGTTTTTAAAAAGCCAAATTTGTCAAATTTGGCTTTAAAAAAGCCAATCTGGTCACCTTGCCACGGGTTGTAGTTATGCACAGTTGAAGCACAATGTAACAAACTATCGTCTGTCAAGACTGCATGGTGCCGATGTAATGTAATTTATTTATTTATATTATTATATTCCTCCTGGTAATCTAAATTTTCTTTTACTTTACCCATCATCTTGAAGATTTCTTCTGCCATTCTAACCCTAAGCTATTTTGTACTTTTACTGGTAATATCTTTTTGCTTGTTTCATGGGTGGGGTTCGTCATTGTTCTGTGGAAAGAAGACTGAGCCCTTTATGATAGAACCCGGTGCAATGACGTCGATCCTAATGCCACGTTAAAACCCTTTTAATGTCCTATTGTTCATGTATGCTTTGTATTTTGGGTATTTTATTGTATCTGTTTTTCGCAACCAACCTCGTATCGTTCTTGGATATTATTTACCTAATAGTAGAATAGCTTTGTTAAGCCTGATACTTTGAACCTATTTGTTTCTCTTTCCAATCCTACTTTTATTTGTCCACATAGCGGGCCGTGATCATTGTTATAGCCACCACACGCATTGTCTTCTATTAATGTGTTTCTTAATCTTTTATTAATTAGTATCCAGTAAATTTGATTAAATATTTTCTTGTCAGAGCTTTTCCATTTGTACGATCGTCTTGAAGTTTGATTATACCTGGTGTTTCCAAATAATTTGTTTTGACACATTCTGTCAGCTTTTCTCCTCTTTCATTTCTTATGACGAGGGGATCTGGCCGACGCTCGACGCTCAGAGGAAAGGCGAGACGGACATATAATCAGATTGCTACTGGAACTATTAGTGTTGGAACTCTTCGCTGGTTGCTGAGGATGGGGACGGAGCGCTTATGGGAATGTCCCGAATGCTGTGATGTCGGTTCCTAGATCAATCAGTCAATCATTTCTTATTTCTAAATCGGCCACCAACTACATCTTCCATTCTTCTGTTTTTTTTTCTTACTTTAACTTTGAAATTTCCAAAGAATTATTTTGACATCTTGTGATTTTGTTTGCGAGATCATAATTTATATCTAATATGTGTATTTCTTCTTCACTTTTTCTGAATATTGGTGCATATATATGTATGTTTATATACTTGCTATATATTTACTTTGATCTTAAAGAGGGGATAACGTGATCAGAAATACTGTATGGGTAGCGGGTTCAAAGCACACGCCGGTCAGTTGGACTCAATTGTTGATTCTTCATCCTTACCATGGAGATGTAAATTACAAGCACCTCACAAGTCGGTGTGGATTCACCTGATGGCGGTGGAAAACTGGCAATAGAGAAAGCTAACCCACACGCAAAATCAGTCTTGTGCACTCACTGGTGGTAGCAACTGCTATATAAAAAAATAATAATAGTATTAAGAACACGTGTATGAATTGCGTGTGTCCAAAGGGAGCGAACAAATAAATAAATAAGTATTTTTAAAAATCAATTCATTTCTATTTCTCCAACAAACATAGCCCTAGTCATTTTTCGTGCCTATCTCCTATTGTTGTTTATAGTGCGTGTTTGTCTGTTATATATATATATATATATATCCATCCATCCATCATGTGCCATGCCGGTAAGCGTGGGCGGTCATGTTCTGCCATCTCACTAGATCAACAGAGTCGTGGATCAGTTCCGTGTTTCTGTCTCGACCATGTCCACAAGGCCAAGCCATCCAGATACTTGTTTCTAGGTCTTCCCCTTGGTCTGTTCCCCTCGATCTTACCAGTTGTCACAAGTTCTCCAAATCATTCTTCTCATAACATGCCCAAAAAATTGTGACTGTCTACGTCTAATGTCTCTGATCAGTTTACGATCTTCATTTGTTTCTTGAAGGACTTCTTCATTGGTCTTTCTGGCTGTCCATGGTATTCTTTGCATTTTCCTCAGAAACCACATTTCTACAGCCATCAGATGTTTTTCAGCCTGGCTGCTCATTGTCCAAGCTTCACATCCATATAAAAGTACAGGTTCTATGTAGCATCTCAACACTCTTTTTCTCGTTTCAATTGACATCTTTTTATTCGTCAGTATGTTTTTCATCTTGCTAAAGGCTACTTTTGCCATGGCGATTCTTGTTCTAATCTCTTCAAGGCATCTCCCATCAGATGTTATTACTGTTCCGAGATAATTGTACCTATTCACTTGTTGAAGAATATTCCCATTTACTTGTATATTACACTGTGGTATTTCGTTCTTCCTAGTGACGACCATAATCTGTGTCTTTTTACAATTTAATTCTAACCCTTGTTGTTCACTGTGTGTAACAACCGCATCTACTAAATTTTGCAGGTCCTGTTCATTGTCTGCAATCAAGACTGTATCATCTGCATATCTAATGTTATTGATGCATCGTCCCCCAATGTTGATTCCTTCCATATTTTCAATATTTCTGAAAATATTTTCACTGTACAGGGAAAACAGATCTGGAGACATTACACATCCCTGTCTCACACCTCTCTTAATAGGCTGATATTGGCTTACTTCATTATCAACTCTTATGGCAGCTTGTTGTTTCCAATATATGTTTTTTACAAGTCTAAGGTCTTTCCCATCAATTTGTAGATCTTCAAGCATCCTTATCATGTTGACATGTCTCACTTTATCAAAAGCCTTTGTGTAGTCAATAAAGCAAAGGTGTAGATCTTTGTTTACTTCTATAGAACGTTCGATTACGGTTCTCAGTATATACACAGCATTTACTGTACCCTTGCCTACTACAAACCCACATTGTTCTTCTCCTATTTCAGGTTGTATTTTCCTCCTAACTCTTTGCATGATAATTCTTAGCAAAATCTTCGTGATGTGACTCATTATACTAATTGTTCGATGTTGATCACATTCCAAGGCTCCTGATTTCTTTGGGATTGCAATAAATACAGAATTACATAACTCATGAGGTATATTTCCAGTATCATATATTGTATTAAGCAGACTGGTAACTTTATCTATTCCATATTCTTCTAAAGCATTAATCATTTCTGTTGATGACGCTGTCTGTACCAGGGGTCTTGCCAGATTTCATATGATTAAGAGCATTCTGAACCTCCATCTTCAAAATTGCTCACCCTTCATTGTTATTTTGAACAATATATTGTTCGTCTCTGTTATCGTCATAAAGGTTTTTCACGTAATCTGACCAACCATACTGGAAGCACCATCGGATGCAAAACCAATGCAATTTTTTAATGATATATATTTTTCAATTTCAGTGTTAATCAAATTAAATATATTCTCACATGTTGCCTTCTGAACTGGAATCAAACCTAGAAAACTAGTAGTAATTTCATTTCTTTTATCGCTGAGGTATCTAACTAAAATGCACAAATACTTTTGGGTCGAGGACATCAGTGGACTCATCAATGATGAGTGCATACTTCTTGTTTTGCAGATCTAGAATTAGATCAGATCTTAAGACAGGTGAAACTAACATTTCTTATTAGTGATATGCACTTCGTTCTGTGCAATTGTATCTGACCGAGAGTGCTACCACATACATGGGCTACCATTATTTCACCTAAGTGATCGATGGTGCGTATGGCACTATGGCAGGCCATGCTAACAACAATTTGTAACTCTGTTAACTTGACTTTATCATCAATTTTCTTGCTTATTGTCATCACTGAAAGTGTTTTTTGTGAAGAAGATGGCGCGCTCCGCTTGTGTTTTTCTGTTGTTGCGTGATTTGCGAGATTTGAAAATCTTGGAACAATATTCAATTTGCAATATGCCTGTTCAGAACTATCAGTGTATTTCTTGAGCCACACAAATGTCTTTTCCCATTGATCATTATATTTCCAATTAGTATCATAAGATGGTTTCCACTTTGGCATGATAATAATAGGCTCAGTCAATAAGAAATACTTGCGACTTGCGATTGCGATGAAAGTATAATTAATTTGAAAACTGAACTAAACAGTAAGCTGCGCAGTGCGTCAGTGCGCATAGAACATGACCAGTACGAAAACCACACGCTAAGCTTATCGTTTTGAATTTGTTTTAGCTAAAAAATAGTAAAACAAGACAACACTGATTTTCCTGACGCCAAACCTGTTTTTAAAAAAGCCAAATTTGTCAAATTTGGCTTTAAAAAAGCCAATCTGGTCACCTTGCCACGGGTTGTAGTTATGCACAGTTGAAGCACAATGTAACAAACTATCGTCTGCCAAGACTGCATGGTGCCGATGTAATGTAATTTATTTATTTATATTATTATATTCCTCCTGGTAATCTAAATTTTCTTTTACTTTACCCATCATCTTGAAGATTTCTTCTGCCATTCTAACCCTAAGCTATTTTGTACTTTTACTGGTAATATCTTTTTGCTTGTTTCATGGGTGGGGTTCGTCATTGTTCTGTGGAAAGAAGACTGAGCCCTTTATGATAGAACCCGGTGCAATGACGTCGATCCTAATGCCACGTTAAAACCCTTTTAATGTCCTATTGTTCATGTATGCTTTGTATTTTGGGTATTTTATTGTATCTGTTTTTCGCAACCAACCTCGTATCGTTCTTGGATATTATTTACCTAATAGTAGAATAGCTTTGTTAAGCCTGATACTTTGAACCTATTTGTTTCTCTTTCCAATCCTACTTTTATTTGTCCACATAGCGGGCCGTGATCATTGTTATAGCCACCACACGCATTGTCTTCTATTAATGTGTTTCTTAATCTTTTATTAATTAGTATCCAGTAAATTTGATTAAATATTTTCTTGTCAGAGCTTTTCCATTTGTACGATCGTCTTGAAGTTTGATTATACCTGGTGTTTCCAAATAATTTGTTTTGACACATTCTGTCAGCTTTTCTCCTCTTTCATTTCTTATGACGAGGGGATCTGGCCGACGCTCGACGCTCAGAGGAAAGGCGAGACGGACATATAATCAGATTGCTACTGGAACTATTAGTGTTGGAACTCTTCGCTGGTTGCTGAGGATGGGGACGGAGCGCTTATGGGAATGTCCCGAATGCTGTGATGTCGGTTCCTAGATCAATCAGTCAATCATTTCTTATTTCTAAATCGGCCACCAACTACATCTTCCATTCTTCTGTTTTTTTTTCTTACTTTAACTTTGAAATTTCCAAAGAATTATTTTGACATCTTGTGATTTTGTTTGCGAGATCATAATTTATATCTAATATGTGTATTTCTTCTTCACTTTTTCTGAATATTGGTGCATATATATGTATGTTTATATACTTGCTATATATTTACTTTGATCTTAAAGAGGGGATAACGTGATCAGAAATACTGTATGGGTAGCGGGTTCAAAGCACACGCCGGTCAGTTGGACTCAATTGTTGATTCTTCATCCTTACCATGGAGATGTAAATTACAAGCACCTCACAAGTCGGTGTGGATTCACCTGATGGCGGTGGAAAACTGGCAATAGAGAAAGCTAACCCACACGCAAAATCAGTCTTGTGCACTCACTGGTGGTAGCAACTGCTATATAAAAAAATAATAATAGTATTAAGAACACGTGTATGAATTGCGTGTGTCCAAAGGGAGCGAACAAATAAATAAATAAGTATTTTTAAAAATCAATTCATTTCTATTTCTCCAACAAACATAGCCCTAGTCATTTTTCGTGCCTATCTCCTATTGTTGTTTATAGTGCGTGTTTGTCTGTTATATATATATATATATATATATCCATCCATCCATCATGTGCCATGCCGGTAAGCGTGGGCGGTCATGTTCTGCCATCTCACTAGATCAACAGAGTCGTGGATCAGTTCCGTGTTTCTGTCTCGACCATGTCACAAGGCCAAGCCATCCAGATACTTGTTTCTAGGTCTTCCCCTTGGTCTGTTCCCCTCGATCTTACCAGTTGTCAGCAAGTTCTCCAACATGCCCAAAAAATTGTGACTGTCTACGTCTAATGTCTCTGATCAGTTTACGATCTTCATTTGTTTCTTGAAGGACTTCTTCATTGGTCTTTCTGGCTGTCCATGGTATTCTTTGCATTTTCCTCAGAAACCACATTTCTACAGCCATCAGATGTTTTTCAGCCTGGCTGCTCATTGTCCAAGCTTCACATCCATATAAAAGTACAGGTTCTATGTAGCATCTCAACACTCTTTTTCTCGTTTCAATTGACATCTTTTTATTCGTCAGTATGTTTTTCATCTTGCTAAAGGCTACTTTTGCCATGGCGATTCTTGTTCTAATCTCTTCAAGGCATCTCCCATCAGATGTTATTACTGTTCCGAGATAATTGTACCTATTCACTTGTTGAAGAATATTCCCATTTACTTGTATATTACACTGTGGTATTTCGTTCTTCCTAGTGACGACCATAATCTGTGTCTTTTTACAATTTAATTCTAACCCTTGTTGTTCACTGTGTGTAACAACCGCATCTACTAAATTTTGCAGGTCCTGTTCATTGTCTGCAATCAAGACTGTATCATCTGCATATCTAATGTTATTGATGCATCGTCCCCCAATGTTGATTCCTTCCATATTTTCAATATTTCTGAAAATATTTTCACTGTACAGGGAAAACAGATCTGGAGACATTACACATCCCTGTCTCACACCTCTCTTAATAGGCTGATATTGGCTTACTTCATTATCAACTCTTATGGCAGCTTGTTGTTTCCAATATATGTTTTTTACAAGTCTAAGGTCTTTCCCATCAATTTGTAGATCTTCAAGCATCCTTATCATGTTGACATGTCTCACTTTATCAAAAGCCTTTGTGTAGTCAATAAAGCAAAGGTGTAGATCTTTGTTTACTTCTATAGAACGTTCGATTACGGTTCTCAGTATATACACAGCATTTACTGTACCCTTGCCTACTACAAACCCACATTGTTCTTCTCCTATTTCAGGTTGTATTTTCCTCCTAACTCTTTGCATGATAATTCTTAGCAAAATCTTCGTGATGTGACTCATTATACTAATTGTTCGATGTTGATCACATTCCAAGGCTCCTGATTTCTTTGGGATTGCAATAAATACAGAATTACATAACTCATGAGGTATATTTCCAGTATCATATATTGTATTAAGCAGACTGGTAACTTTATCTATTCCATATTCTTCTAAAGCATTAATCATTTCTGTTGATGACGCTGTCTGTACCAGGGGTCTTGCCAGATTTCATATGATTAAGAGCATTCTGAACCTCCATCTTCAAAATTGCTCACCCTTCATTGTTATTTTGAACAATATATTGTTCGTCTCTGTTATCGTCATAAAGGTTTTTCACGTAATCTGACCATACATGTAAAATCTGATCTTTTTCTATTATGACTCTTCCATCTTTTGTCTTTAGGCAGCCTGCTGATGTACGTGTTCTTTGATTAGTAATCTCCTGAATTCTTTTGTGCATTAGTTTCGCATTTTTACTGTGTAAATATATATATATATATATATATATATATATATATATATATATATATATATATATATATATATATATATATATATATATAATTTATTTATTTCCACCTTATCTAGCTCATTCCTAGAATATAAGTTTTCATCTTTCCCATTTCTTTTACTAGATTGTTTAGCTTCTGTCAATGTCCTGACATTCAAAGTGCATATTCTAAATGTGTTATTTTGTTATATAATTCACAATCAGTAGCTTGGTGCCTATCAGCTATTACCTATCCTATATCTCGTGGAAGTCCCAACCGACGAGGATGTACGAACACAGCCATTAACGTCAGTCACTGTGACGCATTGACTCGTAAAAACTTGATTTGCACACCCACACAATGGTGTGTTACTTCTTGTGGCGTGTAATTTGAGTAGAGAGATAAATATCCACAAATAGTGGTTGTCGACTACTAAAAGAAAACCAGAAGTGGCTCGAGAAACTCTTTAGTGAACTGGATCAGACAAATCTGGCAGGCTAATGGATCAAGTAAAGTTTTCAGGTAGAATGCCAAGAGAGCACAGGAAAGGCACTGCCGTCTGAGAGGAGGATGCTCACTCTTGACAGAAGTATAAACTGAAGACTAGTATTCTTCCTGCCACACAGCACTCCTGTCTGCAGCCCCAGATAGCGTTATAACACTATCACACTAGTATGGAACACAGTTACATACACACACACACACACACACACACGCTCGCGCGTAAATATGATAAAGGAATACAGTTTTGGGTAGAACAGTTGAACCCTGGTTAGTCAGTGGCTGATACAAGCTCTTCGTTCTTTGCTGTTGTAGAAAGGTGAGATCCTTCAGCATTCACTGGTGACTTCAATAATTGCCAAACAAAGGTACAAAGTATAGACACAAACCACCATTTGTTAGAAAGACCAGAACAACAAACATGTACCCGCCGTCATCAGAAAGTTGGGTACCGTTTTATATTCCATGTCGAGGTTGGTCCGATCCTTATATGTTGCTTACAGTCGGTCAAGGGCGCAATAGTTGCACAATAAGTCCATACATCATCTGCCCTTTAACCCTTTATCTATCACAAATGTCAGGTCTTTACATCATCTGTTCCTGTCCAATGAGATGATGCAATGAATAGTCACACATATATATTGATAGATGTAGTCAACATCTCATTTCTATCAAGACATGCACCATCATATTCATGCAATGAGTTTCTCAATTATCCATAATATGCGCATGTCCAATCACCTAGACCACTGGGCGGCATCCAGATAATGATGGTACTCATACAAAGTCCTGGTGATACATATTTACAGTGTAGATAGTTGCACATAATTATAATATGTTCACATCTCCCATAAGTAGTAAAATAATATCGCATTAAGCACTGTACTACATAAAGGAGATAACAAAGTAATGAATAATACATCTTAGTAGAAGATTATCTCATTAAATACGTGCAACATGCAAAGGAGATAATGAAGTAACGAGTAATACTTCTTAGGAGAATAGTATCTCATTATATGCGCGTAATAAGCAAAGAAAATAATAGTTAATTATCAACTGACCCAGATTCGATGAGGTCTTTGATTTTTAAATCCAAGGATAATCAATTTTCACAGGTAAGCAGTATTCTCCCGCCTTTACACAGCTTATTTTCTTCAATAACATTGCAGTAATCTCCTGCTCTAAACGTCCATCGGGTTGACAGATTAATATCAAGTTCCACCTTGTCCCATAATTATCTAATTTATATTGCATGAATTCTCTTGCAATAAATCTGTCTTCTATCCTTTTAATCTTTGATCGCCAAATGTTTTCCTCGCAAATCCTCTAATTAGTGAATTCACGGGCAGTGTTTGTCGTGCACCGCTGATAAGAAAACACGTCATAACAAATGACCTTCCAGGACGTAATTTGCCCATGAATTTGGTCTAGTCTGTTTACACTTCCTATCTACACATACATTCCTTTCAGGTAGGTCTACACATTCCTTAATTAACCTTGGTTCACCCCTTTTCCTATTTATAATCAATTTCCGTGTAATGGAATGCAGAGAGTCATTGAATGTCAGAGAATGAGAAAATCAATAGTAATGAAATGAGTTCACCAATGCTGGCGTTCCTCGTCGAATATATATATATATATATATATATATATATATATATATATATATATATATATATATATATATATATATATATATATATATATATATATATATATAGCTTTATTGGTGGCGATCGTGCATACAGAGTAACAACGTCACCGTTCCCATGTTGATGGGAGGGCCGGTGAAAAATAATTAATAAGCATTTTTAAATATTCAATGTTCACTATAGCGTCCGATCCGATCCATCCACTTCCATTAATGACTAGTAAAATATCATGCGGTCCACCGTTCTGTAAACTACATTACTTATCTAGTTCTAACAATATTACTTACGCCTAGCTATGTGTATGTTGACGCCATGACCTCTATCTGTCAAACGACCGGCAAATTCTGATACAGTATACATTCCTCACTTTATCTGTGTTAAAGCTCCATCTTCCGATCGTTCTCTTTACTGCAGACTATGCCTCTTGTCCTTATCTTTCTAGAGTCCTAGATGTCATGTTGGTTATACCTTTCTGCTGGATATTCGCATTCATCTTTCAGTGTTGTTATTCCTCCGCCCGTCTCCATGATCAATCCCAAAACCTAACTGAGTTTAGTGACGTAGTACGCTGTGACGTCATCTAGCAACTTGCGTATTATGCCGCTTTTTGGGTTAACTCTTCTTGTCTTGTTTGCCACAATTTCCGTTTCTTATTCTACATTATCGTCCATTGCCTCCGACGCTACATGGCAGAGAGAAGTTCTTAAAATAATATTGTCGCCGTGAGAATGGAACTTGCCCTCGGCCCGTCCTAGAAATTTGCAGTTTTAGTGTCTGCTGTGATGTCCCACTTCTGCCTTTGACAGCAATATTCGACTGTAAGATTTGCAATGCAAAGGTTAAACAGTATTAAGGAAATATATATATATATACCTGTATCTAATCCACAACAAAGACCAGCAAGACGGACAGAATACTTTCAAGAACTACATACATAGTCCAAACACATATCATAGAAAACGCAAAATTTGAGCCGAAAAGCTTTGAACAACGAGAACCAAACTTCATACCAGCGAAAGTAAAATCAGTTATACAAAAAAAAAGTTCTAACAACAAATTACCGGGTACAGATGGAATAACCATAGAAACTATTCAAGCTTGTGGGAAAACAGGAATTAAATGGCTAACAAGACTTTTTAATATAGCCTGGGAAGAAAGCAACTTCTATTGGCAACAGGCAGTAATAGTACCAATATGAATAAAGAAACGCAATATGAGAGTGTCAAACATACAGAGTTAGGCCTATATCAATCTTGAGTCACAGGGAATATTTACGCAAAACAATTGCAACAAAGAGCTACACCCATAGTCGAACAACAGTTAAGCAAAGTACAATTTAGTTTCAGGGTAGATAAAAGTTGGACTGAAGCACTAAGACAAATATATGAACAAATCATCGAATACAGTGACCAGCAGAATATTGTTTTTGTAGATCAGGAAAAGCCTTTAGGAAGAGTAGATAGATATAAATTATGGACCTTCTTTGAAGACTACGGCATACACGGACAATTGCTAGAAAACATGAAAGCCATGTATACTCGAGCGAAAGTGTGATAAGAACACAAGTAGATATAAATATTGAGAACAACCCACTACTGGCAACGTTGATCGTATTCTGGTATGAACCTAGGGCCTATCCACGTCAATGTGGAAGCACTAGACTCGAGTCTAGTGCTTCCACATTGACGTGGATAGGCCTTAGGTTCATACCAGAATACGATCAGCGTTGCCTGTAGTGGGTTGTGCTCAATATTTAAATCTCAAATCCCGAAACAACCAAATAAATCAACAAGTAGGTATATCAGAAATGTTCACAGTCAATACACAAGTGAGAGAAAGATGTGCGTTCTCCTCCTCCCTATTTAATATCTACATAGACAGAATATCAAAAGAAGCAAGAATTGACAGAACTGATTTAGAAACTGTCTAACTCTTCACTTCAGACGAAACAACAGACCCACCCACAATAAATGAGGTTTTATTTGCAGACGAGCAGTGCCTGACTTAAGCGATCAGGGAATAATGCAAAATCATATTAATAAGCTGAGTTTAAGATGTAGTAGATACAATATGATTATAAATACAATCAAAACTAAAATAATGCAGATTAGCAGATTTTATTGTCTACTAAATATACCGATAAATATTAAACCTCTGAAACAAGTTAATGAATTTAAATATCTATGAAGAATGATCAGAATAGACAGAAATCGAAATAAGATGTTAAAAAGCAACTGTGCTAATATATCAATTATCACCCATACTTCTTCTTCTTCTTCTTCTCTTCTTCTTCTTCTTCTTCTTCTTCTTCTTCTTCTTCTTCTTCTTCTTCTTCTTCTTCTTCTTCTTCTTCTTCTTCTTCTTCTTCTTCTTCAGCGTTCCGAGCCATTGAGGTTTTTTGCTGCAGATGCATTCCGTCTCCATTCGTCTCTCTGGTGGACCTTCTCTTGCCAGTCGTTGATTCCATACTGAAATATCTAAATATAACTAGGTCCATAAAACGACATAATAAATAGCATATTCATACCAACCTTTGCAACAAGTATAAAACCTGGATATTATACAAATCACAAATAAGCAAAATCAACACATGTGTGATGAGATGCTTGAAAAGAGCTTTCAATTAAACTATCTGAGACCAAGAAAGAAATTATATTATGTGACAGACAGTGGGATCAACATCTTGTGTCACATACATTGAAAGACAGAAGATAAATGGTTTGGCCTTCTCATTAGAATGCAACACCATCAGCCATCTGTTACTAGCACTGGTTCTACACTAGAGAAGATCTGATACGAGAGCAGGAGGATGCCCGAGAAGTAAACTGACGACATTAAACACATTGTACAATCACACGGAATGGCATTATCCAGTTCCACCCATGGGGCGCTAGAAAGTCAACTATTTCAGTATTTCTCCCTACGCCGCTTGACGGCAAAAGTGGAAGATGATGATGATAACCTATCAAGTACCGATACATCTAACACATAGGACAGCACCATATACCGTATACGAGGGGAAGTCAATAAGTAAACCACAAATGGGTGTAGAAAAATAATTAAATATGATAACTTGAAACCAGTTTATTTTTATACATAAACTGTCCCTTTATTTCTCAACATAATTTCCACCAACATTGATGCACTTATCTCATCGTTTTATCAATCCTCCCAAACCAGCTGCATAAAAAACTGTGCCCTGTTCTCATTTACATGACATCCCACAGAACTGTGTGACTTACTTATTGACTCTCTCTCTCTCTCTCTCTCTCTCTCTCTCTCTCTCTCTCTCTCTCTCTCTCTCTCTCTCTCTCTCTCTCTCTCTCTCTCTCGTAACGTTTTCTACCCAGCTATGCACCGCTTTACGGGACAAACATTTGTCAGCATAAACACTGAAAACCCACCTTGGCAGGAGACATTTAGCGAATGACGCCGAAGATGAATGTGAAATGAAAACGTGGTTTAAACAACAGAGCACGCAGTTCTATGCAGCAGGTTTTGGAGGACTAATAAAACGATGGTATAAGTGCATCAATATGGTGGAAATTATGTTGAGAAATAAAGGGACAATGTATGTATAAAAATAAACTGGTTTCAAGTTATTATCATATATAGTTTTTTTTTTCTACAGTCATGTGTGGCTTTCTTATTGCCTTCCCCTCGTAGTAGTTATAGTCTAATGGCGTGGGCGTGAACATGGGTCCTTTACTCTCTTGACTTTATTCAAGGAGCTGTAGCTTAGGGAATAGTGAAACTGCTTTGCGTTTGACAATCCCCGTCACACCGAGTAGAGCTCGAAACCGGCCGTTGGTTATTTGATAGCATACCACTTTGCCTTGATTATGATGGTATGAGACCTTAGCCGTTCAGAAAGCAATGGCAAACCACTGAAATAACATTGCATAATAAGTAAATCACAAACAGCCTATCTATCAATGCTGGAGCGGATTGCAACGTCATGTAACGAGCAGGCAACTAGGATTGCCAGATCTTGCAACCGAGAAACCGGGACGTTTCTCAAAGATGTTACACGCATTAAAACATCATCATCATCATCATCATCATCATCATCATCATCATCATCATCATCATCATCATCATCATCATCATCATCATGTGCTCTGCCAACTTCGTGTCTCTCCACAGACCTCTGCCCATAGCGTTCCAGATTATCTCTGTTGATGATAATCCTGCATGCTACCGCCCAAGTCATCAAGCATTATTTCTCTCGGTCTCCTTCTGCCTTTTCTCCCACCTATCTTTCCAGTCGATGTTTTCCAATGGCTCTTTTCTCATTATATGACGAAAAAACGTTGTTTGTCTCATTCTTTTATTTGTATATATTGTTCTGTTTTCACAAGAATCTTTCCAACAATCGTCTCGGCAACAACATTCCCGTAGTTTCCAAGCTCTACATAATTTGTCCATTCACGTTCCTTCTTTCACAGTCGAACAATAAAGCAGGTTCTTTGTAACATGCCAGTACTAACTTTCTGACATCCTAGGGGTTAAAGTCTTGTCTCCGTAATCCCGTATATTCTCGCGTGTAACGTAACATGTGCGAGAATCGGTAGCGGTTCTCGCCGCGTTGGTAACTTAGGGGTGTGTGAGCCGGTCGCTCAGAAAGCAATGGCAAACTACTTAGCGTAATCTTGCCTAGTACATCAACAGCAGCTAAAAAATGCTTATGTTGACTGCAACGTCCTGTAAGGGATATGTAAAAAAAAGTAATGTATTTTGCTTGACGATTTAGGCTTTTAATCTGTGCCGCAAGTTAAAGTTATAAAACCTGAAAATAAAGTAACAGTTCGATTTAATTACATCTTTAACTAGACGCAGGTCAGCATGGCCGAATGGGTAAGAACGCGTGTTCTTAAACATCCGGTGTGCTGATGTCGAGGTAAGGGGTTCATCCCTAAATGTTGACCTACCGTCTTTGACTTGGGGACGTAAATTACAAGCACCCCTGAAGTCGGAGTCGGTTCGCCTGATGGCAAGGGACACTATTAATAAGAAAAGCAAATCCACCCGCAAAATTCAGCCCAGCACTACTAGAAGTAGTGTGTAATAAAGTTGAAAGCTTGAGTTGAAAGCGAGCGAGCGTCAAAAAATAAAAAAAAATCTTTCATTAGACAGGAAAAAAGGGGTAGGCCTACAATAGGGCGCCACGAAAGCATTTTTCGGGATAGTATTTCATTAAAAAAAAATACCTGGATTTTCCCGGAAAACCGGACGTCTGGCAATCCTATCTATACTATATGCAACTAACAGTTTTTAGAAAGAAAAAGCAGCGGCTGCAGCAGGATATAACAATATGAACTGGAAACAAATAGGTATATTAAACTCCTGCGAGAAGAAACGCGGCACAGTGATAGGTCGTGTGTATTTTTCTGTTTGCTGTACTTCGTTGTGTTAGCTATATGTGGTGTCCTTGACAAAGATTCTGAGAATCGAAACGTCGGTAGTCCTGTGTGTCGTATTGTACGCGTTGTGTGTGTAGTTTATTTTATTTTATTTTATTATTCATTTTATATATTTATTGAGTGCTTCTGATTTCGGATTTTCACCTGCATTTCGCGATACGATGGATCTCCTTGTAAGGTATGTGCGACGTTGTTGATGTTTAGTACGTTTCTTCTCGCAGGAGTTTAATATACCTATTTGTTTCCAGTTCATAACAGTTTTTACCTGTGACATTGGTATATACAGGCCCGGTTGTGTTTGGAGAGTAGTCTCCCATAGTAAACAACAAATTGTTTCCTTGTTGCTGAAGTGAAAGTGTTGGGTAGGTCACCACCAGTACAAGGATTTGACTCCAAGCTCTATCTACCGGGTGCCCAAGCGCAGTCTAACTGTAAGTACTAACTAACTATTGTTGAATTGCTCTAGCAGGGGGAACGGAGAACGACAGGAAACCCACTAGGCATACATGGCATACTAATATAATGGGTTGGGTGTTTGATAAATTAATAATAATAGTACTATTACTATTAGTATTACTAATTTACTAGTTCTGTCTAAGTAACAGGTTAATTACAGTTTTAAAGTTACCGTATTATTGTAGTAACTATACTATACTGTAATCATCAGCATCATCATCATGTGCACTCATGACTTCTTGCCTCTTCACAAGTTTTGGTAATCCGGGTTCTGGATAAATTCTTTCATACGTCGTCTTAGAACCGTGTGATGAGATCTGCATTGGTGGTGATGATATATCTTGCTTGAAATAATTGTAAATGTAATCCAAGGGGATTTCAATTTCATCTGATGAATTATAAAATATAAACATACTTTGCAAATTTATGTGTTTAAAAAAAAAAAAAAAAATTTGACACCATCAGGTAATTTAAAAACAAATTAATAAAAATAAAAAATAAGATGTAATGGTGATGAGAATAATAGTGTTGGAATATATAGGGAAAGCTTAAGGCTAAAAACAAGATGATGGTGGCGATTTAAATGATATAAAGGTGTAATAATGATGATAGTGATTAGTGGTAAAATGAATTATGATTAAAAGGATACATTGTAAAATGATGATATTAGTAGTTATAAATGGAGAGGTGATAAAGAAGAAGATGATGATTAAAAGGTGTTAACTGGCAATCTGCTGATATTGATGATGATAAAACATGTTGTTATAAAAAAAAAATTATGATTGCAAACTGGCACTCTTCCGACAGACGGGTCTAAATAGTTCTGCAGTGAATAAGGGTTAGGGTTAGGGTTAGTTATATAAAATTATTCACTGCAGAACTATTTAGACCCGTCTGTCGGAAGAGTGCCTGCAAACTGATGATAATAGCAAAAATTATGATAAAATGATGATGATAATTAAAAAGATTATATTTGTGATGACTTAACTGATGATGATGGCAAAAATATGCTAATGGCCAAAATAATATTGTCAGAAAAGATGGTGGTTAAAAGTAGATAATGGTAGACATGGTGTTCTCGCAGATAATAATAGTTTTGGGCACACCACTACTTGTAGTGCTGGACTGAATTTTGCGTGTAGATTAGCTTTCCCTATTAACAGTGTCCCTCGCCATCAGGCTAACCCATTCCGTCTTCAGAGCTACTTGACATTTATGTCCCCAAGTCAAGGACGACATATCAACATCTTAGTCCATTTTAGGTTGAACCCCTTACTTCGGCATCAGCACACCGGATGTTTAAGAACATGTGTTCTTATCCATTCAGCCATGCTGACCTTCATTTTGGGATATTAACAAATGTCTGTGAAAATTAAGGCTAAAATAGATTATGATGACAATGATTAAAATGATAAAGTATAAGTTGCATGTCCTTCACAGGACGTAGCAGTCAACCCCAGCATTTTCGATGTTCGTGATTCCTGGGCAAATTTTACGTTCAGTAGTTTGCCATTGCTTTCTGAACGACCGGCTCCTATACCTTTTTCGAAAAAACCAGCAGTATAAATAATAACAATGGCAGTAAAATGCTGGTGTTGACAGCGATGTCCTGTAAAAAAGGATATGCAAAAACATAATAATAATGATGGTGATAGTGATAAATAAAATAATAAAAATAATGAAAAAAGGTTTAATGATGATGATATGGGTGATGATGAAAGAAATGCTGATAAATATGATGATTATAGTTAAAATGATTATTATTATGGCTGCACATTTGATGATAATTAATAAGATGATGTCAAAAAGATGATCATAGCAAAAATAATGATAACATGATGATGATGGGTGGGAGCGTTTGTGTAGTTGATAGGGAGCTATGCTGATAATTTCTTGAGCGTGGGTGGTCGAGGGTCTGATGCCTGCATTTGTCGTCTACTATAGAGGGAAAGACTGGTAACCTTATCCTCCGTGCATTCAGGCCACAAAATGTGATGGCTCTATCATTTCACAGACCCAAATCAGGATCCTGCCCCCGGGACATGTATTTTTTTTTAATGATGTATTTTTTTTTTGGCGCTCGCTTGCTTTGAACTCAAGCGTAGTCGATACACATTACTTCTAGTAGCGCTGGACTGAATTTTGTGTGTGGATTAGCTTTCCCTATTAACAGTGTCCCTCGCCATCAGGCGAACCCACTCTGACTTCAGAGGTACTTGTAATTTACGTACCCAAGTCAAGGATGAGAGGTCAACATTTTAGTCCAACTGTCTGGTGAAGGGGTTGAACCCCTTACCTTGGCATCAACACACCGGATGTTTAAGAACACACGTTCTAAATCATTTGGCCACGCTGACCTCTTTAATGATGATGATTTCTTCTTCCTTTGTTTGCTTGAAATTTGTCTATAATTGCAATGTTGTCTCTTGTATGAATTTTACTGTCTTTTTTAGTTCACTCAGTGGGCCATAGAGTTTATCTTCCACTGTTGTTTCTCTAGACCAGAAGGTTTGCCTAGATATGTTGTAATTTGGGCAGTCTTGGATTATGTGATCTGCTGTCTGCAGAGTCAATCCACATGTGCCCATAGCCGATTCACCAATCTTGAATTTATATATATATATATATATATATATATATATATATATATATATATATATATGTATATATATATATATATATATATATATATATATATATATATATCATCATTGGCACCTTGCCGTCTTGACAGACGATAGTTTGTGCTTTAAAAAGGCATAATAACTTTTACCTATGGCGGTAGCGAATGTGACTGATAAGGCCAATTTGTGCTGTAAATGTCCGTTCACAGTGGGTGCATGTGAACACGTGATCATTTCCACAATCATGCACCATCTTACGTCTCAAACGCTCGGTGTGTGACTTATCTGCAATAATTTTCTCCTTTGTCTTTATTCCATTTCTGATGTTTGCCCTCCATGCAACACGTTCAGCGGCGACTTGCTCCCAATGTGCATTATCAATGCCTGTATCAATCATGACCCGCTTACACACATCTTTGTATCATAGTAGAGGCCAACCCTGAGATCTCTTACCCATCTGTAATTCACCAAAAAAGATGTCCTTTGGTATTCTACCATCATCCATCCTCCTAAGATGTCCTATCCATCTAAGTCTACGAAGACTGAGCATGGAATAAACCGTCACACAACCTGATCTTTCCAATACTTCAGTATTTGTGATTTTGTCTTGCCACTTAATACCAAGAATTCTTCGCAGACACCGCATATGAAAGCTGTTAAACGTTTCTCTTGGTGTGAGTAAGTTGTCCAGGTTTCACTGCCATAAAGAAGAGTACTAAGGACACAGGCTTGATAGACAAGGACTTTTGTTTTTGCAGTAATCTTCCTGTTCTCCCAGACTCTTTTTCTTAACCTGTTCATTGTTGCTGCCTTACCGATCCTGATGTTGATTTCCTGATCTAGGGATAATTTGCTATTTACCACTGATCCTAGATATGTAAAATGGTCTACCATCTCTAGTTCGGCGTCGTCAATAAAGATTGATGGTACCCCATGTGCACCTTGTGACATAATCTGTGTCTTCTTTTTGCTAATTGTTAAACCAAATTCAGAACAAGCATTGGAGAATGCAGATAGTAGACATTGCAATTCTTCCTCAGAGTGGGTCGTAACTGCAGCATCATCTGCAAAAAGCAACTCTCTGATCAGTACCCTCCTAATTTTGGTCTTGGCCTTCAATCTCTGAGCATTGTAAAGGCCGCCATCTGAGCGTGAGTGAATGTATATACCACCATCCTGATCACGAAAGGCATATTTCAGTAGAAGTGAAAAGTATATTCCAAAGAGGGTGGGAGCTAGTACACAACCTTGCTTAACTCCACTCTTGATTTCAAATTCTTCAGAAGTTGCACCATCAAACTTGATTATACCCTTCATGCCTGTGTGGAACGATTCCACAATGGACAGAAGAGTTGGTGGGCAGCCAATCTTCTTTAGTGCCTTGAACAGACCCTCACGACTGACCAAATCAAATGCCTTTGTGAGGTCGATGAAGGCAATAAACAGTGGTTGATTCTGTTCACGGCATTTTTCTTGCATTTGTCGCAATGAGAATATCATATCAATGGTAGACCGGTTCTGTCGAAAGCCACACTGTGATTCGGGGTAGACTTGATCTCCTAGGACTTGAAGTCTGCGCAGAACAATTCTGGCAAATACTTTTCCAACAATACACAGAAGTGAGATACCCCTATAGTTGTTGCAGTCGCTCCGATCGCCCTTGTTCTTGTACAGTGTTATGATGCTTGAATCTTTGAAATCCTGTGGGACTTGTCCTTCTCGCCATCATAGCTCTATTAGCTGGTGGATCTGTAGAGTGAGTGTGTCTTGCCCACTCCTGATAACCTCTATTGGAATCCCATCCTTACCTGGAGCCTTGCCAGATGCAAGTTCATTTATAGCACACTTAACTTCTGTTATGGTGGGAAGTGTGTCCAGGTGGTCAAGAGTTAGTAGAGCCTCTATGGCGTTGAGGGCATCATCCGGTAGTTTGGTCTCACTTGAGTAAAGCTCCAAATAGTGCTCTACCCATCTGTCCATCTGCTGTTTCTTATCAGTGATGATTTCTCCAGTCAAGGTTTTCAATGGTGCACTTCTTTTGATCACTGGACCACAGGCTTTCTTTATTCCTTCATACATGCACCATCATTCAGCTTGGTATCACTTGCTATTTGAATGGACTCACATAACTTGATCCAATAATCATTTGCACACTGCCTGGCAGCCTTTTGCACATCCTTCCTAGTTTGCCTTAGCTCACTCAGAGTGTTACGCGTTGGTCTTTCCTTGTTTCTTAAGAGAGCTTTCTTCTTCTTATCAATCAAGGGCTGCAGAATCTGGCTGTTTGCCGCAAACCAGTCCTGCCTCTTAAGATCCACAGTGCCGTAAACCCCTACGGCAGTTTTATAAAGAGTTTCCTTAATTTGACCCCACTTTTCATTTACTGTAGCCGGTCTCTGTGGCTAAAGGGCTTGCGAACGCGGTTTGTGAGCCCGTATACCTGGGTTCGAAACACGGCGGTGCTGGTTTTTTCGAAAAAGGTATAGGGGCCGGTCGTTCAGAAAGCAATGGCAAACTACTGAACGTAACACTTGCCTAGTACATCAACAGCAGCTGAAAATGCTGGTGTTGACTGCAACGTCCCGTAAGGGATACGCAACAACCTATATATATATATATATTCATTTACTGTACAATTTTCTGGTGTATCAGTAAAAGCGTCTTCAAGTTGCTATTGAAACTGAAAGCACTTTTCAGAATCGTGAGTGTTAATAATATTAATCCTGGGGCTATATTTGTGTTTAGCTGTGTAGATTCTCTTTGGTCTCAGTCTAACCCTTGCAACAACCAAAGAATGATCTGTATCACAGTCAGCACTGTGGTAACTTCGAGTCAATGATATATGGTTCAGATGTTGTCTCCGTGTGATGATGAAGTCCAGCTGGTGCCAATGGCCGGATCTTGGATGTTTCCATGTGACCTTATGCATCTCTTTTGTTTTAAAAAAGGAGTTTGTAATACATAGGTCATCACTGGTGCAATGCTCCAGCAGCCTTTGCCCATTTTCATTCATGTGACCGATGTTGTATTTTCCAAGGCACACTGGCCATGAACCCGAGTCCTTGCCCACACGAGCATTGAAATCACCGAGCATATAAATGTAGTCAGATTTTGGAACTGCCTTGATCACGGAGTCTAACTCCTCATAGAACGAATCCTTCACATCATCAGAGGAATCGAGTGTCGGTGCATATGCAGTAATAATAGTGGCAAACCCACAAGAGGTTGCCAAGCGCAGGGATAATAGTCTTTCATTTCCTCCTTCTGGAATTTCAATCATTCCCAGTAGCAAATTCTTCACTGCGTTGCCTTTTTTCTGCTTGCCCTCTACCCTTCCAAAAAAAGGTGTAATTGTTCTCCCTGAGTGACCCTTCCTCAGCGAGGCGAGTCTCCTGCAGGCCAGCAATATCAATGTTAAGACATTGAGTTGGGCATCAATCACAGCCATTTTTCTCACATCGTCAATGTTGGTCAAGTCAGTGGAAAATCCTGGACACATGGTTCTCACGTTCCAGGTTGCAAGCCGTAGCTTGAGGTTTCTATTTTTATTTTTGTTTGTACCTGGTGTAGTGGTTTTACAGCCTGCGATTCAGATTTAGTTCTAGCCCCAAGCACCCATTGAAGCAGGCAGGCTGTGGCGGATCAGCACCCAATTGGCCTGGGGCTGCCTAGCTTGAGGCGGGCGGTAGCTGATCAGTGACACCTGTAGGTGTCTCCCACCGTCAGAGGCAACACGTGGCGCCCCATGTCTACGCCAATTGACAGGGACTTATAACCCGTAACAGTTGCCTCTCGCTTTGATTCCGAGACCAGTTAAGACCAGGGATGAAGTTATTGCCTCTCCATAGCACAAAGCCTGGGCTAAAATAAAGAAACCATGTGTTGCCCATGCAGCATGATCCCTCTCTCGGCCTGCCTAGTTCACTCCAGAGGAAAGGTCATATATATAGGTATATATATATATATATATATATATATATATATATATATATATATATATATATATATATATGATTGCATAATCTATTGTGTCCTATTCTGAGTTGCAAGATAATGATTTGTTCTGGTCTATCCATAAAGTCATGATTGTCTTGAGGTGGTATTGATTGCTTCTTGACTGATTTGGTTATTCTTTTCTTTTGTGGTATGTAATTGGTATATCACGTTGTTCTTCTATAGCTCCTTCCTTAGCTGGTCGATCAGCTCTTTCGTTTCTGAGTACTCCATGGTGAGATGGTATCCACTGAATGGTGACCTTATGCTGGCTGATAATGATAATTGAAAAGATGATAATTATGATAACCAGGTTGATGGTGATAAATACGATGATAAAGGCTATTACTGTTTTTCTGACACACAAGGAAAGTGGCTTATTACATGATACGCTTTTCATCATCTGAAATGCTGCTCTTACTTTATCTATTCTAGTCTTGATCTCTGTCATGCTCTTCCATCTGGTGTTATGATTGGGCCTAGATATTTGAATTTATTGACTTGCTTAAACATTTTTCCTTCTATTGTTATATAACATTTTGGTGTTACCTATTTCTTTGATATGACCATTGTTTTTGTTTTCTTGATATTCAAGGATGGTCCTCTTTTACACTCTCTATTACTACCATGCCTAACATATGTTGCAGATCTTTTGTGTTTTCAGCTATCAATACTGTGTCATCAGCATAGTGTAGATAATTTTTATTATAATCCCCAACTGATATTCCTGGTTTGTTTTTGATCTCTATTATTATTAGTTCGCTATATAAAGACAAAACACATCTTACCCCTTGTTTTATCTATTCTTACCCACTTTCTGTATGCCTTAAGGCATTTAAACAGAGTCCTTTACTTACTTTATGCAGTGAGCATATAATGAGATCTATAGACAATATTTCAGGGATAATGGTTAGTGGTAATAATGCAAATAACTTTCATTATTCTGATGACACCATCCATATGGTACAAGTCTGAAGATCTACAGAAAATGATACAAACAGCAGTTACAGACATGGAAAAAACTGAGCCTCAACTTGAATGATAGGAAAACAGAAGTAATGGTAGCATTAAAGATATGGATCATGCCTAAATCTACTATTAAGGTAACTAGTAGTAATTTGGGACAATTTAAAGTAACATGGCACATGGATGACATCAGGGGGAAGATATATGACAGAGATAACAGAATAGGACAAGTAAAAACTGCTTTCTTTTATAAAATGAAGACCATCTTATGCTTCCTTGTCATTGGAGTTTAGATGGTGAATTCTTGCATGTTATATAAAACCTGTGACCTAACATTAGAACATACAGCTTAGATTCCAACACAGCTAGTAAACAAGCAAAAAAGAATCTCCTGAAGTCTCAGAGATGTGGTTTTACAGAACAATGCTGAAAATTCCTTGGATGGCAATAATAAATAATCTCAATGTTTTGAAAGTGGATAAGACACCAAGACATCTTATCACAAATATCATAAAGAGGCATCATGATATTTTGCCGGTCTCCTTGGTCGAGGGGTTAGCAGCTTTCTCCGTAACCCCAAATACTCTTATGGTTGACATGAGCGCATGAGAATTAGAAGCAGTTCGAGTCGCGCCAGTGACTTATGAGAGTATGGGGCCGGTCGCTCAGAAAGTAGTGGCGTGCTGATGAGCGTAATCTAGCCTAGGAATCAACATACAGCTGAAAGATGCTGATGTTGACCGCAATATCCTGAAAC
Source organism: Cepaea nemoralis (assembly GCA_014155875.1). Classification (NCBI taxonomy): domain Eukaryota; kingdom Metazoa; phylum Mollusca; class Gastropoda; order Stylommatophora; family Helicidae; genus Cepaea; species Cepaea nemoralis. Next base: position 105,515 of record JACEFZ010004414.1, on the reverse strand, counting down.
AGGATGGAAACGAGGGAGAAAAAAACCATGATATTTTGGCTACATTATGAGAAGAGAAAAACTGGCACATCATGACAACTGGAAAGATTTGTGAAATAAGAAGATAGAGGAAGATTTGAGTTAGAGGAAGACAGTGAGAGAAGATTCTTGTTAGTATTTTGGCATGGCATGAACAGATGTCATCACATGAATTATTACATGCTGTGGGTGATTGCAAGAGATGCAGAGGTGTTATCACCCATACCAGTCAACAAGGCCTGATGATGATAAAGAATGCATTTTATCTATTAACCGTGTTATTTCTGTTTTATTCTGTCATCTGTTATTACATGTCTAAGATAGGAGCAACTCGTTACTTGCTTTTTTATGGATCCTATTCCATGACTTGAAGTATGTTGGACATATGGTGCAGTCATGTATGTTTATAGACCACTAATACTTGATGGATTATGTGGTCAGTATCACACTGGCTATCTTTACTTCCCTGAACATTTCCTGATACACACTTTTGGGGACTCAGGACTAATAAATTTCCCGCCTTGGTTGTGATTTAAACACAAGACCACCTGGCCAGCCGGCAGGTATGATAGCCAGTGTACTATCATGCCCTAGGTTACTTGATTTAGTATTTCTTTATTTACCCAGATATTCATTGTTGGCCTGTCCACTATTCCTTTCTGTCCATGTAGATTCTCCAACAGAAGAGCAGCCAGTTCTCACTCATTTCATCAGGTTACACAATGAAGGAAACATCCTAAAAGAAGATGGAATGGCAAAGTGAAACTAACTCTGAAGGAACTGAATGTCATGGACTCCAGAAAAATCAACAGGAATAGAGAGAGAGAGAGAAATAAATTGCATTTACAGTTAAAATGCCTCACAAGAAAGGACGGGGAAAGCATATTCAGAATATGGTTGGCTGGCAATGAATCCTATAAAAAAAACTGTGAGTTTTAATTCCAATGCATTAACACTCATCTATACCCTAAAAAGGGCTTACAGCTGTCAGAGTGAGGTTGGTGTAGTGACTTCCATTCTGACCAAGTAGCAAACTGCCATCTCCACAGGGACAGTGTTGAAGAACTCTCCTTTCCTTCTCTAAGCTCAGAAACCAGTTAAGTGTGTATGACCAGCACTGTAACTTCACAGTCTGCTGAGAAGCATATTAGGATGTAACCTAGGTCATGCTTCAGGACAGCACACACAGACCGGCTAGGATGAGTCTTAGGTTGCTAATGTTTCCTCCAGGAGTTTAGGTATCTCATTAGTCAAAATACTTCAATCCAATGCTCAGAGCGGGTATCAGACTTGCTGGCAATGACTGTGATCTTGTTGAAATTTTAAAGCAGTGTGTGGCAAATGCTACCTATAATGTACAAGTGGTTTGAAATAAGTTTTTCTTCATATTTCCGATGGCTTAAGAGCTTCTCCCACCTAGAGCATTCTGATTTTGGAACATTAGAGACAAAACTCATGCCTTCATCTGCAGCAGGTTCATGAGCAAATATAAGTACATTATATATAGCTTCCAATATGGAAAGGCAAAGGCATTTGAGCTTGGCAAGGAAATTTATAAAGCAGACGTAAAATCTCTACCTATGGCATTATTGATCCTTTTGGGAATAACATAATCTGTTAGCGTAGTTCAGTTTGTGTCCATACAACAGTATCTCTAATCTCTTTTTGTTTTTCAAATTAAATTTCTGTGGTGCTTAGCTGTTGATATGCTATCTTGTGAAATAGTAATACAAGATAAGTATTACCACATACACTAGCTGGCTGTTGATCACACTTTTCACGTTTGTTACTTTCAGTTTTAACAACTTCCTTGATTGCTCTTTCTTTTCTGGTTAGAACTAGTCATCTTAAGTATATTCACTGAATTGTGAAAGTAAAGCCAGCCAGTGAATCAATTAAAAAATGTGTCTTTAATATTTTGTAGAATCTAATGGAGAAGTCTGTTTGAGGTCAAAATTGTATTGTATGGGAGGAAGGTGAATAAATAGTGTATTGTTTAATGGAAACATGTCAATTTTTTTATTTAATTGTGTAAGGGAATATTTAAAGATTTTGTGTTGTATGAGGGGAAATGTACATGTATTATGTTTTATGAGTGGAAAATGTGTATATATTACGATGTATGAGTGGAAAATGTATGTATATTGTGTTGTATGAGAGGAAGATGTACATGTATTATACTGCGTGAGTGTAAGATAAACATTTATTTAACACATTTAGTATCAGCTAGCTGTTTTATTCAAGTTTGATTTTCTTAGCTTTTGGCTGCTCTCACGCTACCTATAATATGACAAGTAGTTGGAAATAAGTTTTCCTTCTAATGTCCCATGGCTTAAGAGCTTCTCTCACATAGAGCATTCTGATTTTGGAACACCAGAGACAAAACAAATGCCTTCTTCTGTTAAAACAAACAGTCTCACAACAATAGACTAGGAGCTGAACTGTTTCTGTCATGAGGTTGTGTATTGTGCATGGCTTCAATCAGTAAATCAGGTGCCATCTGCACAACAAAGATTGGCTACAATGGATCACCTTTTACTGTTGCTTTTGTCCCAAATGTTTGGCAACTGCTGTCCATTTCTTGATGTTCTCTTCCCATTTGTATTGTTACTTACATCTTGTTGCCAACCTTTTGTTCTGTAGTTACCTACCTTTTGTTCATGTTTTTAAAAACTTTTTGCTTTGTTACTTAAAAAAAAAAGATTGTCAGTGTCTATTAATATGACCAAACTATTTTCCATAATGTTCATTACCAACTTCTCTGTGATATCTATATTTGTTTTTGTGTTCATGAAATACAACATATTTTTCTAGAACACTTTCCTAGATTCTCGGTTCAATGTGATCATTGTCTCTTCATTGTCCACACATCTGCACCATACAATTGCATTGAGTAGATACTCTTCAATTGAAACTTTGAGCTTGTCCCCTATCTCTACACCCAGATATGACAATATTTAGAATTGTTTGTCTCCCATCTTTACTCACAGATATGACAATATTTATAACAGTTTGCTCCCATCTTTACTCACAGATATGACAACATTTAGGATAACTTGTCCCCATCTCTACTCCTAGATATGACATCATTTAGGATAACTTGTCCCCATCTCTACTCCCAGATATGACATCATTTAGGATAACTTGTCCCCATCTCTACTCCCAGATATGACAACATTTAGGATAACTTGTCCCTATCTCTACTCCCAGATATGACAATGTTTAGGATAACTTGTCCCCATCTCTACTCCCAGATATGACAACATTTAGGATAACTTGTCCCCATCTCTACTCCCAGATATGACATCATTGGCACCTTGCCGTCTTGACAGACGATAGTTTGTGCTTTAAAAAGGCATAATAACTTTTAACTATGGCGGTAGCGAGTGTGACTGATAAGGCCAATTTGCGCTGTAAATGTCCGTTCACAGTGGGTGCATGTGAACACGTGGTCATTTCCACCATCATGCACCATCTTACGTCTCAAACGCTTGGTGTGTGACTTTTCTGCAATAATTTTCTCCTTTGACTTTATTCCATTTCTGATATTTGCCCTCCATGCAACACGTTCAGCGGCGACTTGCTCCCAATGTGCATTATCAATGCCTGTATCAATCATGTCCCGCTTACACACATCTTTGTATCGTAGTAGAGGCCGACCCTGAGATCTCTTACCCATCTGTAATTCACCAAAAAAGATATCCTTTGGTATTCTACCATCATCCATCCTCCTAAGATGTCCTATCCATCTAAGTCTACGAAGACTGAGCATGGAATAAACTGTCACACAACCTGATCTTTCCAATACTTCAGTATTTGTGATTTTGTCTTGCCACTTAATACCAAGAATTCTTCGCAGACACCGCATATGAAAGCTGTTTAAATTGTTCTCTTGGTGTGAGTAAGTTGTCCAGGTTTCACTGCCATAGAGAAGAGTACTAAGGACACAGGCTTGATAGACAAGGACTTTTGTTTTGGCAGTAAGCTTCCTGTTCTCCCAGACTCTTTTTCTTAACCTGTTCATTGTTGTTGCTGCCTTACCAATCCGGATGTTGATTTCCTGATCTAGGGATAATTTGCTATTTACCACTGATCCTAGATATGTAAAATGGTCTACTATCTCTAGTTCGGCGTCGTCAATAAAGATTGATGGTACCCCATGTGCACCTTGTGACATAATCTGTGTCTTCTTTTTGCTAATTGTTAAACCAAATTCAGAACAAGCATTGGAGAATGCAGATAGTAGACATTGCAATTCTTCCTCAGAGTGGGTCGTAACTGCAGCATCATCTGCAAAAAGCAACTCTCTGATCAGTACCCTCCTAATTTTGGTCTTAGCCTTCAATCTCTGAGCATTGTAGAGGCCGCCATCTGAGCGTGAGTGAATGTATATACCACCATCCTGATCACGAAATGCATATTTCAGTAGAAGTGAAAAGTATATTCCAAAGAGGGTGGGAGCTAGTACACAACCTTGCTTAACTCCACTCTTGATTTCAAATTCTTCAGAAGTTGCACCATCAAACTTGATTATACCCTTCATGCCTGTGTGGAACGATTCCACAATGGACAGAAGAGTTGGTGGGCAGCCAATCTTCTTTAGTGCCTTGAACAGACCCTCACGACTGACCAAATCAAATGCCTTTGTGAGGTCGATGAAGGCAATAAACAGTGGTTGATTCTGTTCACGGCATTTTTCTTGCATTTGTCGCAATGAGAATATCATATCAGTGGTAGACCGGTTCTGTCGAAAGCCACACTGTGATTCGGGGTAGACTTGATCTCCTAGGACTTGAAGTCTGCGCAGAACAATTCTGGCAAATACTTTTCCAACAATACACAGAAGTGAGATACCCCTATAGTTGTTGCAGTCGCTCCGATCGCCCTTGTTCTTGTACAGTGTTATGATGCTTGAATCTTTGAAATCCTGTGGGACTTGTCCTTCACGCCAGCATAGCTCTATTAGCTGGTGGATCTGTATAGTGAGTGTGTCTTGCCCACTCCTGATAACCTCTATTGGAATCCCATCCTTACCTGGAGCCTTGCCAGATGCAAGTTCATTTATAGCACACTTAACTTCTGTTATGGTGGGAAGTGTGTCCAGGTGGTCAAGAGTTGGTAGAGCCTCTATGGCGTTGAGGGCATCATCCGCTAGTTTGGTCTCACTTGAGTAAAGCTCCAAATAGTGCTCTACCCATCTGTCCATCTGCTGTTTCTTATCAGTGATGACTTCTCCAGTCAAGGTTTTCAATGGTGCACTTCTTTTGATCACTGGACCACAGGCTTTCTTTATTCCTTCATACATGCTTCTTATGTCTCCCTTATCACTTGCGATTTGAATGGACTCACATAACTTGATCCAATAATCATTTGCACACTGCCTGGCAGCCTTTTGCACATCCTTCCTAGCTTGCCTTAGCTCACTCAGAGTGTTACGCGTTGGTCTTTCCTTGTTTCTTAAGAGAGCTTTCTTCTTCTTATCAATCAAGGGCTGCAGAGTCTCGCTGTTGGCCGCAAACCAGTCCTGCCTCTTATGATCCACAGTGCCGTAAACCCTTACGGCAGTTTTACAAAGAGTTTCCTTAATTTGACCCCACTTTTCATTTACTGTACAATTTTCTGGTGTATCAGTGAAAGCGTCTTCAAGATGCTGTTGAAACTGAAAGCACTTTTCAGGATATGACAACATTTAGTATAACTTGTCCCCATCTCTACTCCCAGATATGACAACGTTTAGTATAACTTGTCCCCATCTCTACTCCCAGATATGAATCATTTAGGATAACTTGTCCCCATCTCTACTCCCAGATATGACAATGTTTAGTATAACTTGTCCCCATCTCTACTCCCAGATATGACATCATTTAGGATAACTTGTCCCTATCTCTACTCCCAGATATGACAACATTTAGGATAACTTGTCCCCATCTCTACTCCCAGATATGACAACGCTTAGTATAACTTGTCCCCATCTCTACTCCCAGATATGACAACATTTAGGATAGTTATCCCCATATCTACTCCCAGATATGTTAACATGTGGGATAACTTGTCCCCATCTCTACTCCCAGCATGACAATATTTGGAATAGTTATTCCCATCTTTACTCCCAGAGATGACATCATGTGGGATAGCTTGTCCCCATCTCTACTCCCAGATATGACATCATTTAGGATAACTTGTCCCCATCTCTACTCCCAGATATGACATTATTTAGGATAACTTGTCCCCATCTCTACTCCCAGATATGACAACATTTAGGATAACTTGTCCACATCTCTACTCCTAGATATGACAACATTTAGTATAACTTGTCCCCATCTCTACTCCCAGATATGACAATGTTTAGGATAACTTGTCCCTATCTCTACTCCCAGATATGACAACATTTAGTATAACTTGTCCCCATCTCTACTCCCAGATATGACAATGTTTAGTATAACTTGTCCCAATCTCTACTCCCAGATATGACATCATTTAGGATAACTTGTCCCCATCTCTACTCCCAGATATGACAACGTTTAGTATAACTTGTCCCTATCTCTACTCCCAGATATGACAACATTTAGGATAACTTGTCCCCATCTCTACTCCCAGATATGACAACGTTTAGTATAACTTGTCCCCATCTCTACTCCCAGCATGACAATATTTGGAATAGTTATTCCCATCTTTACTCCCAGAGATGACATCATGTGGGATAGCTTGTCCCCATCTCTACTCCCAGAAATGACAACATTTAGGATAACTTGTCCCCATCTCTACTCCTAGATATGACAACATTTGGGATAGGTATCCCCTTCTTTACTCCCAGATATGACAACATTTAGGATAACTTGTCCCCATCTCTACTCCCAGATACGACAACATTTAGGATAACTTGTCCCCATCTCTACTCCCAGATATGACAACATTTAGGATAACTTGTCCCCATCTCTACTCCCAGATATGACATCATTTAGGATAACTTGTACTCATCTCTACTCCCAGATATGACAACGTTTAGTATAACTTGTCCCTATCTCTACTCCCAGATATTACAACATTTAATATAACTTGTCCCCATCTCTACTCCCAGATATGACAACATTTAGGATAGTTATCCCCATATCTACTCCCAGATATGTTAACATGTGGGATAACTTGTCCCCATCTCTACTCCCAGCATGACAATATTTGGAATTGTTATTCCCATCTTTACTCCCAGAGATGACATCATGTGGGATAGCTTGTCCCCATCTCTACTCCCAGATACGTCAACATTTAGGATAACTTGTCCCCATCTCTACTCCCAGATATGACATCATTTAGGATAACTTGTACTCATCTCTACTCCCAGATATGACAACGTTTAGTATAACTTGTCCCTATCTCTACTCCCAGATATGACAACATTTAATATAACTTGTCCCCATCTCTACTCCCAGATATGACAACATTTAGGATAACTTGTCCCCATCTCTACTCCTAGATATGACAACATTTGGGATAGGTATCCCCTTCTTTACTCCCAGATATGACAACATTTAGGATAACTTGTCCCCATCTCTACTCCCAGATATGACAACATTTAGGATAACTTGTCCCCATCTCTACTCCTAGAAATGACAACATTTAGGATAACTTGTCCCCATTTCTACTCCCAGATATGACATCATTTAGGATAACTTGTCCTCATCTCTACTCCCAGATACGACAATATTTAGGATAACTTGTCCCCATCTCTACTCCCTGATATGACAATTTTCAGGATTGATTACTCTCACTATAGACCAAGATTTGTGGGGGGCGACATGATCCCCTACACTTTCCCCAAAACACTTGACGCAAGCACTGAATCATTTTGTTTTGCTTCCTGTTATGAGCTAGAGAATATCTATCCAGCCTTCTTAAGCATGCTGTTTTAAACAGTAATGTAGGCCTGTGAAGAAGAAAGAAATCTCAAGTTACATGGATTAAAACTTACCTGGTATTTCTTTCTCCTAAGTCTTACTAATCCTGTTTGACGTAAAATTGTGACCTATTTCTGCGCAGTGGTTTGACGAGGATTGCAATATCTATTCTATTGATTTTCTTGAAGTTGATTATAACTGGATTCATACAAAATATGTAAACATCTGTTTTGATTGTATGCTCATTTGTAATGTTTATAATATTGCAATGTTGTATTTTATATTTTCATGACTGAAGTATGAGCATGTTGTGTTGTTTTCCTGTTTACAGTATGTGTACTCAGTGCCTAGAATTGGTTGTCTTTTTGTTAGTGTTGTGTTCAGTGCTGATGAAGTTAGATATACGAGAGGAAGTCAATAAGTAAGTCACAAATGTCTGTAGAAAAATAAATAAATATGATAACAACTTGAAACCGGTTTATCTGTATACATACATTGTCCCTTTATTTCTCAACATAATTTTCACCAACATTGATGCACTTATCCCATCGTTTTATCAGTCCTCCCAAACCGACTGCATAGAACTGCGTTCTCTGTTTTCTAAACCACATTTTCACGTCACAGTCTCCTTCGGCATCATTCGCGTCCTTGAGAAAATTTTTCTATCTAGCTACAACTATGCACTGCTTTACGGGACAAACATTTGCCAGCATAAACAAGAAGCATTTCCTTATGAATGTCCTTTGCAGGCAGTCCTTTTGCCCACAAAAAATGAACAACAGCAAGTTGCTCTTTGGTTGTACACTCTGTAAGTACAGTCACCATTTTGTTTATGCACTGGACATGCACATGAGACACCTAGCACCACTTGACAAATGGGAATATAAAGTTCGATGTTGCTGTCACCTAATGACACCTGTAGAAAACACCAACTACATTTACCTGTCCATCCCACTTACTTATTGACTCATCCTTGTATTTGGGTTCAGTAAATTAGATATATTTGGGTTCAGTAAATTAGATATATTTGGGTTAGTGAAGTAAGATGGGTTTTCGGATTCAACATCTATGCAGAAAATGTAATGACAAATAGAAAGTACTATTTTGAATACTGTGAAAATTTGGATCCGTTCATAATTGGTAGAAATTTAAGTTTCAGTGCTCAGATATGTATATGACTGTGGTCCTCCTCTCAAATAGTCCTAAGGGGTTACAAGTGTTAATCCTGTCTGTCAATAGACACAGTGAATTTCAAAATCTTTTCGTAGACTTAAAAAAAAAAAAAGCAACAAAAATGATGTTCACAGATAAAACTTCTGCGTTCATCCTGGAGTGTTTTTTTTTTCCAGATGTGATTGCGGTGTGTCTGGTTAGGAACACTTGGGCTGAAACCCTTTGGCCAACACATCCAACTTTAGCGTGCATTTCTGACAAGTTAGCATTCCTGGGGGACACTCACTATTTTGGTGCCATCCACATCCCAGCTGGTCAAGTTAGAACTGTCAAATTTTTCGACGTAATTACGACGAACGTAATTGCGTAGTGCCAGTTTTTATTTGCCATCCTTAGGCCAGCAAATCCAACTTCGGCAGGCATTTTTTTTTACTGAGGTTAGCCTTCCTCGGGACAGATAAAACTGCAAGTCAATAAAAAAAAAATCACGATCAATAATGAGGAAATTTAAAAATGTCACAAACTTTGAATATCATGGTACCATAATCAACAATAATGGGAAATGGGAAAGATCTTGACTGCAGCAGAATATGACCATATATAATGAAACACCAAAGTATGTGTAGACAGGAGAAATAAATACAAACATGTGTACATACCTAACAAGGACTTCAAGCTATCGGAGCAGAATTCACAGGAGAATATGAATGAAAATAAAAATAGTGTAAGTAACATAATACTGACTAAGATCAGTATTAACAATTAAGTTAAAACATGTCACATCTGCCTGATGTTTCATTTATTGAAAACTTTGTCAATAACACCACAGCATAACAAAGAATGCGATTATTATAAGGAATTTAAAAAAAAAACAGTGTATGTACAAAATTAATGAGAATAAATAAGCAAATGATTATGTGACCTCCCTTCCTGGAATCATACACCTATTTAGGTAGCAACGTAGACACAGATGGGGGAAAGATAAGAAACTATAATAATAATACAGAAGTCTAGGGAGCTTTTTATAGCGCTAAGTAATTTGTGTTAAGTCATAAGAAATTAAACATAGGACCAGTCTTAGAATATTTATCTGTAACGTTATTCAGTACTACTGTATGGATCAGAAACACAGAGAATGAAAAAAAAAACAATTACCAATAAACTACAAGCAAAATTGCATAGAGGTGAAGTTATTTGCATATCCTTTACAGAATGTTGCAGTCAACCCCAGACATGTTTGGCTGTTTTTGATTTCTTGACAAGTTTATGTTCAGTGGTGTGCCATTGCTTTCTGAATGACTGGCACTCATACCATTGTATAAAAATACAACACAAGGCGGTCTGCTGCCAAATTGGCCATGGCTGTGTTTGGAGCGCGGCATGCATGATTTCGGATTGCGTCCATAACCCCTTTGCCACAGAGCTTGTTTGCCACAGAGGTGACCAAATAAAATCCAGTGATATCTCATTGTGTGATTATTGACCACATCACCCATCAAATAACCATTTGGTCTATACAAATATGGAGCTAGCACCATGTACCCAATATGCCTCAAGCCATGAACAGGTGTCCTTGACTTATTTACCTCATTCAGTTTTCCCATACGTGCTCTGTCCTCATCTGCACCAGCCAGCGAAGAGTCCCAATACTACTAGTACCAGTAACAGACTGATTATTTTTTTGTCTGCCTTTCATTGGAGTTTTGAGTGTTGGCCAGATCCTCTGGTCACTCCCTGCAGCACAATTCTTTCCAAGCAGTGATGATCTACCCAATCTTCTGCACTATACGCATGATTCCAAAGACAACACCTCATTTCAAAACCTTCTAAAATCTTTTCACTCATTATGGTCTAAGTCCATGTTTCAGAGCCGCATCATGCTATGACCCAGACAGACTTAGTGGTTATTCTTTTTCACAATGCAATATTTATGTTGCTTGATGTCAGGAATGTTTGTTTTTCTGTGTAGTCTTTGTATCACATTTCAGCTTTACAACCAGCACCCTCTGCAGTGATTTGCCCCAAGTAGAGATTGCACTTGTTCAGTAGTCTTTTCCTCAGAGAGAATATCACATCTAAGGGTTGTTATTCTGATACTAAAAAAGTCTTAAAAGTCGAGAGGATCAACTTCATTGCACCGTGTTTTATCCCATATGACTCGGTCTATTTCCGCAGGGCGGCCTGCCGAAAGCGTCGCACAAAGCACAAACACCGGAGTTCCAGTGATGATCACCAGGAGTCTCCAGGGAAAATGCACTCGTAAACTGAAAGACGTAGCCAGAAATCGAACCCACAACCTTCAGAGCACAATGCAGACGACTTGACCACTTCGCCACAGAGACTCCCTGCTCTGACACTAAATGGGGATGTAATTATGTTTGGCTACAACATGTTGCTTGAAACTCAGTAGAAGACAGATTAAAATATTGACTTACCTATTTGATTTAAATATTTGGTCTGCTGCACAACTGGATTATAATTTCTTTTTAATTAGTTCGGCTTTGAATTTAGCATGCCTTGAAATAAGCTTGATATCTGTGAAATTGATATTGGAGAAAAGATGATTATGATGATGAAAAATATGTAATGAAAGTTAAATGATGCTGATGAAAACGAGTAAAAAATGGCAGTAAACCTAATAATAGTAGAAAATACAAACAGGTACGTATGTAGTAGTGAAAAGATGAAACATACTAAACACGGACACAGTGTACATACCTTACAATGGACTCCATAAAGGTGAACATAAATCACAGAGTGAAAATTCCCCTGAAAAAATAGACAATCCAAAAAAATATGTAATAAAAAATAAAAATAAGTATTCTAGTAGTGTTGATTTTGCCCTAGTATAACCGGGGCCATTAGAGGAAGCAAAGAATAGTAACTGCAATCTGCCATGAATGTTGTTAAAGTTGAGTGTGGGTGTGGGGCTGGCTAACCCTTCCCATAGAAATCTTTAGCTGCAAAGTCCAGCCAGCCTTGAACAAGTCTAAAGAGGATGGCTTGGCATAAGTTGGTTGTGGGCTTATGCCGCAACAGGGCAGCAGAAAACTAAGAAGTATGAAGCTAGAAAGGAAACTGGTCACCATATCATATTATGTTATGACATAATGTATATGATGATATTGTGATTGATGCCGAACTCAGTCGTCTTAACATTGATATTGCTGGCCTGCAGGAGACTTGCTTCGCTGAGGAAGGGTCACTCACGGAAAACAGTTACACCTTTTCTTTGGAAGGGTAGAGAGCAGGCACAAAAAAGGCAACATGGTGTGGGCTTTGCAGTGAAGAATTCTCTACTGGGAATGATTGAAATTCCAGCTGGAGGTAATGAACTATTATCCCTGTGCTTGGCAACCTCTTGTTTTTTTACCACCATTATCACTGCATATGCACCGACTTTCACTTCCACTGATGATATGAAGGATTCGTTCTATGAGGAGTTAGAATCTGTGATCCAAAATCTGACTGCAATTATATGTTCAGTGATTTGCTCTTGTGGGCAAGGACTCGAGTTCATGGCCAGGGTGCCTTGGAAAATACAACATCGATCGCATGAATGAAAATGGGCAAAGGCTACTGAAGCATTTGCACCAGAAATAACCTATGTATTACAAACTTCATTTTTAAAACAAAACAACTGCATAAGGTCACATGGAAACATCCAAGATCCGGCTATTGGCACTAGCTGGACTTCGTCATCACACGGAGACAACATCTGAACCATACATCATTGACTCGAAGTTACCACAGTGCTGACTGTGATATGGATCATTCTTTGGTTGTTGTTAGGGTTAGACTTGAGACCAAAGAGAATCTATACAGCTAAACACAAATCTAGCCCCAGGATTAATATTATTAACACCCACGATCCTGATAAGTTCTTTAAGTTCCAACAGCAATTTGAAGATGCTTTCACTGATACATCAGAAAATTGTACAGCAAGTGAAAAGTAGGGTAAACTTAAGGACACTCTTTATAAAACAGCGGTAGGGGTTTACGGCACTGTGGATCATAAGAGGCAGGGCTGGTTTGCAGCAAACAGCCAGACACCACAGCCTTTGATTGATAAAAGAAGATAGCTCTCTTAAGAAACAAGGAAAGAGCAACACGTAGCACTGAGTGAGCTGAAGCAAGCTATTAAGGATGTGCAAAATAGGCTGCCAGGAAGTGTTCAAATGACTATTGGATCAAGTTATGTGAGTCCATTCAAAATGCAAGTGATAAGGGAAACATCAGAAGCATGTATGAAGGTATAAAGAAAGCCTGTGGTCCAATGATCAAAAGAAGTGCACCACTGAAAACCTTACTGGAGAAATCATCACTGAAAAGAAACAGCAGATGAATAGATAGGTAAAGCACTATTTGGAGCTTTCTTTCAAGTGAGACGAAACTAGCTGATGATGCCCTCAACGCCATAGAGGCCCAGCCAACTCTTGACCACCTGGACACACTTCCCACCATAACATAAGTTAAGTGTGCTATAAATGAACTTGCATCTGGCAAGGCTCCAGGTAAGGATGGGATTCCAATAGAGGTTATCAGGAGTGGACAAGACACACTCACTCTACAGATCCACCAGCTAATAGAGCTATACTGGCGAGAAGGACAAGTCCCACAGGATTTCAAAGATTCAAGCATCATACCACTGTACAATGAACAAGGGCGATCGGAGTGACTGCAACAACTATAGGAGTATCTCACTTCTGTGTATTGTTGGGAAAGTATTTGCCAGAATTGTTCTGCTCAGATTTCAAGTCCTAGGAGATCAAGTCTATCCCGAATCACAGTGTGGCTTTCGACAGAACCAGTATACCATTGATATGATATTCTCTTTGCGACAAATGCAAGAAAAATGCAGTGAACAGAATCAACCACTGTTTATTGCCTTCATCGACCTCACAAAGGCATTTGATTTGGTCAGTCGTGAGGGTCTGTTCAAGGCACTAAAGAAGATCGGCTGCCCACCTAACTCTTCTGTCCATTGTGGAATCATTCCACACAGGCATGAAGGGTATAAATGAGTTTGATGGTGCAACTTGAGAAGAGTTTGAAATATAGAGTGGAGTTAAGCAAGGTTGTGTACTAGCTCTCACCCTCTTTGGAATATACTTTTCACTTCTACTGAAATATGCCTTTCATAATCCATCCATCCATCAATTGCCATGCCGGTAAACGTGGGCGGTCATGTTCTGCCATCTCACTCGATCACCAGAGTCGTGGATTAGCTCCGTGTTCCTGTCTCGACCATGCCATCTGGCCAATCCATCCAGGTATTTACTTCTCGGTCTTCCTCTTGGTCTCTTCCCCTCGATCTTGCCAGTTGTCACCAAGTTCTCCAAGTCACTTCTTCTCATAACATGCCCAAAAAATTTTGACTGTCTACGTCTAATGACTCTAATCAGTTTACGATCTTCATTTGTCTCTTGAAGGACTTGCTCATTGGTTTTTCTGTCCGTCCATGGTATTCTTTGCATTTTCCTCAGAAACCACATTTCCACAGCCATCAGCTGTTTTTCAGCTTGACTGCTTATTGTCCACGCTTCACATCCATACCAAAGCACAGGTTCTATATAGCAACTCAACACTCTTTTTCTCGTTTCAATTGATATCTTTTTATTGGTCAGTATGTTTTTCATCTTGCAAAAGGCTATCTTCGCAATGGCAATTCTTGTTCTAATCTCTTCAAGGCATCTCCCATCAGATGTGATCACTGTGCCGAGATAACAGTATCGATTCACTTGTTTAAGAATATGCCCATCTACTCGTATATCACATTGTGGTATTTCCTTTTTCCCAGTGACGACCATAATCTGTGTCTTCTTAATATTCAGTTCTAACCCTAGCTGTTCACTGTGTGCAACAACCACATCTACTAAATTTTGCAGGCCCTGTTCATTGTCTGCAATCAAGACTGTATCATCTGCATTGATTCAACGGGCAAGACGGCGTTTACCTGCAAAGCGTTGTGGAACGTAATGAGCACGGCAAGGCACGTAGAGCGCCCTGGTCATCCACATGCACCTGTATTCGTCTCCAGTCGTCTTGACTTGTCTTGCCACTGGACTCAGATGGACTCAGGCGAGAGAGTGAGGTCGATGAATTGCGCAACTCTTCCTCATTTTAATCCAAGTCATCGCGCAAGTCATTCTTCATCCAACATCATATATCACCTTCAAGCCCTGTGGCGATGGGCGAGCGGCGAAGCGTCAGGCGTGGGTACGCTGGCAGCCATAGTCACAGACCTGCACACAGGCGGCTCAGGCCATATGGTCGTCTTCTACTGACCGGAGCAGCAGTGGGATTCGGCAGCCCCCTGAGCGACTGAGCAGCCCTCTATAGGAACACACTGCTCACCTCCATAGCATGAGGAAAGGGCTAGAAAAGGTGCCCTGAACATTGTCTGCTCCATTACTCCCTAACCAGCTAGCCATGGTTGGTGGGTACCCTAACTGCGGTCGACATACAAACAAAGATAAAACAAGCAAAGCTAAAAGAGTAAACCATATTCCCTTAACAATTGGATCTTGGAATGTACGCACCCTACTTGACAGAGATGGCGTGTCGGGTCCAGAGAGACGAACAGCACTTTTTGGAAGAGAGCTGGGCAGGTACAACATCGACATTGCAGCCTTGAGCGAGACACGACTTGCAGAAGAAGGCCAAATCTGTGAAATAGGTGCCGGCTACACATTTTTCTGGAGTGGAAGGAAAAGCGAGGAAAGACGCCAATCCAGTGTGGGATTTGCCATTAAGTCGGCCCTGGTCAGCAAATTAGCTGGATTTCCAAAGGCTATAAACGACAGGCTCATGACCATTAAGTTGCCCCTGCTGAATGGAAGGAAGCATGCAACCATTGTGAGTGTCTACGCACCAACTATGACCAACAAAGATGATGTTAAGAACAAGTTCTATGAGGACTTGAACAATGTATTAACATCTGTTCCCAAAGGAGACAAACTTATACTCCTTGGGGATTTCAATGCTAGAGTAGGCACGGACACCACCTCTTGGAGTGGCATTATTGGAAAGCATGGAGTCGGAAATTGTAACAGCAATGGACTCCTCCTTCAGACATGTGCCAAACATGATCTCCTGATTACGAACACACATTTCCGTCTCCCCATGAGGAATAGGACATCGTGGATGCACCCTTGCTCGAAACACTGGCACCTCATTGACTATGTCATCGTCAGGAGGAGTGACAGACAAGAAGTTCGAGTGACAAAATCCATGTGTGGTGCCGAATGTTGGACAGACCATCGTCTCATTGTCTCAAAAATAAACATTCACATCAGGCCACCACGGCATCCTCAAGGGGTGAAAATGCAAAAAAAGCTAAATGTCACCCGCCTAAACAGCAAGAAAATGCAGCAGTCGTTTGAAAATATGCTGGAAGACCGCCTCAAGCCCAATGCTGCAGCTAAACAGGATACAGAAACAGAATGGAGAGCCCTAAAAGACATAATTTACAACACTACCATGGAAATCCTGGGTCCAGCCCCCCGAAAGCATAAAGACTGGTTTGATGAAAATTCCGAAGACATCAACCAATTGCTGGCCGAGAAACATCTTCTCCTCAAGCACATTTGAATGACCCGAAGTCAACATAAAAAAAGATGCCTTCAAGAACATTCAGAGAGTAGTGCAGCAGAAACTTCGGCACATGCGGGACTCCTGGCTGAGCAGCAAAGCTGATGAAATTCAGGGCTTTGCTGACAGACATGATATGAAAAACTTCTACGACTCACTGAAAGCGGTCTATGGTCCTACATCACCAGGCATAGTCCCCCTCCTCAGTGCAGATGGGGGAACATTGGTCACCGATAAGAAAGAAATCCTTCAACGCTGGGCAGAGCATTTCAGCAACATCTTAAATGCAACTTCCTTCTTCGATGATGAAACCATCAACTGCCTTCCTCAAGTTCCCACCAATGAGACACTTGATGACCTGCCAACCATAGTGGAAGTAAACAAAGCCATCCAGCAACTGCTCCAGCGGCAAGGCACCTGGTCCTGACTCCATCCCAGCAGAGATATACAAGGCAGATGAGCCGGTCCTAACAGAGCAGCTTCACCAAGTCTTTACAAACATATGGGTGAACGAGACCATGCCACAAGATTTCAAGGACGCGTCAATAGTCCACCTTTACAAACGTAAAGGAAACCGCCAATCCTGTGACAACCACCGAGGCATCTCCTTGCTTTCAATTGCAGGGAAGATACTCGCCAGAATTCTTCTCAATCGCCTCACAGCCCATCTCGATCAAGGTCTTCTTCCTGAGAGTCAATGTGGCTTCAGAAAAGAACGTGGAACTGTTGACATGATTTTCAGCTGCAAGGCAGCTGCAAGAGAAATGTCAGGAACAGAACTGCGAAATGTTCTCCACTTTCATTGACCTTACCAAGGCTTTTGATACAGTCAGCAGAGAAGGACTGTGGAAGATTATGGCAAAATATGGCTGTCCACGAAAGTTTGTCCAAATAGTGCGGCTATTTCATGATGGCATGCAGGCAAGAGTACAGGAAAATGGTGAACTGTCTGAACCCTTTCCTGTCACCAATGGAGTGAAGCAAGGATATGTCCTGGCACCAACACTGTTCAGCCTCATGTTTTCAGCCATGTTGATGAATGCCTTCGAGAACGACGACATTGGAATAGACATCAACTACCGTATGGATGGAAAGTTATTCAATCTCAGAAGGCTGAAAGCTAAAACCAAAATTAACAGCGACACCGTCAGAGAGCTCCTGTTTGCTGATGATTGCGCTCTATACGCCAACTCAGAGGCGGACATGCAACATAATGTTTCAGCTTTCTCACATGCCTGTGCCAACTTTGGGCTCAATATCAACTTGGAGAAGACTGTAGTTATGTACCAGCCAGCTCCAGGGAATAATCACACTGTGCCGAATATCAAAGTGAATGATCATAGACTAAGTGTTGTGGACAAATTCACCTATCTTGGCAGCACTGTGTCACAAGCTGCCACAATTGATGATGAAGTGAATGCAAGAATCTCCAAGGCCAGTGCGGCCTTTGGCAGACTGTACAAGAATGTATGGGACAGAACTGGAATAAGCCTGCAAACAAAGCTAAAAGTCTACAAAGCAGTTGTATTATCCACACTGCTATATGCTTGTGAAACCTGGACTGTTTATCAGCGACACGCTAGGAAATTAAACCACTTCCACACAGTCTGCCTAAGGAAGCTACTGAAGATTAAATGGCAAGACAAGATTCCAGACACTGAAGTCCTAGAAAGAGCGTCCATGCCCAGTATCCACACTCTACTGATGAAGAATCAGATTCGCTGGGCTGGTCACTTGACTCGCATGCCAGATCACAGGCTCCCTAAACGAATTTTTTACAGCGAACTGCGTTGTGGTAAACGCTCCCAAGGTGGCCAGAGGAAACGCTTTAAAGACACTCTGAAAATCTCACTGAATGCTTTTGGAATTCATCATGACACATGGGAGGCTGCAGCCAGAGACCGAAATTCGTGGCGTGCATCATTACGCAAGGGTGCAGTCATATGTGAGGCAACCAGGACTGCAAGAGCTGTGAAGAAAAGGCAGGACAGAAAAACCACTGCAGGAAATCCTCCTCCAGAAACGTCAAGCATTCTTTGCCCACATTATCAAAGAACATTTTGAGCCAAAATAGGCCTTATCAGCCATCTTAGAACCCACGGCCCATACCTTCAACCCCACTGGATGAAATGAATGGTCATCATCATTCTTGATGGACAAGCAACAACAACATCATCTGCATATCTAATATTATTGATGTATCTTCCCCCAATGTTGATTCCTTCCATATCTACTATATTTCTGAGGATTGCCATAAGGCAGATACTCGTGGTTGACGTCATTAATAATAGGTAGAGAATCCTGAAGCTAAAAAGCTTACAGATATCTAGGAGACTGGGGAAAAACGGTGAATCATCACTCTGACGTAGGGAGACGCTGAGACTTGGTGATACGGACAAGATGTGTTTCGGAAGGCTCGAGGTGAAGGTGACACCTGGATGCCGTGATTTCGGGATGAGACAGCAGAGAGTCTGGTAAGGAATTAATTGAGGACGACACAACAGTGAAAAGGACCGAGAATGGAAAATCCACCTAGACTGATTTTAGTATCCAAGCGTTTGAACTGAAGAATGGCTAGGAAGGCTTCAAGGGCAACGAGCTGGACTGGGAGCTCATGGGTGGATGTTATTTGAGTAGGTGCCGATCCTGTGGTTAGGGATCAGCCTGCTTTTCTGCCAGAGTTTTAATCCTTGTACCGGTGGCGGAAATAAACGTCTGGAAAATCGTTCGCTTCACTTGAGTATGCTGTTCTGAATCGTTCTGTTAACGAGTTCTGATTTTTCGATGATGCTTTTTAGTGTTTGCTCCAGTTGCGTTTAGCGGACAGGCACATTAAGACAAGGATGGTGGTATATACATTCACTCACGTTCAGATGGCGGTCTCTACAATGCTCAGAGATTGAAGGCCAAGACCAAAGTTAGGAGGGTACTGATCAGAGAGTTGCTTTTTGCAGATAATGTTGCTGTTACGACCCACTCTGAGGAAGAATTACAACATCTACTATCTGCATTCTCCAATGCTTGTTCTGAATTTGGTTTAACAATTAGCAAACAGAAGACACAGATTATGTCACAAGGTGGGTGCACATGGGGTACCATCAATCTTTATTGACGACGCCGAACTAGAGATAGTAGACCATTTTACATATCTAGGATCAGAGGTAAATAGCAAATTATCCCCAGATCAGGAAATGAACATCAGGATTGGTAAGGCAGCAATAACAATGAACAGATTAAGAAAAAGAGTCTGGGAGAACATGAAGCTTACTGCCAAAACAAAAGTCCTTGTCTATCAAACCTGTGTCCTTAGTACTCTTCTTTATGGCAGTGAAACCTGGACAACTTACTCACACCAAGAGAAATGTTTAAACAGCTTTCATATGCGGTGTCTGCGAAGAATACTTGGTATTAAGTGGCAAGACAAAATCACAAATACTGAAGTATTGGGAAGATCAGGTTTTGTGACTGGTTTATTCCATGGTCAGTCTGCATAGACTTAGATGGATAGGACATGTTAGGAGGATGGATGATGGTAGAATACCAAAGAACATCTTTTTTGGTTAATTACAGATGGGTAAGAGATCTCAGGGTCGGCCTCTACTATGATACAAAGATGTGTGTAAGCGGGACATGATTGATACAGGCATTGATAATGCACATTGGGAGCAAGTCGCAGCTGAACTTGTTGCATGGAGGGCAAATATCAGAAATGGAATAAAGACAAAGAAGAAAATTATTGCAGATAAGTCACACACCTGAGTGTGTGAGATGTAAGATGGTGCATGATGGTGGAAATGATCACTGTGTTCACATGCATCCACTGTGGACGAACATTTACAGCACGAATTGGCCTTATCAGTCACATTCGCTACCTGCCATGAGTTGTAGTTATTATGCCTTTTTGAAGCACAAACTATCATCTGTCAAGACCGCAAGATGCCAATGAATATATATGAGGGTCTAATATTTCACATCCATACAGGAGTTGTAGAATTCAGTTTACATTTACTCATCTTTTGTAACCAACAAGCATCAATATTCTCTTTTATCTTTGTATGCATAACTTTGAATTGTCGTTTTCTTTATCTTTTAATGCAGATTAGCAATCTGGGTTTTCCCATGATCTAATAATGGGAAATGAGATCAGCAAATGGTATGGCAATATAAAGGAAAGACGGAAAAATAAAAGAGATGTACATATCAGTGGTGGTCCTGGAGAGAAACATGGTAACGGTACCACTAGAACAACTGACAATGAGATTAATTATGTAAGAAATAAATCTCCACCATCAAAGATATTAAGACCACTTCCAACACTGCCAAATACTAAAGTGAAAGGTAAAGATTCTTTATTCATGATATATTTTCACATATACAATGCTCCAACACTTCTGCAAAGTTAATTAATGTAGTGTTGCATATTAGATATAATGGTAAGTGTATAAGTTAATCATAGTTACTTGCATATCCTTCACAGGACATCGCAGTGAACCACAGCGGTTTTTGGCTGTTTGTGATTTCTTGGCAAGTTTACGTTCAGTAGTTTGTGGTTGCTTTCTGAACGACCGGCACTCATACCCTTGTTTATAAAAACAAAGCAAGGCGGTTGCACTGTGTTTTAACATGTTGGTTAGGGAGCCGGTCGTTCAGAAAGCAATGGCAAACTACTGAACATAAACTTGCCAAAACCTCAACACCAGCAGTACAATGCTGGTGTTGACAGTGATGTCCTGTGTATAGGATATGCAACACACACCAGAAAAAAAAAAACAACAAAAAACGCAAGGCGGTCTGCTGCCAAATCACCCAAAGCTGTGTTTCGAACGTGGTATCATGCAGGGTGGTGTGGTCAATATCATGCTGGGTGGTGTGGTCAGTATCATGCTGGGTGGTGTGGTCAGTATCATGCTGGTCAGTATCATGCTGGGTGGTGTGGTCAGTATCATGCTGGATGGTGTGGTCAGTATCATGCTGGGTGGTGTGGTCAGTATCATGGTGGTCGGTGTGGTCAGTATCATGCTGAGTGGTGTGGTCAGTATCATGCTGGGTGGTGTGGTCAGTATCATGCTGGGTGGTGTGGTCAGTATCATGCTGGGTGGTGTGGTCAGTATCATGCTGGGTGGTGTGGTCAGTATCATGCTGGTCAGTGTGGTCAGTATCATGCTGGTCAGTATCATGCTGGGTGGTGTGGTCAGTATCATGCTGGTCAGTGACATGCTGGTCAGTATCATGCTGGGTGGTGTGGTCAGTATCATACTGGGTGGTGTGGTCAGTACATGCTGGGTGGTGTGGTCAGTATCATGCTGGGTGGTGTGGTCAGTATCATGCTGGTCAGTGTGATCATTATCATGCTGGTCAGTATCATGCTGGGTGGTTTGGTCAGTATCATGCTGGGTGGTGTGGTCAATATCATGCTAGGTGGTGTGGTCAGTATCATGCTGGGTGGTGTGGTCAATATCATGCTCTGTGGTGTGGTCAGTATCATGCTGGGTGGTATGGTCTGTATCATGCTGGGTGGTGTGGTCAGTATCATGCTGGTTGGTGTGATCATTATCATGCTGGTCAGTATCATGCTGGGTGGTGTGGTCAGTATCATGCTCTGTGGTGTGGTTAGTATCATGCTGGGTGGTATGGTCAGTATCATGCTGGGTGGTGTGGTCAGTATCATGCTGGTCGGTGTGATCATTATCATGCTGGTCAGTATCATGCTGGGTGGTGTGGTCAGTATCATGCTGGGTGGTGTGGTCATTATCATGCTAGGTGGTGTGGTCAGTATTATGCTGGGTGGTGTGGTCAGTATCATGCTCTGTGGTGTGGTCAGTATCATGCTGGGTGATGTGGTCAGTATCATGCTGGGTGGTGTGGTCAGTATCATGCTGGGTGGTGTGGTCAGTATCATGCTGGGTGGTGTGGTCAGTATCATGCTCTGTGGTGTGGTCAGTATCATGCTGGGTGGTATGGTCAGTATCATACTGGGTGGTATGGTCAGTATCATGCTGGGTGGTATGGTCAGTATCATGTTGGGTAGTGTGGTCAGTATCATGCTGGGGGATGTGGTCAGTATTGTGCTGGGTGGTGTGGTCAGTATCATGCTGGTCAGTATCATGCTGGGTGGTGTGGTCAGTATCATGCTGGTCAGTATCATGTTGGGTGGTGTGGTCAGTATCATGCTGGGTGGCGTGGTAAGTATCATGCTGGTCAGTATCATGCTTGGTGGTGTGGTCAGTATCGTGCTGGGTGGTGTGTGTCAGGGTCTTGGTTAGATAACCAAAGGCTCGTGTTCACTAACTGGCGTGAAACACTTGCACACACACAATGAGTGTGCAAACACACGGTGATATAACTCAAACACTTTAATCGCACTTCTCAAACGCAGTCACATCAGGCATCGCTCAAAGTTAGCGATAATGCCATTGTCAAAACCACACACAATGCAAGGTATCAATAATATCATAAATACAAATGTAGATATCACTCACGCAATCTTCACTCTACTCGCACAAAGCATACAAGCTTTCTTCCATCAGTCTCGACTCATACACAGCAGCACTCTTTCATGTCTGTCTCGTCTCGCTGTCCAAGGCTGTCTGACTACCAGCAGTGACTCCCTCGTTGGCCCTGCTTTCGTTCTCGTGGTCTGCGTGCACCACGCTGACCTCTGGCCATTGCCTGCTAGTAGCTGTTAGTCTAGCTCACGGTCGTACCTGGTCGTTGCCAGGCGGGGGTGATGAAGCTGCCTCGGAGATTCTGACAGTGTGGTCAGTATCATGCTGGGTGGTGTGGTCAGTATCATGCTGGTCAGTTTCATGCTGGGTGGTGTGGTCAGTATCATGCTGGGTGGTGTTGTCAGTATCATGCTGGGTCTTGTGGTCAGTATCGTGCTGGGTGATGTGGTCAGTATCATGCTGGCCAGTTTCATGCTGGTAGTGTGGTCAGTATCATGCTGGTCAGTTTCATGCTGGGTGGTGTGATCAGTGTCATGTTGGTCAGTATCATGCTGGGTGGTTTGGTCAATATCATGGTGGTGTGGTAAGTATCATGCTGGTCAGTTTCATGCTGGGTGGTGTGGTCAGTATCATGCTGGTCAGTATTCATGCTGGGTGGTGTGGTCAGTATCATGCTGGGTGGTGTGGTCAGTATCATGCTGTGTGGTATGGTCAATATCATGGTGGTGTGGTCAGTATCATGCCGGCCATCTTGACTTCCCAGAACATTTCCTAGTACCCATTTTGCCTGGGTTGACCTGGGAACCAGGGTCAATGAAAAGAATACCGACCTCTCTGGGGGTTCATCAATAACATTAGGTATGTGGATGCTACAGTTTTGATTGCAGACAATGAACTGGGTCTGCGACACAGTGAACAACTAGGATTGGCATTAAATTGTAAGAAGATAAATTATTGTCACCATTAAGAAGACACAAATGCCACATTGTAAATGGGAATATTTTTAAACAAGTGAATTGGTACAACTATCTCAGGAATAATCAAATCATCTGATGGTAGGTACCTTGAAGAGAGTAGAACAAGAATCACTATGGCATTGGTAGCCTTTTGTAAGATGGAAAACATACGAACCAATAAACAGATGTCAATTGCAATGAGAAAAAGAATGTTAAAGTGCTAAATAGAACCTGTATTTTTATATGCATGTGAAATGTGGACAATGAGCAGAAAAGCTGAAAAATATCTAATGGCAGTGGAAATGTGGTTTCTGAGGAAACTGCAAAGAATACCATGGGCAGACAGGAAAACCAATGAGCATGTCCTGCAAGAAGCAAATGAAAACTGTAAACTAGTTAGAGAAATTAGACATAGACTGTCAACATATATTGGACATGTTTTTAGAAGAAATAAACTAGAAAACTTGGTGACAACAGGGGAAATTGTGGGGAAAAGAACAAGGGGAAGGCAGAGAAGTAAATATCTGGATGGCTAGGCCACATAGCATGGTCTTGACAAGAACACAGAGCTGATCCATGACTCTAGTGATCATGTGAGATGGCGAAATCCATGTGATTTGATCACATGACTACCAGGCTGACAGGCAAACATCTGTATTTTTGTGTATCTAACATTCACATTGATACGTATCATCAAGAAGACTAAGTATTACTGTTCTCAGTTTTATGTTAGTTTGCAGTCTTTTACTGTTTACATCCTTTACTTCTTTTTTAATCATGGATTTTAGTTCTTTCTCTTCTTTCCAAGGTTTCCATTCTGGTGCTGATGTTGTCAGAACAGCTTTATGTAGTTATTTTGGGATCTGTCTGTGTAGTTTTTTGGCCTGATGTATAAAGAAATGATCTGTCTGTGTAGTTTTTTGGCCTGATGTGTAAAGAAATGATCTGTCTGTGTAGTTCTTTAGCCGTGATGTATAAAGAAATGATCTATATGTGTAGCTCTTTGGCCTGGTGTAAATATCTGCTTCTCAGCCGCCCCTCTGCCACATCCTTGAATTCTTTTTCCATTGGATAATGATTCATACAGAGATATTTTGTTTGCTTCAATTATAATTTTGGTAACTGTTTGGTAATTTAGTGTTTGCACCGTTTTGCCCATTGGTTTTTTTTTTTTTAGTTCTTCACTTTGGTTGTGGATGAATTCATTGCTCCTGTGGTAATTCTAAGTGATAATGATTCATACAGAGATATTTTTTGTTTGCTTCAATTATAATTTTGGTAGCTGTTTGGTAATTTAGTGTTTGCACGTTTGCCATTGTTTTTCATTTCTTCACTTAGTGTGGAATTCATTGCTCCTGTGGTTTAAGTTCTAAGTGAATAATGTATTTCATACAAGAGATATTTTTCCTGTTTTGTCTCAATTATAATTTTGGTAGCTGTTTGGTAATTTAGTGTTTGCACATTTGCCATTGTTTTTAATTTCTTCACTTGGTGTGGAATTCATTGCTCCTGTGGTTAATTCTTAAGTGGACCTATATATGGATGTTTTAAGACCTCAAATTTCAGAGCACATAGTGTGTCCACTGTATGTGTAGCCGAATGAGGGCGGGCAATGTTATGAAGCAATAAAACATCAAGCACTAGTCACAGTTTCACCCCTTTCCACGAGACACATCAATGTAGGGTCTTTGACATTTCAAAAGATAATCATCATGACTTTCCCAGTGGGTTCCTGTTTCTTGAATTTTTTGACTTCTTTGTCTTCCTTCTTCTTTCGTTCGCTTGAAATATGTCTATATCTGCAATGTTGTCTCTTGCATGAATTAAACTGTCTTTTTATTCAGTTCACACAGTGTCAATAGAGTTTATCTTCACTGTCGTCTCTCTAGGCCAGAAGGTTTGCCTATATATGTAATATTTTGGCTCAGTCCTTGGAGTAAATGTGCTCTGCTGGTTTTTTCCCCCCCCCTGTGAGGCCAATCACATGTGTGCACATGGCTGTTTCCACCAATATTGAATTTTGTATATATGTGGTTGCGTAATCTATTGTGTCTGTTCATTCAGGCGCAGAATAATGACTTTGTTCTGGTCCTGTCCTAATGTGGTAGTCCATCTCAAGCAGGTTTTGGTGCTTTTGTAACAATGCGTGTATACAGTGGAGCAACGACTTCTGTTGGGTTATTTCAAAAACAGGTCTTTATTTACATAGGATGGTTGATACAAAATCTCAGTACAAATCAAGTAAGATGTTGTCTTCTCTTCCCTCGTCCTTGGTGGTCACTAACTACCCAACAACAAGCCACGTCACGACTTGAGCATCCTTCTTACCGTTCTATATGGATGCTCAAGCGAGCTGTAGTCTTGCACCCCTAAACTAATACTAATAAGATATTCATTCTGCTACACCTCCCTGTGTTTTTAAAAGACTTTTCTTCTTCAAAAGTCTTATTCCTAACCCCTTTTATCCTACATCTTCTCTCCTTACCTCCCATAATTTCTCTAAGCCGCCCCAAACTAACTCTATTTTAGGTGAATATTTCCTTCCAATTGTACCACATAGCAAACCACTATGAAGTCACACTTCTTCTTCGTTTCTGGCTCTTCAAACATAACATATATTATTTACATATCCTCAATAACATTTAAATCTCAACTTTATACAATACATCATAACACATATGGTTACCTTTTTGAAATACTTCTTCTTCTCTTCATAAGCACTCCGCTTAAAAATTCAAACGCTGTACTCTTCTGATACTACCTCAACTCCCTATTGTCATCACTACCCGTATTACCTCCACATTACTGCTTCTCCACTTTCAACTAACCTGAAATCACTCGCACACGATAGGAAGACAAAGAATCGGTGCGCACCGAAGATTCAAAGAAGTAGAACTCTTCCACACAAAAACCACACTCAGCTAAATCACACACACCTTTACCCCCCTATGTCATTTGAGACTTTATGTAATAAAGTCTAAAACAATTATATCTTCTACAGTTCACTTATACCACTTATTATGGTAACAGTTTACGCTGCTATCTACAGCATCAAATAATAACCATCAAAAATATTATTCACTCCCCAAATGTCTATATATTACAGACCTCTTTCCCTCATCATCTCACATAATTAATCTTCTCCTTTTAATCTTGCCGAAATTTTCAGCGACCCCTTAATGCCGTTATCAACAGCAACAATATACTACCCCTGAACTCATGTCTGTGACTGCCTGCAATCAACGTTATTCTATTACAGTCCATATATCACGGACCCTCAAAAACCCCATGTCATTTTGTCTTCCACAGTGACAATGTTCATTTCTCATTAACACACTTACACCCCTTTACTATTATACTGCTATCTAACCATTCTTCGGAGTCAAACATGGATTCAATTCATGTTTTGCTAACTGCCTTCACACTGTCTGTTACAGCACGTTACTGACTTCTTCTTCTACAATCTCGTGGCTCCATGTTCACTTCTGACCCCATGTCATTTACCCCACTGCTTTATTCACTTTAATCTTTTCTTCCCCAATATGGCGTCCAATCCATATATCTTCAATTAATGCTCATTTAAATTCCCCATAACCATTTTACTTGTGTAGTAACCCCGTATGGCATATGTTTCCACAACTTTGCAGCCCTTATATCATTGATTTCTCAACGCTGACTATCACAGCAATCCCACCAACAGGATATGCTTATTATTCACAAAGAGAATGTGTCTCTCTACTAGTTCTCAGTAGTTTATTAACTCTTTTCTGAACGAAGGGTCCTAAATAAAGCCCCATGTATTGCCTTTATTCTAGCCAAAATCATAACTGTTTGTAAATTAAACTTAACTTAACTAATTTCTAACATATTTATAAACAAGGTAATTCTTATTCAACATACAAGACAATTTAAGTTAAAAAATGAGTCAACTAAAATAAAACAACAGGATGTCATACCCCCCCCCCCCCCCCCCCCCCCCCCCCAGGTTTTGAACTGTTTATCCCCAACAATAAAACATGCATCAATTTAAATTAGAAGAAAATATCTAGTGTTACCTAACACTACTGGTCTCTTTTACGGACCAGTAGTTTGTACGCAAAAGACTAAAAACACAATAATCCTATTCCAAAATCAAATAGTGACAATCATTTTACAGGACCAAATCAAGCAAAAATAATATAACATACCATACATATTCAATCAACATTGGTCTCTTATACTAACCAATGAAATACATATCTATTCACCCAAGTCATGCCTATTCCGTTATTCTTATAACAGATAAAACAAAACAACTCAATGCATATATATATATAATATATATATATATATATATATATATATAT
Organism: Cepaea nemoralis; assembly: GCA_014155875.1. NCBI lineage: Eukaryota > Metazoa > Mollusca > Gastropoda > Stylommatophora > Helicidae > Cepaea > Cepaea nemoralis. The sequence goes on along the minus strand of JACEFZ010004414.1, from coordinate 77,091 downwards.
ATATATATTATATAATATATATATATATATATATATATATATATATCGGTTACCTACAGACCAATTCCTAACTTAGAACAATATCTGTTCTCTCAACAAAAGTCATAATCAACAATGGACCGTACTATCTACCAATAGAACTTGGGGCTCGGCCACACCAATTGTTTCCCTTGGATTGTACCAACTTCTTAATCATTACCGTTAACTACGGTATCTCCACCATGCTACACCCAGCAAAAAAACTTGTCTATTTACTATAGACCTCACCCATGCCTCTATCTACTGTACCAACAACTAATTCTACTTTTAAGTTTCTCGTCTACCCGACGCAATTAACTAACGTATCATTACTTTCCAACATCTCACCACAACTACTCTAAGCTATCCTCAAGTCTCTCCTAGCGTTCTTGCACCGCGATGATAGTTAAACCAGTCACACTTATCGGAACACGTTCTCCAACATTCATTTAACTAATCTTGTTTACCTCACTATCTTTCACTCCTCTTCCTGTTTATCGGGATTCTTTCAGAAACAGCAACCCACACCACTTATTACTGACAACAGACCTCACTTTTCTCATTTCTCAGTATTAAGCATTCATGCTTCGACATGTCCCTGTCAACAATACTAAACATGTTTTATGAAACGTCATTCGGAATGTTAACTCTCTTTCCTTCAACCTGTCATACCACTTCCATAAATTCCGTCCAAGATCACACATTCCAAACAAAAGACATCACACCTTTCTAATCACCTACTTTAACAATTTAGCACATGCAAAACAGAGGCAACGACTATAACCAAAGAAGAACAAACAACAACAATTCAGCTAAATGAACATTTCTCGAAACAAGTAAAGAGTCTCAAGTGCCTAGGAAGTATAATATCATCAAATGGCAACCCAGAAGATGATATTGACAACAGGTGTAATAAGGCTATTCAACTCTCTGGACAATTGGACAACCATGTATCCACAACTACCAAGCCTAAGCGTGTCGATCACTTCCACCCACATTGACACTTGACGGCGTTTCAAAACCTCACTCCTGCTTCACTCAGCGCGACGAACACCTGTTTGTCTACACTTATACTCACGCACGGACTAAACGCCTCGTACATGCATGCTGTACTTATCACTTGCCATCATCCTATCCATTCTCGACGCACATATGTTTGTCTTATTTCTACTTTTCTCAATCATTCACTCTTTTTCAAAGGTCAGAACCTATACATTATCTCTCGCAACTTATATCTCTTTTATACACTAACCAGCACTATCAACTATCTCTCAGAACAAACCTCACTCCGACGAGTCACTAACCTCGTAACTATCATTCTAAACTTCTCCACACAACAACTTTCTCAGATTTAATCACCTCTTCTTTCTCTACAGGCATCATATAATTACGTCATCCCCCTCACCAAGAACTCTTATTCTTCAAGCATCAACTTCTACAGTCTTTTACTCTTAATATTCTCGCGTTCAACTGGCTATTTTACACATGATACTCAATTTCTCCTCAATCTATATCTCCTCATCAGACACTCTCGGTTCACCTGTCAACAATACTATACTTACTTCTCAAACCACCAAGCGAAACTATCTCAGACATCACGTCATAGCTCTGAGTCGAACCATCCACTCTAGTATGAGCATTCATAATTAGTTTATCTCTCTCTCTCTCTCTGCTGAATATACCCTACTTTAATCACACCAGTTATACATCACTCAACGTGATCAACTCTCTGTATCTAGCCATTCCGGACAAAGGACACTTTCAATTTCTACCTTGTTTACTCTCCCTACACCGCAACCAAACACAAGATATTCTGTATTACGTATCCACGTAGAATATCAGTTTTCGTGACTCTCTATCCTCAACAACACTATTGCCTACCCTGTACCATGTGATGCTACACCAAAAAAATTCATCTGCCTATTTTAGACAACCCATATATATATGCTCAAACCGCAATTCCTCTCATAAGCTAAAACAATGCCATATGTCCTTCTTCACCCAAAGAATTTTAACAGTCATAGAGCGCATCTAAGCCAAATATTTCATTGTCTCTCAGTACATTAGTACGTCTTTCTTCAATTATGTCATCTTCACTATCTGTTGTTAATCTGTTGTTAAAGTACTCAGGTCTTAAGGTCATATATTCTTCTATTTTTCTTAAGTCACTTTCTGTCGTCTGAGTAAATTTCCGCTATCTGTCTATTATTATTCTTCTTCTTAAATGATTTCTTTCTATTTCCTTTATTTGCGTCGGTCTGCTCACTGTTTCCTGTATAACTTACATAACGTTTATATTTCCCCATCTCGTCTTCAGATGACACACTGATAATAGTTCCCTCATCAGACTCATAGTAGTTTACTGCAGACACGTCGATCCTATTCCCATGGTCGGCTTTAGAACGTCTGACTTTCTTCTTACTTTTATTCCTCATGCTCCGGTTCTGTACAACTCCCATATCTTTACCTGAAGTATTCTCTCCATAACCTGAACTCTCACACCTAACATTCCTACACCATTTAGGGATTAAGTTAATGTCTATACCCTGAGGAACTTGACATACCATTCGTCGTACCTTTATTGACCATCAGACTGTTATATTTCTTTCCTCAATACTTTTCCTCTTTGGTCTTTTTCATCTTTGGTTCTCGTCTGTTTATCTTTCTTAATTTCAACCGTGTCTCTCTTAGTCGAGTGAGTTGGTTTTAACTGAGTCTCTATTAACTCGGTTTGACTTCCCTTTGTTATCTTGCTGGTTGGTTGTACCTGGACCTTTTTCTCTATTGTATCAATCTGTGTTTGTGTGTTCCGTTCTACCACTTCAATCACCTGTGTCTGAGTCTCTTGGTCTATTTTCTTCTGTTCTTGTCTAAGAGTCAGATTCGCAACCAGCTTAGTTGAATTCCTACTTACGTTTTCTACTCTGTTCTTTGACCCTGACCTCAAATACTGTTTCCGTCTTTGTTCAAACCAGTCGTCACGTTTTTTCCTAGCAGTCTTGCTATGGGATGGCCACTTCCATAACTTATTGGAAAAGTCTCTCTCAGGCCCATTCTTGTATCTATAACAGCTATACCAGTCCGACCTTTCACCATTACGTCTGTTCTCACCGTCTTTTACTCTATATACATCAGGCCTTGGTTCGTCATAACCATATTGTCTTCTGTCTTTATTAAGCAATGGCTGTCTCCTGTTATTCTTTCCTACTCTATTACAGTCTACCATAAATCTATAAGGGTCTTGTCTAGTCGTTCTGTTCTGCAACGTTTCTACAAAATTTTCTACTTCATTAACTGCCACTTTTAACTCTCCCAACCATGTACTGATACGTTTTAATTCCATATGTAGGTAATTCATACTTATTTCTCTGTATATTTCTTGGTACCTGAAAAAAAAAAACTCGTCTTGAGCTCAGCTGAAATAATTTTCAATTATGCATGTTTCTCTACTGTGCTGTGATGGGTCTGCCTGTTGCCATATCCTGTTGTTTCTTTTGCTATGCTGAAATATTTTACTATACACGTATACAAGCAAATTCCACATTTATAACAATTTATCTAAATGATCTTATTAAAATCACATTAAAAAATGTTCTCATTAGGAGTTATACTCTACTTAATTACCGTCAAGCGTGTCTTTCCTTGATCCAAGAGAAGCGTGAATTCACGTACGTTCTTTAAAAAATTTCCCTTGTTACGGTTCATGTATAACTCAAACATCTGGAGTTCGTATTATTTAGTAGCTATCCAAACGTGACTTCAGTGATATCCTTCTTCCAGCGTCTCAGGTTTCGTTACTTTCACTCTCACTTTCAGCCCCTGGTCGGGCCCCTACCAGACTTGAATCTTCTTTTCACCCTAACAGGGCTCTTCAAGGCGTCGTCTTGAAAGCGATTCCAGCTCGATAGAACGATTTAATTTAGATCTTCTTTCAGCAGGTCGACACCCTGTTGAAATGTTCGCTTTTGTTGAAAACATTTTGATTTGCTGGAGTTCAAGATGAGCGAACTGCAACTGTATTTTCTTCTAAATTCCAATTGAAGGAGCAATAGGATTGATTCAAAATAATCTCTCATTTTTCTTCAGGTTCTCAAAGTCAATATTAAATGAACATAACAAAAGGAAACAGCTCCTTTAAACCAATTCTCTATTGAATTCTAGTTGTTGATAGCTATCTTGAGACTTCTTTTCTAGTATGTTATTGTGTGACCTTCAACAAAAGGTTACTTAACGGCTGTAATAATGCAAGTCAAACCTCACAGCAATTCGACACACATCACGTTGCTTTAAGTATTTCTGAAGAAAAACAGCTTGATAAAACTCCACAGTCATAGGCAATCATGTCAAGGATGGCTCCATTCAAAAAATCTTGATGTGTGTAAGTTTAATTATGTAGTCTGAAAAACGCTTAAATTTTGACTTTGATTTCAGTTATAGTTGGTCCTGATTTTGAACTTTTTCTTCTTTTATTTGATGAATCTAAAATTGATTTCATACCTTTAACAAATTGGTTGGTCCACTTTAACATGCGGCATGTTGGCTTGCATACTTTACGTTGTTCACGCGACATTCAAGTGAAAAATTGGATCTTGTATGCGGCACCATTTCTCCATCTGTAACAATGCGTGTATACAGTGGAGCAACGAGTTCTGTTGGGTTATTTCAAAAACAGGTCTTTATTTACATAGGATGGTTGATACAAAATCTCAGTACAAATCAAGTAAGATGTTGTCTTCTCTTCCCTCGTCCTTGGTGGTAACTAAACACCCAACAACAAGCTACGTCACGACTTGAGCATCCTTCTTACTGTTCTATATCGATGCTCAAGCGTGCTGTAGTCTTGAGTCAACCAAAATAAAACAACAGGATGTCATACCCCCCCAGGTTTTGAACTGTTTATCCCCAACAATAAAACATGCATCAATTAAATTAGAAGAAAATATTCTAGTGTTTACCTAACACTACTGGTCTCTTTTACGGACCAGTGCGTAGTTGTACGCAAAAAGACTAAAGAACCACAATAATCCTATTCCAAAAAATCAAAAGATGACAATCATTGTCTACAGGACCAAATCAAGCAAAAGTATATAACATACCCTACATATTCAAGTCAACATTGGTTAGTTTCTTACCGTTCTATATCGATGCTCAAGCGTGCTGTAGTCTTGCACCCCTAAGCTAATACTAATATGATATTTCATTCTGCTACACCTCCCTGTGTTTTAAAAGACTTTTTCTTCTTCAAAAGTCTTAACTCCTAACCCCTTTTATCCTACATCTTCTCTCCTTACCTCCCATAATTTCTCTAAGCCGCCCCAAACTAACTCTATTTTAGGTGAATATTTCTTTCCAATTGTACCACATAGCAAACCACTATGAAGTCACACTTCTTCTTCGTTTCTGGCTCTTCAAACAATAACATATATATTATTTACATATCCTCAATAACATTTAAATCTCAACTTTATACAATACATCATAACACATATGGTTACCTTTTTGAAATACTTCTTCTTCTCTTCATAAGCAATCCGCTTAAAATTTCAAACGCTGTACTCTTCTGAATACCAACTCCCTATTGTCATCACCAACATTACTTACTAATTCTCTACTTTCAATCAACCTGAGAACACTCGCACATGATAGGAAGACAAGGAATCGGTGCGCACCGGAGATTCAAAGAAGTAGAACTCTTTCTCATAAAAAAAACCACACTCACCTAAATCACACACCTTTATCCCCCCTATGTCATTTGAGACTTTATGTAATAAAGTCTAAAACAATTATATCTTCTACAGTACCACTTATTATGGTAACAGTTTACGCTGCTATCTACAGCATCAAGCTACCAACCATCAAATTCACTCCCAAATGTCTATATATTACAGACCTCTTTCCCCATTATACACATCACCTCACATAACTAATCTTCTTCCTATATATTCACTCTTAATCTCGCCGAAAACTTCAGCGAACCCACTAATGTCCATTTATTATGGGCATATCTACTAAAACCTCTACTTATGTCGTTATCAACAGCAACAATATACTGCCCTTGAACACATGTCTGTGACTGCTTGCAATCAACGTTATTCTATCACAGTCCATATAACACGGACCCTCAAAAACCCCATGTCATTTTGTCTCCACAGTTCATTTCACACTTACACCCCTTTACTATTGTATCCATAATATTAAAAACATGGATTCAATTCATGTTTTACTATTTGTCTTCAGACTGTCTGGCGTAGCACGTTATCCACTTTTTCTTCTTCTATAAGCCAGCAATCTCGTGTCTCTTATGAAAGTACATCATAGCTCTTCTGACCCCATGGAAACTATGTTCAAAACTTTCCCCTCATTTATCCCACTGCTATATACGTTATTCACATTAATCTTTTCTTCCCCAATATGGCGTCCAATCCATATATATTCAATCAATGCAGCTCCCATCTTTAACTTCCCTATAACCATTTTACCTGTGTAGTAACTCCATCACTTAAGTATGGCATATGTTTCCAATACTTCCATAGCCATATCAACCTCTTTATGCTGATTATCACAGCAACAGAATATACCCATGACCATATTATTCACAAAGATAATGTGTCTCTCTACTAGTCCTCAGTAGTTTATTAACTCTTTTCTGAACGAAGGTCCTAAATAAAGCCCCATGTATTGCCTTTATTCTAGCCAAAACCATAACTGTTTGTAAATTAAACTTAACTTAACTAATTTCTAACATATTTATAAACAAGGCAAACATACAAAATACATTCAATTAAAATATGAGTCAACCAAAATAAAAATAAAACAACAGGATGTCGTTACCCCCCCCCCCCCCCCCAGGTTTTGAACTGTTTATCCCCAACAATAAAACATGCATCTTTTAAATTAGAAGAAAATATCTAGTGTTACCTAACACTACTGGTCTCTTTTACGAACCAGTAGTTTGTACGCAAAAGACTAAAAACACAATAATCCTATTCCAAAATCAAATAGTGACAATCATTTTACAGGACAAAATCAAGCAAAAATAATATAACATACCATACATATTCAATCAACATTGGTCTCTTATACTAACCAATGAAATACATATCTATTCACCCAAGTCATGCCTATTCCGTTATTCTTATAACAGATAAAACAAAACAACTCAATGCATATATATATCTGTTACATACAGACCAATTCCTAACTTAGAACAATATCTGTTCTCTCAACAAAAGTCATTAATCAACAAATGACCGTCAATCATTGATTCTCTCCCCTCACAATATTCTATCTTTTACCAAACTAACTCCTAACACATCACAATATCTGGAATATCACCCTAAACAACCATTGTAAACTGCAGGACAACTCACTTCACCTAGTACTAATGTGGCGACTATCCCAATGTTATCTCAATGTACCAGCAGTCATCTATCTACCAATAGAACTTGTGGCTCGGCACACCAATTGTTTCCCTTGGATTTGTACCAAGAATTACTACAACTTCTTAATCATTACCGTTAACTACGGTATCTCCACCCTACTACGACCAGCAAAAAAACACTTGTCTATTTACTATAGACCTCACCCATGCCTCTATCTACTGTACCAACAACTAATTCTACTTTTAAGTCTCCCTTCTACCCGACGCAAGTAATATTTCATTCTCCCGCATCAGTACTTTCTAACATCTCACCACAACAACTCTAAACTATCCTCAACTTTCTCTTAATTTCGTTCATACACCACGATGATTGTCAGACTAGTCACACTTATCGGAACACGTTCTCTAGTACTCTATTTATAATGTTCCGACGTTCATTTAGCTAATCACTTTCTCTCCTTCTCTTGCTTACCCCTATTTATCGGGACTCTATCAGAAACAATAACCAACACTGCACATGACTAACGACAATTCTCACTCCGACTGGCAAACCATATTCTTTCAATTCTCTGTATCTGGCATTCTTGCTTCGACATGTCTCTGCCAACACTACTAAATCTGTTTCATGAAACGTCATTCAGAATGTTAACTCTCTTTCCGTCATCCTGTCATACAATTATCATTAATTCTGTCTAACTTCAGATATTCCACACAAAAGACATCACTCCTTTTATTCATCAGCCACTCTTCGCATATTCACACGGCATTCGTGTTTTCATCTCACGATTATTCTCATATCACGCCAACCTTATATGTTTATACCATTACTTCAAAAAAAAAATTAGACACCAATTCAACATCCCAGCAATTACTCTCTATAGCCTAAACATATCGATCACTTCCAAACGCCTCGTACATGCATGCGTTAATAATCACCTGACATCATTCTATCCATACTCAACGGACATATGTTTGTCTACATTTTTACACATGCTAGAACAACGCATTACCAGACGAATTACTCCACAGGACTTTCACAATTCAACTGTTTTCTTATTTCTACTTTTCTCAATCATTCGCTCCTTTTCAAAGGTCAGAACCTATACATTATCTCTCGCAAACTATATCTCTTTTATACTAACCACTATCAACGATCTCTCAGAACAAACCTCACTCCAACGAGTCACTAACCTCGTAACTATCATTCTATACTTCTCCACACAACCACTTTCTCAGATGTAATCACCTCTTCTTTCTCCACAAGCATCATATAATTACATCATCCCCTCACCAAGACCTCGTATTCTTCAAACGTCAGTTTCCACAGTCTTTTACTCTTAATACTCTTGCGCTCAACTGACTATTTTACACAGGATACTCAATTCCTCCTCTATCTATATCTCCTCATCAGACACTCTCGGTTCACCTGTCAACAATACTATACTTACTTCTCAAACCAGCAAGCGAAACTATCTCAGACATCACGTCATAGCTCTGAGTCGAACCATTTCTAGTACGAGCATTCATACTTAGTTTATCTCTCTCTCTCTCTCTCTCTCTCTCTCTGCAAATTCTGTGCTGAATCTACCCTACTTTAATCACACCAGTTATACATCACTCAACGTGATCAACTTTCTCTATCTAGCCATTCCGGACAAAGGACATTTCAATTTCTACCTTGGTTACTCTCCCTACACCACAAGCAAACACAAGATATTCTTTATAACGTATCCCCGTCGAATATTCTATCAGTTGCCGTGCCTCCCTATTCTCAACAACACTATTGCCTACCCTGTACCATGTGATGCTACACCAAACAAAATTCATCTGCCTATTTTAGACAGCCCATATGTATATGCTCAAACCGCAATTCTTCTCATAAGCCAAAACAATTCCATATGTTCCTTCCTCACCCAAGGAATTTTAACAGCCATAGAGCGCATCTAAGCCAAATATTTCATTGTCTCTCAGTACATTAGTACGTCTTTCTTCAATTATGTCATCTTCACTATCTGTTGTTAATCTGTTGTTAAAGTACTCAGGTCTTAAGGTCATATATTCTTCTATTTTTCTTAAGTCACTTTCTGTCGTCGAGTAAATTTCCGCTATCTGTCTATTATTATTCTTCTTCTTAAATGCTTTCTTTGTATTTCCTTTATTTGCGTCGGTCTGCTCACTGTTTCCTGTATACCTTACATAACGTTTACATTTCCCCATCTCGTCTTCAGATGACACACTGATAATAGTTCCCTCATCAGACTCATAGTAGTAGTTTACTGCAGACACGTCGATCCTATTCCCATAGTCGGCTTTAGAACGTCTGACTTTCTTCTTACTTCTATTCCTCATACTCCGCTTCTGTACAACTCCCATATCTTTACCTGAAACATTCTCTCCATAACCTGAACTCTCACACTTAACATTTCTACACCATTTAGGGATTAAGTTAATGTCTATACCTGAGGAACTTAACATCTCAGTTGTACCTTTATTGACCATCAGACTGTTTATATTTCTTTCCTCAATACTTTTCCCTCTTTGGTCTCTTTTGTTTATCTTTCTTAATTTCAACCGTGTCTCCCTTAGTCAAGTGAGTTGGTTTTAACTGAGTCTCTACTAACTCGGTTTGACTTCCTTTATTATCTTGCTGGTTGGTTGTACCTGGACCTTTTTCTCTATTGTATCAATCTGTGTTTGTGTGTTCCGTTCTACCACTTCAATCACCTGTGTCTGAGTCTCTTGGTCTATTTTCTTCTGTTCTTGTCTAAGAGTCAGATTCGCAACCAGCTTAGTTGAATTCCTACTTACGTTTTCTACTCTGTTCTTTGACCCTGACCTCAGATACTGTCTCCGTCTTTGTTCAAACCAGTCGTCACGTTTTTTCCTAGCAGTCTTGCCATGGGATGGCCAATTCCAAAATTTATTGGAAAGGTCTCTCTCACGATATTTATACCAGTCCGACTTTCCACCATTACGTCTAATCTCAGCATCTTTTACCCTATAAACATCAGGCCTTGTTTCGTCATAACCAACCACATAATCATAATCATATTGTCTTCTGTCTTTATTAAGTAGTGGCTGTTTCCTGTTTTTCTTTCCTACTCTACTGCCGTCTACCTTAAATCTATAAGGGTCTTGTCTAGTCGTTCTGTTCTGCAACGTTTCTACAAAATTTTCTACTTCACTAACTGCCACTTTTAACTCTCCCAACCATGTACTGATACGTTTTAATTCCATATGTAGGTAATTCATACTTATTTCTCTGTAATTTCTATCAAGCTTGAAACAATATTCCTACTTCTTCCTCTGTATATTTCTTGGTACCTGAAAAAAAACTCGTCCTGAGCTCAGCTGAAATAATTTTCAATTATGTTTCTCTACTGTGCTGTGATGGGTCTGCCTGTTGCCATATCCTGTTGTTTCTTTTGCTATGCTGAAATATTTTACTATACACTTATACAAGCAAATTCACATTTATAACAATTTATCTAAATGATCTTATTAAAATCACATTAAAAAATGTTCTCCTAGAAGTTATACTCTAATTAATTACCGTCAAGCGTGTCTTTCCTTGATCCAAGAGAAGCGTGAAATTCACGTACGTTCTTTAAAAAATATCCCTTGTCACGGTTCATGTATAACTCAAACGTCTGGAGTTCGTATTATTTAGTAGCCATCCAAACGTGACTTCAGTGATATCCTTCTTCCAGCGTCTCAGGTTCGTTACTTTCACTCTCACTTTCAGCCCCTGGTCGGGCCCCTACCAGTTTGAATCTTCTTTTCACCCTAACAGGGCTCTTCAAGGCGTCGTCTTGAAAGCGATTGCAGCTCGATAGAACGATTTAATTTAGATCTTCTTTCAGCAGGTCGACACCCTGTTGAAATGTTCGTTTTTGTTGAAAACATTTTGATTTGCTGGAGTTCAAGATGAGCGAATGCAACTGTATTTTCTTCTAATTTCCAATTGAAGGAGCAATAGGATTGATTCAAAATAATCTCTCATTTTTCTTCAGGTTCTCAAAGTCAATATTAAATGAACATAACAAAAGGAAACAGCTCCTTTAAACCAATTCTCTATTGAATTCGAGTTGTTGATAGCTATCTTGAGACTTCTTTTCTAGTATGTTATTGTGTGACCTTCAACACAAGGTTACTTAACGGCTGTAATAATGCAAGTCAAACCTCACAGCAATTCGACACACATCACGTTGCTTTAAGTATTTCTAAAGAAAAACAGCTTGATAAAACTCCACAGTCATAGGCAATCATGTCAAGGATGGCTCCATTCAAAAAATCTTGATGTGTGTAAGTTTAATTTATGTAGTCTGAAAAACGCTTAAATTTTGACTTTGATTTCAGTTATAGTTGGTCCTGATTTTGAACTTTTTCTTCTTTTATTTGATGAATCTAAAATTGATTTCATACCTTTAACAAGTTGGTTGGTCCACTTTAACATGCGGCATGTTGGCTTGCGTACTTTACGTTGTTTACGCGACATTCAAGTGAAAAATCGGATCCTGGTCACGGCACCATTTCTCCATCTGTAACAATGCGTGTATACAGTGGAGCAACGAGTTCTGTTGGGTTATTTCAAAAACAGGTCTTTATTTACATAGGATGGTTGATACAAAATCTCAGTACAAATCAAGTAAGATGATTGATCAGCTCTGTCGTTTCCGGGTACTCCACAGTGGGATGGTATCCACTGTATGGTGACCTTATGCTGACTGCTAAGTTCAAAAGTAGTGTCCTTAGTACTGGCAATTTCCCTGACAGGAGCGCCTCGAGTACTGATTTTGCATCTGTCAGTAGCACCACAGGTTGTGTACCATTGCTGGTATTTAGTAATTTCTCTGTTGCTGTCTTGATTGCCTCAATCTCAGCATCATAGTTATGACAGTACTTTCCTGTTGGTACGCTGGCTGTGTCCCTAGTATTATTTGGGTATTCTATGTACACTTCTGCTCCTCCATTTCGAACAGCATTTTGTGCCGACCCATCTGTGTAGACTCGGATCCAGAGGTCCTGTGTGTATTCTTCATCAAGGAAGCTGAGAGTGGCTGCTCTGCGCTGCACACTGTTCTGTTCTTCCTTGTCAAATATTCCTCTCACTTTTGTCTGGATTTTTAACGATAGTCTATGCTCATCTTTCCATGGAGTTCGCTCTGGAATAGTTGTTAGGGGGATACCAACTGTGGGCAGATCGGTGGTTTCTCTGCAGAGTCGTTTGGCCTGGTGGATAAAACTACTTCTTTTCAACCGCCCCATAGCTAGATTTTCAAATCTGTTCTTCATAGGGTGACCTGGCAAGCTGAGGAACGTTTCTGCTTGTATTAGCGTTTTCGTATTTCTGCGCTCACTCAGTGCTTGTGTCCACTATAGGAGGGTTGATCTCACTATAGGGTTGATCTCATCCCTCCTGTGGTGACTCTAAGTGCTTGATTTTGCACCTTGTCCAGCTCTTGTAGTGTGGTTTTTGATGCTGAACACCACGCAGTTGACCCATATTCCAGGTGTGGTCGTATGCTCTGCTGGTAAACTTTGTTAAGTATTTTCCCACTGGCTCCCCATGTGGTTCCACTTAGCTTTCTCAGAATGGCTATTTTCCTTCTGGCTTTTGCTACTGATTTGTTGATGTGCTTTCTCCATGTCAGCCTGCCATCAAATGTTACTCCAAGGTATGTTGGTTCTTTATCTTCTCTTAGGGGTGTTCCATTTATCTGGACGATCCCTGCCTTTTGTTTTGAAGAGAGGGAAATAGAGTGGTGCTGCACTTGTCAGTGTTTATGCTGATACACCATCTATTTGCCCATGCAGCAAATGTATCTACCGCTCTTTGTAGCAATTTGATGGCCACTAATGCATGTTCATTTGTGCTCCATAAAACCAGGTCATCGGCGTACATTGCCGCTTTAATTCCATGCGGTAGATTAGCAATAAGATCATTGATGAAGATTAGAAAAAGTGTGGGGGACAAGACTCCGCCCTAGGGAACACCGTGACGCAGTAGTACTTTCTTGCTCTTGAGTCCGTCTATCTGTACTCAGGCTCTTCTGTTGTGCAAGTATGCTTTCACCCATTTGTACATTCTTCCATTGACTTTGCAGTTTCTCAGTTTCTTCATCAGACCTTCTTTCCAGACTTTGTCAAGGCTTTCTTCAGATCTATCCATGCTGCAAGCACCAACTTCTTCTCTTGGAATGCATCCTCAGTTTCTTGAGAGAGGTAGGTTGTCTGATCTTCCGTAGAGTAGCACTGCCTAAAGCCAGCCTGCTGTGGCACAAGGATGTTTTTACTTTCAATGTACCACTGCAGTCTGTGATTGATGATGCGCTCCAGTGTTTTGCAGAGACAGCTGGTGAGGCTAATTGGTCTGTAGTTAGAGGCAATGGAACCCTCTTTCCCTGATTTTAGGAGGGGTATCATGATTGCTTCTTTCCAGGCTTGTGGAACACTGCCTAAGGTCCAGCTGTTATTGAAGATCTGTAACAGCTTTGCTTTGGCCTCTGTTCCTAGGTTCCTGATCATTTCATTGGAGACACCATCAGCTCCTGGTGACTTTCTCATTTTCAGTTTTGATATGGCTAGCTCCAGTTCACTGATTTTGATGGGTGCCTCCAGAACCTCATGCACTATTTCCTTCTGTCCTGTATGTTGTCATTTCTCTCGAATCTCTTGTTGTTTTTCTGGACTAATGTTGATATTGTTATCTTGTGCGAATGAGTCCGCAAAATGGTCAGCTGCTTGCTTTCTTGTTAAGATGTTTCCATCTTTATTTAGTGCAATTTTTGAGTTTTTCCCTGTGCCCTCATCATTAAGTTGTTTTATTAGCTTCCACAATTTCCTTGTGTCTCTTTCAAAGTTCAGAGACTCCGTTTTCTCCTGCCAGCTTTTCCATCTAGCCTGCAGCTTGGCCCTTTGAAATTTGGCTTTTGCGTACTGGAATTTATTGTGGTGCTCTTGGCTGGGTGTGGCCTCTGCTTGCTTTCTACACACTTCCACATCGTTATGCAACTGTTCCAGTTCACTACTCCAGTAGGGTTTATATTGTTTACGGGCTCCTCTTGGTACTGTTTCTCGTGCTGCCTGTAGCATGCATTTCCCAAACTCTTCAACTACTTTATTTATGTCTTTTTCAGTGTTCAGGTTTCTAACCAGTGTGCTGGTGCGATGCTATCTGTCTAAATTTCCGCTATCTGTCTATTATTCTTCTTCTTCTTAAATGCTTTCTTTGTATTTCCTTCATTTGCGTCGGTCTGCTCACTGTTTCCTGTATACCTTACATAACGTTTACATTTCCCCATCTCGTCTTCAGATGACACACTGATAATAGTTCCCTCATCAGACTCATAGTAGTAGTTTACTGCAGACACGTTGATCCTATTCCCATAGTCGGCTTTAGAACGTCTGCCTTTCTTCTTACTTCTATTCCTCATACTCCGCTTCTGTACAACTCCAATATCTTTACCTGAAACATTCTCTCCATAACCTGAACTCTCACACTTAACATTTCTACATCATTTAGGGATTAAGTTAATGTCTATCCCTGAGGAACTTAACATCTCAGTTGTACCTTTATTGACCATCAGACTGTTTATATTTCTTTCCTCAATACTTTTCCTCTTTGGTCTTTTTTGTTTATCTTTCTTAATTTCAACCGTGTCTCCCTTAGTCAAGTGAGTTGGTTTTAACTGAGTCTCTACTAACTCGGTTTGACTTCCTTTTATTATCTTGCTGGTTGGTTGTACCTGGACCTTTTTCTCTATTGTATCAATCTGTGTTTGTGTGTTCCGTTCTATCACTTCAATCACCTGTGTCTGAGTCTCTTGGTCTATTTTCTTCTGTTCTTGTCTAAGAGTCAGATTCGCAACCAGCTTAGTTGAATTCCTACTTACGTTTTCTACTCTGTTCTTTGACCCTGACCTCAGATACTGTCTCCGTCTTTGTTCAAACCAGTCGTCACATTTTTTCCTAGCAGTCTTGCCATGGGATGGCCAATTCCAAAATTTATTGGAAAGGTCTCTCTCACGATATTTATACCAGTCCGACTTTCCACCATTACGTCTAATCTCAGCATCTTTTACCCTATAAACATCAGGCCTTGTTTCGTCATAACCAACCACATAATCATAATCATATTGTCTTCTGTCTTTATTAAGTAGTGGCTGTTTCCTGTTTTTCTTTCCTACTCTACTGCCGTCTACCTTAAATCTATAAGGCTCTTGTCTAGTCATTCTGTTCTGCAACGTTTCTACAAAATTTTCGACTTCATTAACTGCTACTTTTAACTCTCCCAACCATGTACTGATACGTTTCAACTCTATATGTAGGTAATTCATACTTATTTCTCTGTAGTTTATATCAAGCTTAAAACAATATGCCTACTTCTTCCTCTGTATATTTCTTGGTACCTGAAAAAAAAACTCGTCCCGAGCTTAGCTGAAATAATTTTCAATTATGCCTGTTTCTCTACTGTGCTGTGATGGGTCTGCCTGTTGCCATATCCTGTTGTTTCTTTTGCTATGCTGAAATATTTTACTATACACTTATACAAGCAAATTCACATTTATAACAATTTATCTAAATGATCTTATTAAAATCACATTAAAAAAATGTTCTCATAGGAGTTATACTCTACTTAATTACCGTCAAGCGTGTCTTTCCTTGATCCAAGAGAAGCGTGAATTCACGTACGTTCTTTAAAAAATTTCCTTGTTACTGTTCCTGTATAACTCAACCGTCTGGAGTTCGTATTATTTAGTAGCTATCCAAACGTGACTTCAGTGATATCCTTCTTCCAGCGTCTCAGGTTTCGTTACTTTCACTCTCACTTTCAGCCCCTGGTCGGGCCCCTACCAGACTTAAATCTTCTTTTCACCCTAACAGGGCTCTTCAAGGCGTCGTCTTCAAAGCGATTCCAGCTCGATAGAACGATTTAATTTAGATCTTCTTTTCAGCAGGTCGACACCCTGTTGAAATGTTCGTTTTTGTTGAAAACATTTTGATTTGCTGGAGTTCAAGATGAGTGAATGCAACTGTATTTTCTTCTAATTTCCAATTAAAGGAGCAATAGGATTGATTCAAAATAATCTCTCATTTTTCTTCAGGTTCTCAAAGTCAATATTAAATGAACATAACAAAAGGAAACAGCTCCTTTAAACCAATTCTCTATTGAATTCGAGTTGTTGATAGCTATCTTGAGACTTCTTTTCTAGTATGTTATTGTGTGACCTTCAACACAAGGTTACTTAACGGCTGTAATAATGCAAGTCAAACCTCACAGCAATTCGACACACATCACGTTGCTTTAAGTATTTCTAAAGAAAAACAGCTTGATAAAACTCCACAGTCATAGGCAATCATGTCAAGGATGGCTCCATTCAAAAAATCTTGATGTGTGTAAGTTTAATTTATGTAGTCTGAAAAACGCTTAAATTTTGACTTTGATTTCAGTTATAGTTGGTCTGATTTTGAACTTTTTCTTCTTTTATTTGATGAATCTAAAATTGATTTCATACCTTTAACAAGTTGGTTGGTCCACTTTAACATGCGGCATGTTGGCTTGCGTACTTTACGTTGTTTACGCGACATTCAAGTGAAAAATCGGATCCTGGTCACGGCACCATTTCTCCATCTGTAACAATGCGTGTATACAGTGGAGCAACGAGTTCTGTTGGGTTATTTCAAAAACAGGTCTTTATTTACATAGGATGGTTGATACAAAATCTCAGTACAAATCAAGTAAGATGATTGATCAGCTCTGTCGTTTCCGGGTACTCCACAGTGGGATGGTATCCACTGTATGGTGACCTTATGCTGACTGCTAAGTTCAAAAAGTAGTGTCCTTAGTACTGGCAATTTCCCTGACAGGAGCGCCTCGAGTACTGATTTTGCATCTGTCAGTAGCACCACAGGTTGTGTACCATTGCTGGTATTTAGTAATTTCTCTGTTGCTGTCTTGATTGCCTCAATCTCAGCATCATAGTTATGACAGTACTTTCCTGTCGGTACGCTGGCTGTGTCCCTAGTATTATTTGGGTATTCTATGTACACTTCTGCTCCTCCATTTCGAACAGCATTTTGTGCCGACCCATCTGTGTAGACTCGGATCCAGAGGTCCTGTGTGTATTCTTCATCAAGGAAGCTGAGAGTGGCTGCTCTGCGCTGCACACTGTTCTGTTCTTCCTTGTCAAATATTCCTCTCACTTTTGTCTGGATTTTTAACGATAGTCTATGCTCATCTTTCCATGGAGTTCGCTCTGGAATAGTTGTTAGGGGGATACCAACTGTGGGCAGATCGGTGGTTTCTCTGCAGAGTCGTTTGGCCTGGTGGATAAAACTACTTCTTTTCAACCGCCCCATAGCTAGATTTTCAAATCTGTTCTTCATAGGGTGACCTGGCAAGCTGAGGAACTTTTCTGCTTGTATTAGCGTTTTCGTATTTCTGCGCTCACTCCGTGCTTGTGTCCACTATAGGAGGGTTGATCTCACTATAGGGTTGATCTCATCCCTCCTGTGGTGACTCTAAGTGCTTGATTTTGCACCTTGTCCAGCTCTTGTAGTGTGGTTTTTGATGCTGAACACCACGCAGTTGACCCATATTCCAGGTGTGGTCGTATGCTCTGCTGGTAAACTTTGTTAAGTATTTTCCCACTGGCTCCCCATGTGGTTCCACTTAGCTTTCTCAGAATGGCTATTTTCCTTCTGGCTTTTGCTACTGATTTGTTGATGTGCTTTCTCCATGTCAGCCTGCCATCAAATGTTACTCCAAGGTATGTTGGTTCTTTATCTTCTCTTAGGGGTGTTCCATTTATCTGGACGATCCCTGCCTTTTGTTTTCAAGAGAGGGTAAATAGAGTGGTACTGCACTTGTCAGTGTTTATGCTGATACACCATCTATTTGCCCATGCAGCAAATGTATCTACCGCTCTTTGTAGCAATTTGATGGCCACTAATGCATGTTCATTTGTGCTCCATAAAACCAGGTCATCGGCGTACATTGCCGCTTTAATTCCATGCGGTAGATTAGCAATAAGATCATTGATGAAGATTAGAAAAAGTGTGGGGGACAAGACTCCGCCCTAGGGAACACCGTGACGCAGTAGTACTTTCTTGTTCTTGAGTCCGTCTATCTGTACTCTGGCTCTTCTGTTGTGCAAGTATGCTTTCACCCATTTGTACATTCTTCCATTGACTTTGCAGTTTCTCAGTTTCTTCATCAGACCTTCTTTCCAGACTTTGTCAAAGGCTTTCTTCAGATCTATCCATGCTGCAAGCACCAACTTCTTCTCTTGGAATGCATCCTCAGTTTCTTGAGAGAGGTAGGTTGTCTGATCTTCCGTAGAGTAGCACTGCCTAAAGCCAGCCTGCTGTGGCACAAGGATGTTTTTACTTTCAATGTACCACTGCAGTCTGTGATTGATGATGTGCTCCAGTGTTTTGCAGAGACAGCTGGTGAGGCTAATTGGTCTGTAGTTAGAGGCAATGGAACCCTCTTTCCCTGATTTTAGGAGGGGTATCATGATTGCTTCTTTCCAGGCTTGTGGAACACTGCCTAAGGTCCAGCTGTTATTGAAGATCTGTAACAGCTTTGCTTTGGCCTCTGTTCCTAGGTTCCTGATCATTTCATTGGAGACACCATCAGCTCCTGGTGACTTTCTCATTTTCAGTTTTGATATGGCTAGCTCCAGTTCACTGATTTTGATGGGTGCCTCCAGAACCTCATGCACTATTTCCTTCTGTCCTGTATGTTGTCATTTCTCTCGAATCTCTTGTTGTTTTTCTGGACTAATTTTGATATTGTTATCTTGTGCGAATGAGTCCGCAAAATGGTCAGCTGCTTGCTTTCTTGTTAAGATGTTTCCATCTTTATTTAGTGCAATTTTTGAGTTTTTCCCTGTGCCCTCATCATTAAGTTGTTTTATTAGCTTCCACAATTTCCTTGTGTCTCTTTCAAAGTTCAGAGACTCCGTTTTCTCCTGCCAGCTTTTCCATCTAGCCTGCAGCTTGGCCCTTTGAAATTTGGCTTTTGCGTACTGGTAATTTATTGTGGTGCTCTTGGCTGGTGTGGCCTCTGCTTGCTTTCTACACACTTCCACATCGTTATGCAACTGTTCCAGTTCACTACTCCAGTAGGGTTTATATTGTTTACGGGCTCCTCTTGGTACTGTTTCTCGTGCTGCCTGTAGCATGCATTTCCCAAACTCTTCAACTACTTTATTTATGTCTTTTTCAGTGTTCAGGTTTCTAACCAGTGTGCTGGTGCGATGCTTGTACATTGCCCAGTCTGCTTTCTTGTAGTTCCACCTCGAGAGGGTGCTGCTTTCACTTACAAGCTCATTTTCTATGGTTAGAAAGACTGGCCGATGGTCACTGCTACCAAGTTGTTTCCCAACAATTCGTGTAATGTTCCACTCCAGGTCTGGTGAATGAAAAGCCAGGTCAGGTGTAGTTGTAGTGTGCCATGATCTCGAGTAGAAAGTATGTGGGTCAGACGGCTTGTTAATCAAGATGAATCTATTCTCATCCTGCCAGTCTTCCAGTCTCTCTCCTCTCTGGTCCATGTGATCATAGCCCCAGCTCTGCGAGTGGCTGTTGAAATCGCCACACACAATAATTATTTCTTTTAATGGTAGTGTGTCCAGTGCCTGTGGGCGGTCACTTGGACAGTAGTAATTGATCAGATGTAGGTCTGTATTACCTGTCTTAAGTTTAAGTGTCTGATACTCAGCCCCTTCCATGTAGACTTTGGGAAGCAATGATGTTATTTTTTACAAGGGTCAGTATCCCACCTTTTCGCCTGTCTTTTCGGTCAGATCGGTGACACTGGCAGCCTCTGATTCTGAAGGCTATATTTTCGTTGAGGTGAGTTTCTTGTAAGCAAGATATGCATACTTTTTCTTGGTCCAAGATGTTTTCTAATTCTATTTTTTTGTTGCTGACTCCCTCCGCATTCCAGTGCATTATTTTAAGTCTTCGTTTAGTATGGCCAGTCGTTCTATTCTCATGTCCCCTGGCTCCACAGGACATCTGAGAAGGACCTCCAGTAGTTGTGGTTGGACCCTTTCGAGACATAGGGCCCGGCACTGCACCTGCCTGGAGGTCCAAAACAGGGCGAGCACCATAACATTTAGCAGTAGTCGACATATTCCATTTTGCGTGATTGCATGGCATCCTGATTTCTGTGGTGCACCTCTTGGCTGGTTGCCTCCATCTTCAGCACCTTTCTTTGCTAGAGCAGATTGTGGTCTCACTCGAGTGTAGATGTGTACGCGCGCACACACATGTCTGCGCATGCATGTACGTGCATACACATCCAGAGCATACTGGTTATTTTCCGGCGCCAGAAATTCGCCATCGCCCCTTCTCCTGTTAGTTTAAACAGTTCCGCCACGTGAAGGCCAGGAGTTGGACTTTTGCTGCATAGGTTATGTATTCATGAGCCATTGGGGTATTTAAGCAATGTTGGGCACTCACCCCAACACTGCGCCCTGGCTACATACAGCAACATTTGGAACCCTTTGTCTTCCATTTTGAAATCTTTCTAACCATTCATACACTCTTCCCTGACTGAAACAACTGTTTCCATACTGAACCATCATTCTTCTATAGATGTCACAAGGTTTCACACCCCCTGACCACAAAAATGTAATAGCGCCTTGTTGCTTTTCCACGATGCAAGTCAATAGTGGGTCAGCCATTTTGTTTAGGGTTGGTTTGTCCATATCATCTGAGTTTCCTTACGATGTATTTCTATTCTAAATTTACCTCTGATTTTATTTTGTCCATGTAGATGTATATATTGTAATGGTGATAGTATATACCCCTGCAATACTCATGTTATTACAAAGCATGGATTAGAGTGACCCTCATTAGTTCTTAATATGCTTTGACGTGCTCTGTACACAGCTTTAATGTTGTCTATCAGATACCTTCTTACCCCATATTCTTCTAAAATCCTCTGTCTCTATGTAATCAATGCATGGTGTTGCACCTACTGTTTCTCTGTAACCATTAAATAGCTTGTTTTTTATGATAGATATTCTCAGGCATTTCATCTCAGCTGAAGGACTGTCAAATTTGTTTTTTCTGTCTATCTATGGTATTCTTTGTATTTTCAGCAAGATTGTCTTTATTACTTTTATGTTTCCTCAGAAGCAAGTAGCTGTCATTCCAGTTAATTTCTATTTATAAAGTTGTTTGGTTGCAACAGTAAAAATAAATGGTTTATATGGAAAGAAAGACCTCTGCATGGTTTGATCTATTATGTGAATGTCATGTAAGATGAACATGAATGAACTGTATGATGTGCTTTAATAAATGTTAAAAGTAACTATCAGAATAACACATGCTTCTTTTGTCATTCTGAGAACTTATTTGTTAACTATATTCATCTGTTTCTTTGTATTGTATGCGATCTTTCAGAATAAATGAAGACAATGGATGGTGGCCCGCGACCCATCTTAAAAGCGGCAAAACTGGATATATTCCATATAATTATGTCGTAAAGGCAGATACTACTCCACAGACACAAGAGTGAGTGCTCTCTTTTTCACTAACAGTTATTATTTACTACAGCATTTGCTTAATTATCTTTTCATTTTTATTTTTATCTTACAAAGCCATTTAGTTGCTAAATTATTATTTTTTCAGATGTTGTATGTTAATATTTACCAACAGAACCATGGAAGTCATGGCAGTAAGTAAAGCAATGACATGGCTCGAGACACAGACATTCACTAGGGCTTGTTTCCTTAGCGACTCAATGAACATGATCAAGAGGATAGAGGAGGGTTGAGAAGAGAATGGTTGCTGCCTTTGGAGAGGTCTCGACTGGCAAAGATTAGTTTCATCTTCGTGCCAGGGCATGCGGGAGTACAAGGAAATGAGCGGGCTGACAAGCTCGCAGGTGAGGCTACTGTGGAGGGCGGACGCGCCATGGACCAGGCCGACATTCTGAATGCTCTACGAGAAGTAAGACTTTTGCGAGAACCAAGTGATGACTGTGAATCTACAACAATGGCCAGACTGTGAGAGCAGCAAATTAAAAGAGGGGTGGCCAAACAAGAACACTACGCAGGAAGCCAAAGAAGATTTATAAAACCAACACAGAACTGGCGTCGTTAGCCGCTACACGTTGCGGGATTTGCTAAGGAGGGGATCCGAGCACTTATGGACTGAATGGTTCGATGTGCAATGAGGATGATCTGTCGACTAACTAATTAACTAACTAACAGAGTCATTTATTTACTATAACTTTATCATTATTTTTTTCATATGTTATATGTTGATATTCTTATTCATAGTTTATGCATTTTGTTCAGATGTTACATATTCTTATCTTACATATGTATTTAAAAACAATGTTGCTCCATAAAGCATCATCACCACCATCATCATGTGCTTGGAAAATAGCTTAGGCGTCCCTTATCTCCACAGATTTTGATGCTTGGGAGTCTGGATCAATTCTGTTGATTTTTGTTTTTGTTTTGGGCACTAAACTTCGCTTTTAACTCCCCATAATCATACCACTCCCTTCTAGTAGTGCTGGACAACTTTTTTCGTTGGGGATTAGCTTTCCATTTTAACAGTGCCTTCGCCATCAGGCGAGGCCATTTCCGATTTCCCGGGGTAATTGAAATTTTTACGTCCCCAAGTAAAGGACGAGTTTGGTAAAATTTTTAAAGTCTGCTGTCCGGTGTAGAGGCTGTCCCCCTTCCTCAGCTTCAGCACACTTGATGTTTAAAACCCACCTTTTCTTACCCTTTTGGGCCATGCTGACATACAATTCGTGGAGCTTTTCCACCCAAAGGCTTCTGGACCCTCCAGCATCATATAACTAGGTCTGCTTCTACCTGTTCTGCCATTGATCTTTCCTGTTGTCATGAATGTTTCAATGCCTCTCTTCTGTATTTCCACTGCCTCTAAGCTCTTCCTAATTTGTTCTTTCACTCTCCAAAATTCTTTGCCACACAGCATTACATTTTGATATATTCGTAACATTTCAATTCTCTCTTTCTGACATTCAATGAAAGTGACTTGTTGGGTAAAGATATTGTTCACCTTCTGAAATCAGCATTTTGCTTGGCCTGTTCTGCACTTGATCTTGGTCACACATTTTCGATCTGATGCTATGATTACCTTTAAATATTTAAATGTATTAACTTGTTTAAGCACTTTTCCTTTTATTTTAATGTCAAATTTTAGTGTTATCTTTTCCTTTGATGTGAGCATTGTTTGTTTTCTTGATGTTCATGGAAATTCCTTTCTCACACTGTCTATTACTACAGGGTGTAATTTTAATGACTGTGGGATTTTTGAAATATTGCTGTTCCAAGTTTTGTATTTACCTTTTATGTTGCATGAACTCCACAGAGGGTGAATATAAAACTTGGAATGACAATATTTTCAAAAACCCCTTCAGTCATAAAAATACACCCTGTACAATCCATCTTAAAAATGGGTACCAGAAAATGTTCTGGGTACAAAAATGATGACTGACATGATGTGTACCACATCATCGATCAAGTGATGATTGGTCTGTGAAACCATGAGGCAAGAACCTTATACCCAGTACACATTAAGGCATTGTAAAAAAGTAATACACTTGCTGTTGTTGTACTCAAGTGAAAAACTAGGTTTAGAATTAAATTGTAAGAAACATAAATTAGGGTCATCTCCAAGAAGAAAGATATACCACAACAAAACGCCTAATTAAATTGGACAATTCCTAAAGCATTTAATCAGACCAACTATCTTGGAACAGTCACAAATTTGAGGAAGGGTGCCTTATAGAGATTAGAACAAGGATCACTATGACAAAGGTAGCCTTTTGCAAGATTGAAAACATACTGAATCAATAACAAAACTGTCAATTGCAATTAGAAAAAGAGTGTTAAAGTGCTATATAGAAAACATACTGTTATAAGGATGTGACACAAGGGCAATTAGCATGGCAAGCTAAGAAACATCTTAATGGTAGTAGAAGTAGAACTGCGGTTTCTGAGGAAAATGCAATGAATACCATGGACAGACAGATAAAACCAATGAGCAAGTCCTTCAGCAAAAACATGAAAACCATAAATTTATTGAAGAATTACACTTAGGCAGTCAAGATTTTTTGGACACATTATGAGGTGAAATAAATTGGACTAATTAGTGACAGCTAGAAAGATTGATTGCCGGTCTCCCTGGTCTAGGGGTTACACGACTTTCTCCGTAATCCCATATACTCTTGTGAGTAATGTGACATGCGCGAGAATTGGTAGTGGTTCTCTCCGGTCAGTAACTTATGGGGTATGTGAGCCGGTCGCTCAGAAAGCAATGGCAAACTACTGAGCCTAATCTTGCCAAGAAATCAACAATCAGCTGAAAGATGCTGATGTTGAAAGCGATGTCCTGTAAAGGATATGCGGAAAAAAAACACAGAAAGATTGATGGAAGAAGGCAGAAACACACACATCTGGACAGTTTGCGCCACATGCATAGTTGAGACAAGAACACACAGCTGATCTAGGATTCTGGTGTTCATTTGGGATGGTGAACCATGACTGTACACACTAGTCGGTATATCACATGATGATGATAACTCTAAAGAAAAGAGACATCGGGATAATCATGTGGGATTTCAATGCAAAATTTGGAGTTCTAAATACGGAAGCCAAAATGGTATGAGTCTCCTTCAGCGTAATAAAAAAACATAAAAGGATACCATTACATTTCTAAAGGTGGACTTGGCATTTTTTTGTTTTTTTTGGTTCTCATATCCTTTACAGGACATCACTTTCAACATCAGCATCTTTCAGCTGATTGTTGATTTCTTGGCAAGATTACGCTCAGTAGTTTGCCATTGCTTTCTGAGCGACCGGCTCATATACCCCGAAAGTTACAGACGCGGAGAGAACCGCTACCGATTCTTGCACACGTCACGTTACTTACGAGAGTATACAGGATTACAGAGAATGTCGTGTAACCCCTAGACCAGGGAGACCGGCACTTGGCATAAGAGGCTAGATATATTTTTATAGACCAATCAGCACTTTATTTTCTAATTAAGAAGAAATTAGAAACAACAGAGATGTGGTTCCTGAGACGATTGTTGCAAATTCCTTGGACTGCCAGAGTAACTAACAATGATTGCCTGAAACAGGCTAATGAAACTAGAACATTATATACAATAATAAGAAAGAGACAAACCGCTTTCTTCGGTCATGTGATGAGAAGAGAGGCATTGGAGCATATCATGACAACTGGACAGATCGAGGGGAAAAGAGACAGAGGCAGAACAAGAGAAGAAATTATGCTGGATGGATTGAGATGGTGGCACGGAGGAATATCAGCAGAGTTGATCCAGAAAACCAAAGACCGAGATATGTGGAGAGCCATGAACACCTATGCCAGCTAACATGGCACTAGATGATGATGAATCGGCACTTGGTGGGTCAGGTAATCAGTAACACACTAGCCATCCCAAGATATTTAAGGCTGGGTCGATTTGGGAGCCAGGTCAGTTTTTAAAATTAGAATCCCCCCCCCCCCCCCCCCCCCCCCCCCCCCCAATGCTGATTGAATCCATGACCACTAGTCGAGCATCTAGCCATTATAATACCATGGCTCCCTCTTTCAGTACAGGACATAGAAATACGAGAGGAGTGAAACTAATAAAATTGTGCCTAGAAAACAATCTTTCAGTCAAAGAAGCCCCATATAGACAACATCCAAGGAGGCTCTACATGTTGACCTCACTCAATGGAAACTGCAGGAACAAGATTGATAACATCGGAACATAGACAGAAATAGAGAATATTATAACATCCAGAAAGTCACAATTTTAAGCAGACTGCAACACAGATCATGATCTGTAAATGGAAGATTACTATTTGCAGATTTTAGAAAATAAAATAAATAAAAAGATTGTAATAAAAGTTATTTCTTTTGCAAATAATTGTTACTAGTTAGAGTGAATTACAAGCACATTTAGTTAGCATTGTAGACAAATATTGGGGACCAGATAGAGATATTAAAATAATACAAAAGGCAAGAAGAGCTTCTATAGCACCAGCAAATGTATTGAAGTCAAAAGAATGTGGTATGACTATGTGGATCAGAAACATGGAGAACAACTAAAATAATTACTGATAAACAAACATTCATTGAATGGCGCCTGTACAGAATAGAGGGGTTGAAAAGATTTGGCAAAATGTCTTATGCAGAGCTTATGGAGAGAGCTAAACAAACTTCAGCAAATAGAAAGGTGAGCAAGAGATGCAATTGCTGGTTAGGACATATATTGAGAAAACATGTTGTTGGTGTAACTAGATAGTTAGTGCTTTCTCTAGATCTCACAGGGCTAAATAAATAGATAGATAGAGAGAGAGATCTATGAACACACAGAGAAGAGAATTAGATTCAAAGACGGATAATATGTGGAGGAAGCTGTAGAAGCTGGCAAAAGATCGGAGAACTTGATGTTAGTTGGTTGAGGGCTTATGCTTCATGATGGGATGAAAGCTAACCACAGAAGAAGAAGAGGTAAGCAGATATTATAGAATATTTTTGATAATTTTACCTATTTCTGGCATGTTTCTTCCCACCAGTTGGTTCTTTGAATTTGATCGACATGATGCAGATAAGATTTTGCTTTTGCCTGGCAATAAGAAAGGAACTTTCTTAATAAGAAAAGCAACAGGTTGGTCTACGTTTTGATTAGAGGTGTCCATGTATATTATTGTTTTGCTTACTTGGAAGGATGAAGATCTGTTTTATTGACAGCAGAACTATCATGACTTCAACAATCTCAGAGCCTGGCTTTGACACCTAAGATTTACAGGTTGTGATCTGTTTACTCAGCTTCCTCTTGAAGAATTAAAGGGAGGCTATTTGTTGGGATCTGTTTACTCAGCTTCCTCTTGAAGAATTAAAGGGAGGCTATTTGTTGGGATCTGTTTACTCAGCTTCCTCTTGAAGAATTAAAGGGAGGCAATCAGGGTGGCATAGTGGTTAGTGCACTTGCCTGCTAAGATAGAGTCTGGGCTCAATCCTCTGCAATGCTAGACTATTTGTTCCTATCAGTACAGCTCTGGGGCCCACTCAGCTTCATTTAAATTGATACTAGACAATTATCGGAAGTGTCTGGGAAAGAAAACTGATCAGGAAGGTAACTAGCCACCCCACCTCATATGGTGTGACCTAGAATATGTGACTGCCTAATATGTTATACCCGAAGACAATATCTATTAAGATATGTTTTTACTTAGTCAAGACGCAGACAAAAGATATCCTGCACTGATAGCATTCAAGAATAAACAGGCTATATATCATTGCCACACATGTAAGGATTGCTGAAAATGTTTTTATTGTTTTAAACATTGAGCACAACCCACAACTGGCAATGCTGATCATATTCCAGTACAAACCTAAGGCCTTATCCACGTCAATTTGGAAGCACTAGACTCAAGTTTCGCTCTCGTTTGAGCTCATCAGTAGTGCACATTCTTGACCGAACCCGGAAACGAACCCCGGATCACTGGCATGTGACACGTGTGTGTAACCACTAGACTACGCGGCACACATTAGACGCAACCAAATTATCACACTAGAATATCACAACGTCACTCATCATAGGCTATAGCTCAAAATTTGCCCAATCACCGCGACTGACATCCGTCATTCGATGTGGCCCTGAATGATCAGGTCTTCTTACTGGCAAGGCACACCAGCCACCTAAAGTCCAGCAAGCGATAATCAAATTGATTTATTTGTTTGTTTCAGGATGTGAGATTTAAAGATTGAGTACAACCCACAACTGGCTTCCAAATTGACGTGGACAAGGTCTTAGGGTCGTACCGGAATACGATCAGCGCTGCCAGTTGTGGGTTGTGCTCAATCTTTAAATCTCACATCCTGAAACAAACAAATAATCAGTTTTTGTTGTTGTTTGTCCAATATTGCCAGAGAGGGCTATACTATCACCTGTCAATCCCAGAGTCAGGTTGGAGGTGGTTGGTTAGACCAATGTGATCCTGAAAGTGTCTGACCTTTCAATCAGGTGGAGATAATTTGACTTTTAATTTTCATACAACAGACCTCAGTGTAGCTTTCTCAATTATTAACCGCTTAAAGTGATTATTTAAATATTGAGCACAACCCACTACTGGCAATGCCGATCGCATTCCAGTATGAACCTAAGGCCTATCCACGTCAATATGGAAGCACTATACTCGAGTTTCACCCTCATTTGAGCTCGTCAGTAGTGCATATCCCTGACCTGATCCGGAAACAGTCCGGAAACAGGAATGCGATCGGCGTTGCCAGTAGTGGGTTGTGCTCAATATTTAAATTTCAAATCCCGAAACAACCACATAATCAATTGATTATTGCTCACTGGATTTAGGAGGCCAGGTGTTCCTTGCCAGTGAGAAGTCCTGATCGTTCGGGTCCCATCGATTGACGGATGTCGGTCGCGGCGATTGGGCAATCTTGAGCATAGCCTACGATGGGTAGCGTTGTGGTGTTCTGTTGTGATAATTTGGTGTGTCCAGTGTGTGCCGCGTGGTTACACACCCGCTTCACACGCGTGATCCGGGACTGTTTCCGGATCCGGTCAGGGATATGCACTACTGACGAGCTCAAATGAGGGTGAAACTCGAGTATAGTGCTTCCATATTGACGTGGATAGGCCTCAGGTTCATACCGGAATGCGATCGGCGTTGCCAGTAGTGGGTTGTGCTCAATATTTAAATTTCAAATCCCGAAACAACCACATAATCAATTGATTATTGCTCACTGGATTTAGGAGGCCTGGTGTTCCTTGCCAGTGAGAAGTCCTGATCGTTCGGGTCCCATCGATTGACGGACGTCGGTCGCGGCGATTGGGCAATCTTGAGCATAGCCTACGATGGGTAGCGTTGTGGTGTTCTGTTGTGATAATTTGGTGTGTCCAGTGTGTGCAGCGTGGTTACACACCCGCTTCACACGCGTGATCCGGGACTGTTTCCGGATCCGGTCAGGGATATGCACTACTGATGAGCTCAAATGAGGGCGAAACTCGAGTATAGTGCTTCCATATTGACGTGGATAGGCCTTAGGTTCATACCAGAATGCGATCGGCGTTGCCAGTAGTGGGTTGTGCTCAATATTTAAATTTCAAATCCCGAAACAACCACATAATCAATTGATTATTGCTCACTGGATTTAGGAGGCCTGGTGTTCCTTGCCAGTGAGAAGTCCTGATCGTTCGGGTCCCATCGATTGACGGACGTCGGTCGCGGCGATTGGGCAATCTTGAGCATAGCCTACGATGGGTAGCGTTGTGATGTTCTGTTGTGATAATTTGGTGTGTCCAGTGTGTGCCGCGTGGTTACACACCCGCTTCACACGCGTGATCCGGGACTGTTTCCGGATCCGGTCAGGGATATGCACTACTGACGAGCTCAAATGAGGGTGAAACTCGAGTATAGTGCTTCCATATTGACGTGGATAGGCCTTAGGTTCATACCGGAATGCGATCGGCGTTGCCAGTAGTGGGTTGTGCTCAATATTTAAATTTCAAATCCCGAAACAACCACAAAATAAAGTGATTATGCAGAGAGAAATCTGACTATTTGAGACAGAGCGATTAGAAGCAGTGTTCTCCCAACTTTCAAAGCAAATATCACAATTCTTCATTGAAGCTTTTATGGTATATATTTATCTCAATTACTATAAATCAAGTTCATCATAGAAATGGTGCAATGAAGGCTTCTGACTTTGGTTGTTGCTGTTTTTCTACTGAAAAATGTCAAGGAAATTAAGGCTTTCAGTATTGTCCCTAAAGAGTATTTAAAGTTATCATGCTTCTGATTTATATAACTACTTTCTGTCTGCATTTTCAGTATTATTTCTTACCAAATCTTCTGGCTTTCCAGCATTCCCTGTTTCTTCATTTTCTTTCATTCAAAATATTTCTGGTCACGTGGGAGAACATTGCTTCCCGCGATCATTTTCTGCCACTCCATTACATGACCATCTCATATCACACCAGTATCATCATTTGGTGTCACAACATTACATGACTATTTCCTGCTGCTCCATATGATATTTCCTGTCACTCCATTAAGTGATATTTCCTGTCACTCCATATGATATTCCTGTCACTCCATTATATGATATTTCCTGTCACTCCATTATATGATATCTCCTGTCACTCCATTATATGATATTTCCTGTTACTACATTACATATTCATATCCTGTCACTCCTTTATATTGATATTTCCTGTCACTCCATTATCTGATATTTCCTGTTACTACCATTACATATTTGTTTCCTGTCACTCCATTACATGATCATTACTTATCTCCCCATTACACAATACATTTTTGACATTCAATGCCAAAATAATTGTTTGGTTACTTCAGCACACAATAATATCCTTTTACACTGATACATAATTATTTTCTGTCTTATTAATATGTGATCGTTTCCTTTCACACCAGTATGTGATCATTTCCTTTCACACCAGTATGTGATTGTTTCCTTTTGCACCAGTATGTGATTGTTTCCTTTCGCATCAGTATGTGATTAATTCTTGTCGGACCAGAACATGATCATGTCCTGTCACAATAATACATGTGTCTCCCCAATACACAATAATTTCATGCCATTCCATAACATGATCAGTTTTTGTCACTTCACCATGAAATATCCTTTTACATCAATACATAAATATTTCCTGTCTTATCAGTATGTGATTGTTTCCTTTCACACCAGTATGTGATTGTTTCCTATTCACCAGTGTGTGATTGTTTCTTTTTACACCAGTATGTGATCATTTCCTTTCACACCAGTATGTGATAATTTCCTTTCACACCATTATATGATTGTTTCCTTTTACATCAGTATGTGATTGTTTCCTGTCTCACCAGTATGTGATCATTTCCTTTTGAACCCATATGTGATTGTTTCCTTTCACACTAGTATGTGATTGTTTCCTTTCGCACCAGTATGTGATTGTTTCCTGTTGCACACTCTCAGTGGCCACCTATTCTGTTTCCCTGAGCACTCGTGCCTACGCAAATGTGAAGGTCCTGACACTTCACTTACCCACATCAAGTTCCTCCTACAGGACTTGTCTTTTAGTTTCATATCATCAAAGTTAATTTCCACCAAGCATTCACAAAATTCGTAATACTTAATCGTTTCACAGATGGAGAAACATATGTTTTGTCAGTTCTGGACATTGATAGAACTGGTGACTTGTCAGTGAAACACTATCGCATCAGGCGTCTAGATAATGATAATGGGTTCTACATCAGTCCAACGAAGGTTTTCAAAGATATGTTTGAGCTGATTGACTACTACAGAGAAAGTAAGTCTGACCAAGTCTGCATGCTGTTTTACATATATTTTCATGTTGTTCTACATATAACCATGTTTTCATATTGTTCTACACATAACCATGTTTCCATATTGTTCTACATATAACCATGTTTTCATATTGTTCTACACATAACCATGTTTCCATATTGTTCTACATATAACCATGTTTCCATATTGTTCTACATATAATCTCCATACTGTTCTACATATAACCAGGGGGCTGAGTGGTCTCGAGGTATGGTGTCCGCCTCAAGTGCTAGAGGTCCCGGGTTCAGGCCTTGGTGAGGACCGGGATTTATTTAAAAAATCCACCTGGACTTTCAGTAATAAAATTTCCCCTGGTCTCTGGGTAGTGAGATTGGACGCCCGTGTGTATTGTGCACGAAAAAAATCCCTTGGCAGTTGGAAATCGAAAAAGAGAAGCCTAACGGCGCTGCCCAGGCAAAATTTCGAGTTAAAAATCTACCCAAAGTATTTAAGGATCCTCGCCGATGCAATGGAGTTCGTGCATTGAGCTGAGTTTCTCCAGACTCAGGTTTGAGTTAGGAGGAAAACAGAGCACTTATGGGTTAAACCGTGTGCCGTGATGTTGATCCAATCGACTAAACGACTCTTCATATAACCATATTTCCATATTGTTTTATACATAACCATGTTTCCATATTGTTCTACACATAACCATGTTTCCATATTGTTCTACACATAACCATGTTTCCATATTGTTCTACACATAACCATGTTTCCATATTGTTCTACACATAACCATGTTTCCATATTGTTCTACACATAACCATGTTTCCATATTGTTCTACACATAACCATGTTTCCATATTGTTCTACACATAACCATGTTTCCATATTGTTCTACACATAACCATGTTTCCATATTGTTCTACACATAACCATGTTTCCATATTGTTCTACACATAACCATGTTTCCATATAATGTTTTGTTCTTTTGTTAATAATGTATCACGATCATCATTTGCCCTGCTAGGAGGTGTAGATGTTCATGTCTCACCACAAATCTTGGTCCATGGTGTTCTGGATCATTCTATGATGATATAACTCCATGTCATTTTTAACCATCAAGCTTCATATCTCTCTGTCAGCCTTTGCCTCATCTACCGCTGATCTTTATAATTTATATAAGAGATAAAGACCCTTGTCCACATCATTGTGGTATGCTGGGGATACATTAGACACATTTTTGTAACCAGACTGTACTCAAGGGTGGGTGTGGTCAGTGTTATACTGACTGACCTATCTTGCAGGAAATGTTCTGGCAGCCATTTTAAGAGGATAGGCATTATATGATGCTTCCTATCACTCCATTATGGGATATTTCCTATAATTCGATTATATGATATTTCCTGTCACAACATTATGTGAGCCGGCTCTGCGGCAAAGGGGTTACGGACGGAGTTCGTAATCCCGCATACCCGCGTTCGAAACGCAACTGCAGGCAATTTGGCAGCACATAACCTTGCATTGGTTTTTTACGAAATATTACAATTATTTTTGATAAAAATATTTGTTTTGCAAGGTCTAGTTCTGAAAGGCCTGATTAGAAAAAAACATTGTTTGAATCTGGCTGCTGTAAGTTTTCTAATTGACTCTTATCTAAGAAAAACAGAAATAACAATAAGAAAAACAAGAAATTTGGCCAAATCAAAATACATAATAATCTACAGAAAATTAAAGTAGAGAGTTTAAGGACAACAGTACCTGAGGATGTCAAATATGTCAATGGGAAGATAAAATCAAAACATGGCCATCATACACCCTGGCAGAATGTTCAATAGAGACACATCTAGAGCTCCATTGTTGCTTACCCCTACTGTGGAACTGGCATCAGATGTTGATCCAGTTGAATATCTTGCAGTTGTTTCCAGATATTTTGAAACATTACAGTAGACCAGCCATTGCTGTAGTGAAAGGGTTACAAATGCAATTTGCAGTCCTGTATACTGCATTCGAAACACAGCTGCAGGCTGGTTTTCATACAATGGCATGAGTGCCAGTCATTTAGAAAGCAATGGCAAACTACTGAACGTAAACTTGTCTAGAAATCACAAACAGCCAAAAAAATGCTGGGGTTGACTGTGACGTTTTGTAAAGGAAAAGCTGCTAACTTTTAACTTTTTTTCTTAACTTGATCATTGTACGTATGTTCAAAGAAACGTGGCTGATATTGCTTACATTTGCAGAAAACTCCAGTGGGCTTTGCTGTCCTCTGACTGTCTCATGTCCTCGCATGCGACCCACTCTGCAGTTCAGAGAGCTGGAAGTCAGTAGAGATGCCGTGAAACTGAGTGTCAAGTTAGGAGCAGGCTGTTTCGGTGATGTGTGGAAAGGTAAATACATTCATTGTACATGTTATATGGTCAGATTATGCTAACTGCATATCCAACCATTCTGTCTATAAGTGCTCAGATCCCCTCCTGAATATCTACCTCAGTGTGTAGCAGGTGATGTGTAACCAGTACTCAGTGTGATTTGATGTTTGGGGGGACAGTGAAAACCAACAAAAATGCCTAATGAGCTGTAAACAATACTGACAGAAGAGCTCCTGGTGTTGGATGTTTGGTTGAGAATCCGCTGGAAGACTGAGTTGTAACTCTTCAGTGTATGGATTTCAGCATGGTCAAATGGATAAGAGTGCTTGTTCTTAAACATCCGGTGTGCTGATGTCTAGGTAGCGAGTTCAACCCCTACACTGGTCAGTTGGACTAAATTATTGACGTCTCATTTATTTTAATCATTCTCCATATTTATGATCTATACACTAGTATATTACATTAGGATATAAACTAGAAGTTTATAGTTTGCGACATTAAGTTATAAACTAGATGGTTATACTTTGTTACATTAATATATAATCTAAATGGTTATTCTTTATTTCATTAACCTAGAAATCAGTTGTTTGTACACTGCTAATTTTACATTTCTTCTTCTTCTTCTTCTTCTTCTTCTTCTTCTTCTTCTTCTTCTTCTTCTTCTTCTTCTTCTTCTTCTTCTTCTTCTTCTTCTTCTTCTTCTTCTTCTTCTGCTTCTTCTTCTTCCTCTTCTTATTTTTATTCTTTAATGGTTCTATTTTTTTTTGGGGGGGGGGGGGGGGAGGGTTGTTTTTGCTTTGTGCCTGATTACAGCAGAGTTATGATATTTGTGCCTTTTGGCTGACACATTCAGCTTCTTCTAGCATTTGTTGACCAAGTTAGCCTTCCTTAGTGTTTCGTAGGACATTCCATAGCCTCTAAATTTGTGGCATGATCATCTTCCCTCCATCTATGTGTGATACCACCAACAGGCCCATCTAGAATATCTCAATAAATGCTGATAGGCCCTCAAGGGAAGGCAGGGGTAGACCATGGGCATTCCCCGCTATCTGAAGAAGTTTCCATATGTGCAGAACTGACACCTGATGCCGTGGTGCTGGGCTCACCAAGGGAATCATCATGTCCTATACGTGGTTGCTTAGCCTCACTGACATATAATTTGCCTCCCGTTCACCATATGCTGCGTCTTTGGAGACTGGAACGGTGCAGTCCATAGATTTGGTACTTCAGTGACGCCCTCAGAATAAGTTTTTGTTTCAGACTTTCCACTTAATAAATTTGCTAGTCAAGCATTTTCCTTTTGTTAGCCACCGAGATGCTTTTGCTTTCAACATGCCTGGAACATTAAGTTTTGCAGACCAGGACATTTAGGATGTTTCCATTATTTGTCAGAACCATGCGCGTGAAGCTTATTTTTCTCTAATAGCACCAGTATTTCATTTGGTAGACAGCGCATGGTGGATGGTTGAACAGCAGGGTCATTTAGTAGAAGTTTTGTTCAGTGAACACTAAAACCTTGACAGGACTTAGACATAACCCTGCTTTATTGCTTTCAGCAAAGTTCCGCAAAGTTGTTGATGTTGCTGTGAAAACACTGAAGCCTGGCACGATGACATCAGAAGCTTTCTTAGAGGAGGCCAGAATTATGCATAAATTAACACATCATAGACTTGTACAGGTAAACATATTATTTAAGGGTTTTGGCAGGTTGTCTATGGACAAAAGAAAAAGAGTACACACTGGGATTTTGGGAGCTGTAGTAATACACTGGCTAGCATGATTGCTGTCTGATCCAGTGGTTATGCATTCAAATCCCTACTAATCCCTATGGGGGAATACTTATCTACCACAGTTGTTGCATTATTTATCCACCATACATTGAGCATTCCTTCAAAGTAAAGAACAGAGATTGATCAGTAGATTCATCATCATCATCAAGTGCATTGTCAGCCACGGTGGGTGATAATGCTTCTCCACAAATTACGATCTCCGACGACATCGATCAGTTCATATGTAGACTCCCTTCAATTCACAAAACTCAAGAATTTTCTCATGCTGTCGTCCTCTGTCTCTCTTTCCATAAATCTTAGTCGATTAATATTTCTCCCCAAAAAATACTATAGTCATTTCCTGCGGTATTATTTGCATTCTTTGATTCATTCCATGGGAAATTGCGCACAAGCAATTATGGAGATACAATCATAAGTAATGATAGTAGCAGAGAGAATCACTGACTGAGTGTATTCTGTAACTACCTCAATGCAATGTCAGGCCTGAAACTAGCAATGGGATTACCAAGAAAATAATGTATTAATGGAACAATTAGTACTCTCATACACTGACATTTGTTGAAGGAGATCGAACATTTACAGGTTTGTCCTGAGTGCAACAATGTTGTTTTTGCCAAACAACCACAGTAACAACAATGTTAGTATATTTTTCTTATAGAAATAAAATTATAATAACAGGTTTGTGTTTTACCGTCTTATCTTAAACCAAACATCATATTTTACTTTCTTCGTCTCTTAAGATCTTTGCTTCTGCAGGTGAGGTTATAAAGAGAGTTTGGAACAAGTTCTGGTTTGTGCCTTGTACACAGCTTTGATTAATGTCTCAGCTTATCTGTCTGCTGCGCTGCCCTTTTACTTTTCTTCTTTTGAAAGTGAGTAAAGGTACTTACTTTCAGAGGTCTACATGTATGCAGGGCTTAATGCACTTCTACTTTAACTTCTGGTTCACTGACGGTGTGGTTGGGGGTTCAACCTCTACGCTGACGGTGTGGTTGGGGGTTCAACCTCTACATTGACGGTGTGGTTGGGGGTTCAACCTCTACGCTGACCAACTGACGGTGTGGTTGGGGGTTCAACCTCTACGCTGACGGTGTGGTTGGGGGTTCAACCTCTACATTGACGGTGTGGTTGGGGGTTCAACCTCTACGCTGACCAACTGACGGTGTGGTTGGGGGTTCAACCTCTACGTTGACGGTGTGGTTGGGGGTTCAACCTCTACGCTGACCAACTGATGGTGTGGTTGGGGGTTCAACCTCTACGCTGACCAACTGATGGTGTGGTTGGGGGTTCAACCTCTACGCTGACCAATTGAGCTTCAACTTCAACATTGATTTCTCGTTCATATCTCTCTGTCAGCCTTTGCCTTTTATCTGTTGCTGGTTAGTGGTCAAATGTTTATATTGTGTTGATCTGCTTTCTGTGGAGCAACTGTCTGATGGTATTAGTGATACACAGCCAGACCATTTTATCTGCTGCTTTTTAGTGGCCTAATGTTTATATTGTGTTGATCTGCTTTCTGATATCGTTTGATAACCTCTAAAGATCCAGACAAGCATGCTTCAGGCAGAGTTGCAGGTTTCCATTCAACAATCAGAAATAGAGAGCATCAGCCGGATGTTTTCCCCAGGACATGCTGGTGTGGTGGGAAACGAGCAGGCGGACAGATTGGCTGGGTCTGCACCCTTTGGTGGGGTATTGGTGCATGATGAGGTAGACGTGGTCGGGGCCCTCTGGGATTGTGTCTATAGTGCAGAAGAACGGGTAGCTCATCACTGCTTGGAGAGATTAGTGCTGCAGGCAGTGACCAGAGGGCCTGGCCGACACACAAAACTCTGAGGAAAGGCCAGATTGACACATAATCAGGCTGCTACTGGAACCTTTAGTACTGGAACTCTTTGCTGGCTGTTGCTGTGATGTCAGTTCTTGAGTCAACACAACTCAACAACTTGATATCATCATATCAGTCTTGTATTTCTTGTCATTGTTATATTTATCATCCCATACAGACATTTTATCACTGTTGGATCAGACTTTCTGGTTTCACTGTTGCCAATGCCTAACTTTGGCATTGTAGGATAGCAGTTGCAGAAGGCTGGGAAGGCAAAGTGTATTAAACAATGCTATTTGAATTTTTAGTATCAGATGCTTATTTTCAGATATTGCTGACATTTGTAAAAATATCTTAATAAAGTATAATGCCAGTGTTCCAATATGACTTCTTTCTATTTCACAGTTAATGGCTGTCGTGTCATCTTCAGAGCCTTTTTACATTATCACAGAACTGATGCCAAAGGGGGCGCTTCTTGAATTTTTGCGCTCAGAACAAGGAAAGAAATTGAAATTAACTCAACTGATCGATATGAATGCACAGGTAAGTGCTGCAGTCTGTTTCCTGCAGTTTGGTTTTACGTCTTTGAATGTGATTAAAATATTTAATATGTCTCTTTTTATTTTTTTTTCATGAACTCTCTTTTCAGTCGCAGTCTCTGTCTTTGATTGCTTTTGTTTCCTTGAAATATGACCTATTATTCTTCTGTATATCCACATCTCCAAGGCCACAGTTAGACTTTCCAAATGCATGTTCACTGTCCTCGTTTCTAGCATTGTAGCATTGAATATATATATAGGCACTCTTCCGATTGACGGATCTAAATAGTTCCGCAGTGAAAAAGTTAGGGTTAGGGTCAGTGTTAGTTTAACACTAACCCTAACCCTTAACCCCTGACTTATTCACTGCGGAACTATTTAGACCCGTCAATCGGAAGAGTGCCATTATTATATATATATATATATATATATATATATATATATATATATATATATATATATATATATATATATATATATATATATATAAACATTTTACAATTCTAATTTTTACTGTGTTGTTTATCCCTATAGTTATTAATATTGTTTCATGTTATTGAAAGTATTTCTGTCCTTTCCTAATGTCTTTTTGATTTCTATTTCATTTCTGCCATCATCTGTCATTACATGTCAGAGATAGGGGAAACAATTGAAAATATGTTACCTGTTTTTTGTTGTTGACATTTTACTGTTCATTTTAAGCCCATACATTAATATATTTCAGATTGCTGAAGGCATGGCATACTTGGAGTCTAAAAACTATATTCATCGAGATCTGAGGGCAGCAAACATTCTTGTAGGAGAACGCTATGATGTCAAGGTTGCAGATTTTGGTTTGGCCAGAATTCTAGAGGCAGAGATTTATAAAGCTGAACTCAGTAAGTTTGGTTATGCAGTAGTACATTTAATTAGTTTATGCAGTATTTAAATCTTTTATATATAAACGAAATGGGTTTAACTGTAGTAAAGCTGTTGAAATATAGTTAGTTGCATTTCCTCAACAAGACTTCACAGTCAACCCCAGCAGTTTTTGGCTGTTTGTGATTTCTGGGCAAGTTTACTTTCAGTAGTTTACCATTGTTTTCTAAACAACAGGCACTCATACCTTTGTATGAAAATCAGTGCAATGCGGACTGCTTTAATAAATCCTGCAGTTGTGTTTCGAATATGGGATCGCGAATCACATTCGTAACCACGTTGCCACAGAGGGAATAAAAACAATTGAAAAACACAAAGCGTGGAGTAGTTTTACAAAATTATGAAAAACATAGATGATTTTGTGGTGACCAGCCTTCATCAGGGAAACAAACCACAACAACACATTAAAAAAAATGGAAATGACACCATAGTAACTACATTAAGGAATACTAGGATGGAACCAAGTGAAATATAAATAATCAAGCAGAATGAAATAACTCAGTCAACTCAGAGACTCCACATGTTGAGTTGAGTTAAGAACTGACATCACAGCACACGGGACATTCCCATACTTGCTCCGTTCTCATATTCAACAGCCATATGAATTGGAAACAAATAGGTATATTTAGCTCCTGCGAGAAGAAACGTACTAAACACAAACACGTTGCACATACCTTACAAGGAGATCCATCGTATACCGGAATACAGGCGAGAATCCAGAATCAGAAACAATCAATAAATATATGAAATGAAATAATAAAATAAAAAACACAACAAATGCGTACAATACGACACACAGGACGGCCAACGTTTCGATTCTCAGAATCTTTGTTAAGGACAGGACAACACAGATAGATAAACAACGAAATACAAAAAAACTAAAAGCACAACTACTCGCTTCCCATACGAGAGCAGAAATGACAGCTTTGCCAGTTTGCAAAGGCACTCTTAGGCTGCAGAGTTTAAGTATAGTAGGTTGCCAGATAGGATTAAGGTCGCCAAAAATATGCGAACAGTCTGATATGAAAATATTTTGGTGTGGAGACAGTTAGGTATGAATATATGGGGGGTGGGGAGGGGGGAAGGACATCATAGTAATAGACAGTGTAAACAGTTAGAGAAGATGGCACAGTTATACAGTGGCGTCCACAACAGTATTGATACCTGCTGGATGGACACATCCCAGAGAGTTGATTAATTGGCATTCAATTTTGAGCCTAATGGAGCTGTTGGAGAAGCAAGGTTTCAATGCAGTGACACATACATCCTCGACTCCATTATAGTTGGAAGAATTAAAATGGTTGGGGACAGGTTTGTCAGCGCCCTGATTAATGTCTCTGAGGTGTTCTCTAAAACGGTCAGCAAGGCGTCTGCCAGTTTGACCAATGTATTTCATGTCACATCGTTTGCAGATGATAACATATATCAGATTGCGGGATGTGTAAGTACAACAACCCGCAAAGAGTCCCAATACTAGAATATCAAATATAAGCAGCGCGAGTCCAGAAGAAGCAGCAATTTTTAAAATAACAGTGTGTGGATGTATGATAGTATGGGGATGTGGCGGATATTTGCACATCTGAGAAGGAGTGATGCATTTGTTTTTTTTCCGCGTTTCCATCCTGTTTCAGGATATTGCGGTCAACATCAGCATCTTTCAGCTGTATGTTGATTCCTAGGCTAGATTACGCTCATCAGCACGCCACGATTTTCTGAGTGACCGGCTCCATACTCTCATAAGTCACTGGCGCGACTCAAACCACTTCTAATTCTCGTGCGCTCACGTCAACCTCAAGAGTATTCAGGGTTAATGGAGAAAGCTGCTAACCCCTCTGCCAGGGAGCCGGCAAGGAGTGATGCATGAATTTAAAAACTGAAAAAGGAAGGAAATTTGAGGGGAGGAAAGAAGAGTTGCTTAGTTGACACTGTTTCTATCATATATTTTTCTTCCTCCTATTCCAAATATATATGTCCACCTTTCCTGCCTCTTCCTGCTTTGTCTTGCCTCATCATTGATGACTCCTTTCTCCTGATTAAGAATGTGCAAATATGAACAGTTAAAACAATGAAATATGACTGGAATGAATTAAAATGTAAAACATGTGAGTGATGGGCAATAATAATGAGAAATCTCAGTCATTATCTGTAATTTGTAAATGATGACCTCTGAAAATTGACACACAGTAATTTCAGTTTTGACCTAGTTGGTAGTTTGACTACAAAAATCTGTCCAATCTTCTTTTGTCCCATTGCTAATTTCCCTTGATTGAGAAACTTTACATTTCAGATGTTCGATTCCCTGTGAAATGGACCGCCCCTGAGGCAGCTCACTTCAGAAAATTCAGCATTAAATCAGATGTGTGGTCATTTGGTGTTCTCATGTATGAGATTATTACGTTTGGAAAAGTCCCGTACCCTGGTAAGTTTAATCATCATCATTGTGTGTGTGACAACATTGCCCCGGATTCTCAGTTGTTGTCGCTACTTGTTATTTAGGGTTACAGATTAACTTCTGTCTCCCTTTAAATCGTTGCCACCGGGACGGTGCCCGAACTTTCTGTCTGACTACTTATGACACACACCGACACCTACCTGTCTATAAGATAACGATCTTAAGACAGGTTAATCAAGAATCTTTATTGTAGATTCGGATTCTAGACAACAGACATTCAGATACTAGACAAACAGACGGAAATATTTTTATGAGAGTAATCTTGAGGACAGTCTCATCCTCCCACCAGAGTCTTGTCAGTACTATTGCGTGTAAGTGATGTAGGCACAGGTGGTAGGATAACATTCACCTGATCCTCCCCGAACTCTCTGAACTTCTCTGTACTTGAGCCAGATAAATATCAACATTCATTAGGCCACCAGTCACTTTTCACTGACCAGACTGCAATCTTTAACTTCAGATAGCTTGGTCATCTAGGCTTCTTCAGAGTACATCATGTTGATGGCCCAGTCTTCTTGTCTTTGGCACATCAATCATCAAAAAGGGAAAACGGGAGTGGTTCCTTTCATTTAGGAACTACTTTGCCACAGACTTTGATACGATAACTTCAAGAGGACCACAATTGTAGATCATTGTCTGGATCCCCAGAATTACATTTGATACAGCTTGAAGTAGACGTGGCCTCTCCATCTCAAGGGTAGACTATCGCCTGATTCAACAGGATCTTAGTTCTAGATCATTGTCTAAATCATAAGAGAATGCTTTGGCTACCACTAGAATTAGAGATGACCTCGCCATCTTGAAGATCTGCTGTGAATGTCATTTCTAGTCCTCTCCGGAAGTATGGTTAATTGACTCACGTGACTTCCTGAAAGTATCCGACATTCTCCAACGCAGTGATGACCACTCACTAACCCCCGAGATTTTCAGAAACTACGATTTTCTCATTATAGAAAGTTCTATACACATTCTGCAGTTACGTGATATTTCTCGAGACAGAGAAGATCACTAAACCTCGCTACAGAACTTCTCGAGAACCACGGGACAGTCATAAAGTGTCTTTGACGTGGAGAAATCCACACACACTTTAAATTATGCTTCACCCACCCAGCTGGGATTATATCATAGTGGGGAATAAGTTGACCCTTCTGATGTCCAGTTCCATTTTGTCATAATGTGTCATGATAATATGTGTGGGTGGTTAGGATTCACCATCTCATGCAATCACGAGATTCCCTAATCAGGCCTGTGTTCTTGTTCTGGTTATGCCATGTGGCCAAGCTCATCTTTGTCTTCTCCCGGCTCTTTTCCCATCAAGTTTGTCAGTTGTCACTAAGTTTTCAAGTTTATTTCTCCTCATAATGTGCCCATGTGTCTTATTTCTCTGATCAAGTAAGTGTAATGTGAGTGTTCTATTTATATGGATCTTCTTGCATTAAATTTGGATAACAAATGACTGACTCGCACCTTGCCGTCTTGACAGACGATAGTTTGTAACATGGAGTTATACCTCTTCAAAGCATAAAGCCTGGGCTGAATTTAGAGACCATGTGTTGCCATGCAGCATGCCATGCCGCATGATCCCTCTCTCAGCCTGTCTAGTTTACTCCAGAGAAAAGGTAACACCAATATACCCTGGAACAAGACAAGCTGCAGAAGCTGCTGGATCAGCAAAGCAATGCTATAACTGTCCGCCTGTCTGAGCTTTAATCCCAGATCAGTTGCCAACCAAAGCTTAGGGCCTGGTCTGCCCCGCCATGATTTTTAGCCTTTAGGTTGCATTTTCTCGCACAAGGATAATGCTTGTACCCTTCCAGTTGTGCTCTTCCACCCGAAGCCGTTGGCACAATGTAGGGTGCCAAATTTGGTGAGCACCGCCCAACATTCTTCTTCTTCTTCTTCTTCTTCTTCTTCTTCTTCTTCTTCTTCTTCTTCTTCTTCTTCTTCTTCTTCTTCTTCTTCTTCTTCTTCTGCGTTCATCCGGAGTTTTTTTCCGGACGTGATTGCGTTGTGCCTTTTTACAGCAGAGCTGCGCTCTTGCGCCGTTAGGCCGACACATCTGACTTCTGCAGGCATTTTGTTGACCGGGTTAACCTTCCCGGGGCCCGACATTCAGTGCTAACAGAAAACAGGTAGTGTCGTATGGTAGCACAGTCATATCTGACTAAAACCTGACTATAGGATAACAAATAGTGGTTATTAAATCACATATTACGAACTGCAGTAGCATGGTGGCTAATCTGCGGATCCTGTGGTCATGGCATTGAATTCACATCAAGATAGATTTGTACAATTGAACTTGGCTTTCAGGTCAGCCCAGATTAAAATGGGTACCAGGAAATGCCATGGGAAGTAAAAATTGTCAGCATGTTATTGACCCCATCATCCCCAAGTTCTGATTGGTTTATAAAAAGATGGAGCTAGCACCATATGCCTGATAACTTCAAGGCGTGTAAAAAGTGTCCTAAATTTGTTTACTTTTGAATTACATATT
The DNA here is from genome assembly GCA_014155875.1 of Cepaea nemoralis. NCBI lineage: Eukaryota > Metazoa > Mollusca > Gastropoda > Stylommatophora > Helicidae > Cepaea > Cepaea nemoralis. The sequence continues at coordinate 32,975 of JACEFZ010004414.1, read as the reverse complement.
ATTTAGCAAATTTCATTCATTCATTCATTGGCACCTTGCCGTCTTGACAGGCGATAGTTTGTTACATTGTGCTTCAAAAAGGCATAAGAACTACGACCCATGGCGGTAGCGAATCTGACTGATAAGGCCAATATGTGCTGTAAATGTTCGTCTACAGTGGATGCATGTGAACATATGGTCATTTTCACTGTCATGCAGCATCTTATGTCTCACACGCTCAGTGTGGGACTTATCTGCAATCATGTTCTCCTTTGTCTTTATTCCATTTCTGATATATGGCCTCCATGCAACATGTTCAGCGGCGACTTGCTCCCAATGTGCATTATCAGTGCCTGTATCATTTATTAATTATCTATTAACTGCCATAAGAAAATATTTTGCTTGTATTCATCTTTTGCCTTAAGCTTTGTGTGTTAGCCATGATGAGCTATTATGTCTCAGTGGTTTGTGTGCTTGCTTATCAATACAGTGGTCCTGGATTTAATCCTCAGGTTTAAACATCAGGTTGCATGGATTCACCATTACAACACTATTTATTATTTTTTTGTTCAGTTCAGGAACACACCTAGTTTTGTCTTATGCATCGGTTGGTTAATTTATCCTCATTATTTACAGCCCAATCTGGACAGGAAGTCCTGAGAATGGTGGAGAGAGGAGCAAGAATGGATAAACCTACAGGGGGACTTATAGAGGTGTCAGATTCATACTACAATATGATGCTAAAATGTTGGAACCAGAAACCAGAAGATAGGCCAACTTTTGAAGCCATTTTTGACTTTTTTGACAATTATTTCATAAACGTAGAGCCAAACTATAGAGAAATGGGTGATTGACAAATACTCCAATGCAGGAAAATAGTGATTTTAATGTGACTTAATGAAGACATTACTGTTTTTGGCAGTTTTACAAGACGTAAAGTTAGTGTTGTTAACTGGCCTGATTAAGAATTGTATTATTTCATATTTTTCTATTCGTTTTCTAACATGGATATATTCAGTACAGCAGCTGAATTCTTGATCCACATAGAAAGTTTTTAATTATACATCATTTCTAATTTATTTGTTTTGATGCTATCTCTTTCAGTGTTAAGTAGGTTGATCATATGTAGTTGTTTTTGTGTATAGTTTTCTAAGATCTTTCTAGGGTGAACAGTAATTTAACTTGACAACCCTGGTATTTCTTAAATATTCATTGCTTTTTGAATACAATTTCTGTTGAGTGTGTATGTATTGCTATGCCTTTCCTGTATTTTTAAATAATCAGTCATTGTCATGCATCTGAAATTAAACAATACGTCTATATGGTATTTGTATATACAAAAATTTGATAACTATATTTTGTTTATTGTTTCAATTTATACTTTGTGAAATCCTATCACTCCATGCCTTATTGCTATGGTATTAGCTATTTTTCTTGCAACAGTAAAAATCCCCAAGTCCCATATCTTACAGACCCAAGTGAAACAATCCCAGTTGAGGTGACCTGTTTCTGTATGCAGAAAGGGAGACATTTAGCATTCATAAAAAGCAAGAAAGGTCAAAAGCCAGGTGTTTACATAATATTTAACATTCTCTGAGTCACACAGGTAAGTTATAAATAAAATTAAACTGCCTTACAGGTGTGGAATGTAAACATAGTAAAAACCGTATAGGACAGCTTTGCAAAACACAATTATGGAAAACAAAGGATGTCATAGCAACAAGCCTTCATCAGCAAACAAACACAAGAAAAACAACACATAAATCATGGAGAGAACTCTACAGGCATAATAATAGAATGGGAAGAATGTGTGCTACATATCTCAGAATGTGAAAGGCATGGATAATAATGGTGGTAGTTTATATAGCCCATAGTGAGATTTGTGGTCGCATAGGGGAAGGGGATGGGTATGGTCCACAGACCAATTTAAAAGAGATCACAAAGCAAGCCTCTAATAGAGCTGTCTAAGATCTCTTTATATTATCTCAACATTTCACACTAGAAAGTGATGACATAAATAAAGTCTCATAGCCTTTGGTAATAATGTGTCTATTTTTGCACTGTGTGCGAGGGGGCTTCAAATGAAAACCTTAAAAGTGTGATAGAAATTACATTGTCTTGTAACCTGTCAATATTGTTGTTAAGGATGTCAAGAGTGTTCAGCACATGACATCATAATGCAGATGAACAAGGTGATGTCATAAGGACAGCTTAAAGATGGCCACCCCACTTTTGACATGCCCCAAAGAGGAACAGATTTCTGTTATCCGTTTTTTGATCAGTGAAGGGGTGAAACCTATAGAAATTCATCAGTGAATGAAGATCCAATATGGTGGTGCATTCCTGTCAATGCAGAAAGTGTATGAGTAGAGAAGGAAGTTTCAAAACTTTTCAGTCCTATGAAGAGATACATCAGGTTGTGCATGACTGGTTACACGTGCGACCAAGAGAATTTTTTTCTGCAGGAATCCAAGCACTTTATTGATACTGGAGGACTTGCATTGAATGCAGAGGTGATCACATTGAAAAACGATACATTTGTTCTTAACTTTTTCAGAATATATTCACCAAAAAAAAAAAAAAAATGCACACATTAAAAGTTTTCATTTGAAGCCCCCTCGTACAAGTGAACACTATTTGATTGCGCTTATTCCTGGCAAAAATGACAAATGTATATCGTTTGCAGGAGCTGTGGTGACATGGTTAGTGTGCTTGTCTGCCTGGACAGCAGTCTGGGTTCAATCCCCAACAGTAGCAGACTTGTTATTACATCCAGTACTGCTCTGGGGTCAACCAAGCCTCATAAAATGGGTAGTGATAATTTTCTGGGAAGAAACTATGGCAATAAAGGCAAATGGCCAACCTCTGTCTTTGTGTTGTGGCCTAGAAAATGTGACATCTAACCCTTCACACTCCTGGGACAGTATCTGTCATGAGACTACCTTGACCCTTGTATCTTTTACTGTTTGCTATTTACCTATGTTTGTTTTTTCTCACGTGACATTGAGTGTATAGGAGAATTCTGACCTGCAATAAAGTAGGCTAAAATTTAGTATATTTTGTAGAAACTAAAATTTAGTTTATTCCATTGTTACTGAATAAGCCATAGTTTGCCTGAATAGGGAACAGTCACTGGACTTTCATAATTACATGCTACCCTGCACTCTTGTAGGGTTGCTCTTCACCTAGGTTCATAGAAGTGTGCATTATTACCCTGGGATTACCACAAAGCTCTGCAATCTCACCTGTGCTATTCAGTATTTACACCTGCAAGATTGCAAACATTCGCTGGTTGTTGAAGGTGAGGACGAAGTGCCACGAAGTCGGTTCTTGACTCAACTCAGTTCAGCTGTTTTCAAGACAGTGTATGTGTTTAGGAGAATTCTGACTTGTTCAGCTGTAGTGAGATAAACTAGACTAAAATGTTGTTTATTTCATTGTGACTGAATAAACCATAGTTTTCCTAGACACTAAACTTGTGCAATGACATGACACTGTCAACTAAGCTTCTGTAATCACATGACGCTGTAGCAAATAGCTATTTTTGGATACGTGTACAAAATCATTTTATCTATAATAACTTGTATTCACATGAACACAGTGAAGTATCTCAGGTTAGTGTATTGATATGTCAGCATTCTATGTATTTCACATTTTGTCATAAATTTGTCATTATTTTGGTAACTTTTTTGATGTTTTATTTAATCCAAACAAATTGCCTGTTAATATGTTATAACACAGTTGGCTTAACCAGTATGTTACCAGTGCATTATTATAATAGCATTATTTTACACATTTTGTGTTGATAATGTTTATGATTTGTTTTACGTGAGTGATGTTTGTATGCTGTATTGAATCTGGGGTTATAGTAAGCTAGTGGACTGGCACAGTATACTAGTGTTAAGGCTCCAGCAGTGGCAGTTTTATTATTTTCTCAGCCGGTGGGGCTCAAGGGTTCCCTCAGCCTCACAAAATTGGTACCAAAGATGTTTCTGGAAAAGAAAGGAAGACTTAAGTTGTCCTGCATCCACTGATAGCTCACGAGACCAGTCCCTGCATCTGGGACAGTCTGACCAGGTGGGTTCCATTCTTGTGGATGACCTCTTTTGTCCTTTATTTCTCATTGGAGCACTTTGTGAACTAGAGTACCCTTAATCTGATATTTTACTGTCTCAGTCTTGCTGCGTGCATCATTTTAAGACTGAGTTGCCTCGAACTGGCATGGTTCATTGGCAGGTTACTCATTTTCACTTTTCCGAAGAAGAGCTAGTCAGCCCTAACACCCTTGGCTTGTAGTGTCGGAACGTGGACAGAAATCTGTTCATAACCTGATGCTGCGGGGCATAACATGGAAAGCAAAAAGACAGACAAAGAAAGAGGAAATGAACAACATCGAAGAAAGCATAACGCTTGATGGTGCCTGTGATTTCCTTTCTTCTTCTTCTACTGTTCACATTTAATGTATGAAAAATGGTATGTAAATTGTTTTCTTTGATCTATTACCTGTACTAACTGCAACAAAGTGGGAACATATTATGTGCATTGTTATTAACATTCATGTGAATTCCTACAGTATGTGAAGTTTCCACTATGTGAAAACTACTGTTTAATTTCTACCTACTTGTAGCAAAATTACTACAAATTTAGAAGTATCATTATAGATTTGAGCAGATGTGTGTTCAGAATAAGAAACCAAATAAAGAGAACACATTAGTAATGATGAATTAGGCTTTAAAAAAATGTGTATATTATGAGTCATTTACTGAAACAAATTCCGTTAACTGCAAAGCTTTATTGATGTAGATGCAGTTGTTGTTTTGATAATTTCTGAATGTAAACATAATAAAAAATATTGGAAATTGTTCTGTGAAACAGATATATTTTTATAGACATTTACTAAAATATATCTTTAAGCTCATATATTATTTTCTGTGTCAAATTATATCATTTTAAGTGTATTAACAGTGATTATTGCTGTCATTGTATATATATATATGTATTACACCAGGATATGCTTCTTATGCTTCTTATAATAATATAATAATGCTTCTTATTCTGTGCATTGTTTATGAATGTTCTTTATATATGTTGTATTTCTTCCTTTTTCTGTCTTAGAAATAATAGTTTTTTAAGATGGCAGTAACCTTGATAAACAATATCGCAGAAGTAACTTCAGTTACTCTCAGACCAAAGTGGGAGAAGTTTATGGCATTGACCTTGGCTCCCACATTGACCCAGCCTAAAATGGATACCAGGAAATGTCTTGGGAAGTGAAAGTGGCCAGTGAGCTACTGAACACATCACCCGCTGAGATCCGATTGGTCTGTACAAATATTGGTCTAGCACCATATACCCAATATGCCTTCAGGCGTGCAGAAGTGTCTTTGACTGTTATTATTTTATGGCAGTCTTTGCTTGTGTATTGCATTCAGCAGTTTGTTTATCTCTTCTAGAATATTTTCAGGCTCGCTTATGTTCATATTACTATAGCTCCACATCTCACGTGGTTTTATACATATCTCATCAATTAAAAAAACAATGGTGGCTCAGCAATGGTAGATTATTGATGGACTAATGTTTAAACTGTAAACTTTTGATGACTCTGCTATGATAGATGATTAATGGACAAATGTCTTAACCGTAACTTAATGATGGCTCAGCTAGTATAGATTATCCATGGATTAAGGTCTGAACTATAAGTTATTGATAGCTCAGTAATGTTAAATTATTGATGGACTAATGTTTAAAATAAGCTATTTATGGCTCAGATATTGATGTACTAATGTCCTAACTGTAACTTAATGATGGCACAGCTATGATAGATTATTGATGGACAAATGGCTGAATTTTTTGAGGCTATGGCATGGTTAACTTACGTTATTATCTGCTGTGAAATATACTGCCTCTTTAAAATCAGGTGACATTGTTATGTCATATCTTGTGTGAGAAATAACTATTAAATTTAGAAATATTGATTTCATTACTCCAGGTTTACCCCATTGGGCTCAGTTTCTCTACACTAGAATGACAAGCTGCCATTCGAGAGCATCGCACAAACTCCTTAGCTGCAACGATAACCCTGGGGCCTATGAAAAACAATTGAACTCATGAATGATGAAGTCTGAACATGAACCCATGACCTTTAGAATGTGAAACAGATAGCTTGACTACTTAGCCATAGATTGCTCGTGTTAAGATTCTTGTTGTCTTATTTTATTTTTTATAATACTCTTCGCTGATACCTTTTCAATGTGCCTTATGAATTTATGCATTGTAAGCCATGGCCAGCACAGTGGACTTAGTCCAGTCCGCAAAAGAGAATGGATCCAATAGTAGCCACATTTTTTGTCTCAATAGTATTGGTTGTGTACACTGCTGACACCTTGCTATCTTGACAGATGATGGTTTGTTACATTGTACTTAAAAAAAGACATTATAACTACAACCTATGGTGGTAGCTATTGTGACTGATTAGACGTGTAAATGTGCGTCCACAAAAAATGCATGCGACTACATGGTCATTACAACTATCACACACTGTGTGTAACCTATCTGCAATCATTTTCTCATTTGTCTTTATTCCATTCCTGATCTTTTCCCTTTATGCAATGCGATCAGCGGCGACTTGCTCTCAAGGTGCAATATCAATGCCTGTATCAATCATTTCCCACTTGACACATATTTTTACCATAGTACAGGCCGGCTCCTAGATCTTTTACTTATCTGTAATTCACCAATAAAAATGTCCTTTGTTATTCTACTGTTATCCATGCTCCTAATGTGTCTTATCCATCTAAGTCTACGAAGACTGAGCATGGAAACCATGACTCCACCCTATCTTTCCTATACTTTGGTATTGGTGATCTTATCTTGCCATCTTGCCACTTAATACCAAGTATTCTTTGCACACGCCACATATGAAAGCTGTTTAAACGTTTTTCTTGGTGTGAGTAAGTTGACCAGGCTTCACTGCCATAAAGAAGAGTACAAAGGATGCAGGTTTGATAGACAAGTACTTTTGTTTTGGCAGTAAGCTTCTTGTTCTCCCTGACTCTTTTTCTTAACCTGTTCATTGTTGTTGCTACCTTACTAATCCTTATGTTGATTTCCTGATCTAGGGATAAATAATTGTTTACCTCTGATCCTAGATATGTGAAATGGTCAACCATCTCCTCTCTGCATTGTCAATCAAGATTGATGGTGCCTAGTTTGCTCCTTGTGTCATTTATCTGCGTCTTCTTTTTGCTAATTTTTAAACTAAATTAGTAACAGGCATTGGAGAATGCACATAGGCGCTGTAATTCTTCCTCATATTGGGTCGTAATTGCAACATCATCCGCAAAAAAGCAACTCTCTAAGTACCCTCCTAATTTTAGTCTTGGCCTTCAATCTCTGAGCGCAGGTCAGCATGGCCGAATGGATAAGAACGCATGTTCTTAAACATCCGTGTGCTGGTGCTGAGATTTGGGGTTCAACCCCTACACCGGACAGTTTGACTAAAATGTTGACCTGTCGTCCTTGACTTGGGGATGTAAATTACAAGTACCTCTGAAGTCGGAGTGGGTTTGACTGATGGTGAGGGACATTGTTAATAGGGAAAGCTAATCCACACGCAAAATTCAGTCCAGCAGTACTGAAAGTAGTGTGTATGGACTACGTTTGAGTTCAAAGCGAGCTAGCCCCCCCCCCCCCCCCCCCCCCCCCCCCCCCCCCCCCCCCCCCCAAATAATCTCTGAGCATTGTAACTTTGAGTTAATGATATCTGAGTTCTTATGTTCCAGGTTGGAAGCCGTAGCTTCAGGTTTCAATTTTTATTTTTAGTGCCTGATGCATTGGTTTTTCCAGCCTACGATTTTGGTTTTGTCCTAGCTTCAAGCACCCACTGAAGCAGGCAGGCTGAAGTGGATGAACGCCCGATTGGCTGGGGGCTGCCCAGCTTGAGGCGGGTGGTAGCTGATCAGTGACACCTGTAAGTGTCTCCCACCATTAGAGGCAGTCTGTGGCGCTCCTGTCTACACCAGTTGACATTCAGCGCTGACAGATAGCTAGTACTATCTATTATTATGCAGTAGCTCAGTCATATCTGACCAAGACCAGACAGGTGTACACATGTGTACACATGCTTGCTATTTGCTATTTTCCGTCCACTTAACCACAATTAATTTCTGTTCCAGCAGCTTGAGGTTTGTTTTTATTTCAATAACCATGTTTCCTTACATTCCATAATACTGTCTTGAGAGGGAGAGGGGAGAGAACTTTGCATATATGAGGTTATTTCAAATTAAAATCTTAAAAGTGTGATAGAAATTACAATAACACTGCCATTGTCTTGTAACATGTTTAACACTCTTGACATTGTTAACAACAATATTGACAGGTTACAAGACAAAGGCAGGTTTATTGTAATTTCTATCACACTTTTAAGGTTTTCATTTGAAGCTGCCTCATATATACCAATGATATCAACAACCATGTTTTCTTACATTCCATGATACTTTCTTGAGAGGAAGGGGTAGAGAACCAATCCAATCCAATTTTTGGTACGAATACCCCCTTTCAGCCTTTAAGTTTTCGACTTGGCTATAATTGGAGTATTTATGGTGTAGCTTGTAGTTTGTCTTTCGTACTTTGGGCTGCTTGTTGTCAGCTTCCCGGCTTCTAATAGGTTGATTGTGTTCATTCCTTTCTTGTTAGGTTTTTCATGTCTAGCCAGAGTCGTGCACTAGTTAAGAGTAATTGTGGCCTGATCTCGTCCTATGGTGCTGTTTCCTTCAGGGAGCTTTACCAGTTGTCATCTCTCCTGGTGTTCCTCCTATTTCCCCATCTTGGGTTGCCTTAAAATCTTCTCGGTGTTCACCAGTTCGATCTTGGTTGTGAGCAATATCGTTCTTCATCTGCTGCATCTTCTTCTGTCTGTGTTCTTGCATCTTCTGGTTCGGTCTCGGCCTTGAGCAGGTCTACTATCCGTTCTAGAGTTGCTTCTGTCTTGTCTCTCACTTGATGTATGTTGATAGCTTTTCTTCAGTCTCAGCCTTTATTTATAGAATCCATCCGAGTGACATCCTGCTGAATCTTCTGCTGGACTTGCTTCAGTTCATCCAGTGATTCTGTTTGTGCTCTTTCTTTTTGTATTTACTTGAGAGTTTCTTCTGTCTTTTCTCTTTCATCTTGGATTTTTGATATAGTTTTTTCTGTCTCCGTCTTGATTGCAGCCATCCGAGTGACTTCCTGCTCAATCTTTTGCAGAACTTCCTTCAGTTCGTCCAGTAAGCGCTGCACGGCTGTTATCTGAGTCTCTTGTGTCTTGTCTTTTTCTTCCTCCATGCTGTTGAACTTTGATCGCAGGTCCTTCAGTTGGCCTTCCAGTTGCGCTTTGTCACTTTTTGTGAGTCAATTGGTGGCCTCATAAAGAGTCTCCTAGCCTCTTTATAGGGCAGGTTAGTTTTGATGGCAATCTTCATAGCTTCCTTGCTGTCTTGGTGGCAGGGGCAGCCGAGGTACCTGGGGAAGAGATCTTTGGGAGAGACATATATATATATATATATCCAAATGGAAACTTCCAGCCAAATTATATTGTATATTTATACAACAAACTATATTTACATATGCTTAATACTGTTGTATATGTTCTGTTATTTATGTAAAGTTGTCTAATACATTTTTTGTAAAAAGATGTGTTACTCATTAGTGGTTAGCACACGTGTCTGCCGACCTGATGGTCGTGTGTTCAATTCCACATCGAGACTGATTTGTACAAAAACTGACCTGGCCTCCCTGGTCAACCCAGTCTAAACTGGGAACCAGGAAATACCCTGGTTTAGTGGGATACTGACCACATCACACGTGGAGTTTGTACTGGTCTGATGGGATACTGACCACATCACACATAGAGTTTGTACTGGTCTGGTGGGATACTGATCACATCACACGTAGAGTTTGTACTAGTCTGGTGGGATACTGACCACATCACACGTGGAGTTTGTGCTGGTCTGGTGGGGTACTGAGCACATTTGTCATTCAGCAGATCTTTTTTCCTGTACAGTGAAAATATTTTCAGAAATGTAGAAGATGTAAATGGAATCAGCATTGGAGGACGAAACATCAATAACATTAGATATGCAGATGATACAGTATTGATTGCAGACAATGCACAAGATCTACAACAATTAGTAGACACAGTTGTTGTACACAGTGAGCAGCTGGGGTTAGAATTAAATTGTAAAAAGACACAGGTTATGGTCGTTGCTAGGAAGAACGAAGTACCACAATGTAATATACAAGTAAATGGGAATATTCTTCAACAAGTGAATTGATACAATTATCTCAGAACAGTCATAACATCTGATGGGAGATATCTTGAAGAGATTAGAACAAGAATCGCCATGGCGAAAGTAGTCTTTAGCAAGATGAAAAACATTCTGACCATTAAAAAGATGTCAATTGAAATGAGAAAAAGAGTGTTGAGGGGATACATAAAGCCTGTTCTTTTGTATGGATGTGAAACTTGGACAATGTGCAGTCAAGCTGAAAAACATCTGATGGCTGCAGAAATGTGGTTTCTGAGGAAAATGCAAAGAATACCATGGACAGATAGAAAAACCAATGACCAAGTACTACAGGAGGCAATTGAAACTCGTCAATTGATTAGAGAAATTAGACGTAGACAGTCAAAATTATTTGGACATGTTATGAGAAGAAATGGATTGGAGAACTTGGTGACAACTGGCAAGATCGAAGGGAACAGACCAAGAGGAAGACCGAGAGGAAAATACCTGGATGGCTTGGCCACATGGCATGGATGAGACAGGAACACTGAGCTTATCCACGACTCTGGTGATCGAGTGAAATGGCGAGTCATGACCGCCCACGCTTTCCGGCATGGCATATGATTGATTGATTGAGATTTTTTGTGTATATTTTTGTTACAAGTTTTTACAACTGGTCTGAATAATACAAATTTTTATATGAGTAATTAGTGTTTGTTGATTTGTGTGTATATTTTTCTTACAAGGTATTTCAACAATCAGTGTGTGTTGGTTATGTTTACTATCTTTGCTGTGTTACTATATGGTACATGGGATCTGCTGTGCTGACGTAGTCGTTAGACACTGGCCTGCTGGTCCGGTGGTCATGGGATCTGCTGTGCTGACGTAGTCGTTAGACACTGGCCTGCTGGTCCGGTGGTCATGGGATCTGCTGTGCTGGCATAGTGGTTAGACACTGGCCTGCTGGTCCGGTGGTCATGGGATCTGCTGTGCTGGCGTAGTCGTTAGACACTGGTCTGCTGGTCCAGTGGTCATGGGATCTGCTGTGCTGGCGTAGTGGTTAGACACTGGCCTGCTGGTCCAGTGGTCATGGGATCTGCTGATAGTGGTTAGACACTGGTCTGCTGGTCTAGTGGTCATGGGATCTGCTGTGCTGGCGTAGTGGTTAGACACTGGCCTGCTGGTCTGGTGGTCATGGGATCTGCTGTGCTGGCATAATGGTTAGACACTGGCCTGCTGGTCCGGTGGTCATGGGATCTGCTGTGCTGGCGTAGTCGTTAGACACTGGCCTGCTGGTCCGGTGGTCATGGGATCTGCTGTGCTGGCGTAGTCGTTAGACACTGGTCTGCTGGTCCGGTGGTCATGGGATCTGCTGTGCTGGCATAGTGGTTAGACACTGGCCTGCTGGTCCGGTGGTCATGGGATCTGCTGTGCTGGCATAGTGGTTAGACACTGGCCTGCTGGTCCGGTGGTCATGGGATCTGCTGTGCTGGCGTAGTGGTTAGACACTGGCCTGCTGGTCCGGAGGTCATGGATTAGATTTGCATCGGGGTAGATTAAGATTTAAAATATGGACCTGGACTCCCAGGTTGATCCAGCCTAAAATGGGTAGGGAGAAATGTCTGGGGAAGTCAAGGCCATTGGTTAAGTTAATACTGACCACATGACCCTCTGAGTGCCGATTGGTGAAATACTGGACTAACAATATATGTAATCTGACTTCACTTACCATATGGGATGAGAGTTTCACAAGTGAAGGTAGACAAAGACTCACGTCAGATACTGTCATCAGTCTGTGTTTCATCATCATCATCATTATCAAGTGCCATGCCAGCTGGCATGGGCGTTCATGTCTCTCCACAGATCTCGGTATTTGGTGTTCTGGGTCAACTCTGCTGCTGATATTTCTCCTTGCCACCATCTCAATCCTTTCAGCACCATTTCTCTTGGTCAGCTTTTGCCTCTCTTCCCCTCGATCTTTCCAGTCATTGGGATGTTCTCCAATGCCTCTCTTCTCATCACATGACCTAAGAAAGCTGTTTGTGTCTTTCTTATTGTTGTATATAAGTTTTAGTTTCATTAGCCTCTTTCAGACAATCGTCATAAGTTACTCTGGCAGTTCAAGGAATTTGCAACATTCGTCTTAGGAACCACATCTCTGTTGCTTCCAAGGTCTTCCTAATTTGTTCATTTACATTTCATGATTCACTGCCATATAGCAAAACAGATTCTTTATAGAACTTCAGCATTCTCTTTCTTACCTTCAATGATAGTGACTTATTGTATAAGATACTTTTCATTTTCTGAAATTCAGCTTTTGCTTGCCCTATTCTGCTCTTAATCTCTGTTGTGCACCTTCTGTCTGATGTTATAAATGCTCCTAGGTATTTAAAATTATCCACTTGGTTAAGAATTTTCCTTTATATTTCCATTTCACATTTTGGTGACACATTTTTCTTTGATATCACCATTGTTACTACTTTCTTGATATTCAAGGAGAGTCCATTCTTTGCACCCTCCATTACTACAATAACCCTGATTGGCAGCCATATATTTTATGCTAAGACATAGTGAACTCCATTCCCTTCCTTATCGCCATGTCATAAGTAAACAATAGGTAAAGAGTTTGTTTTATATGCTTTAAGCCAGTGGTTCCCAAGCTTTGTAAGCCGAGGGCCATATTTACTATTTTCGTTAGTTAAGCGGGCCACAACGTTATAAAATTATAAAAGTTGTGCAATATCATTCTTACCTTTCTTAACTTTCGTCACCAAAATTCTAAAACAGTAAAGGTAGTCAGTGTCAGTACTACACTGCGGTCATTTTTTGGTTTAAAATCAAAAGTTCATTTAACAATAAATCTTAAATCAATTTCGAAAATCACTATTAATGTAATTAATTTACAATTGTAACTGTTCTTCATACAAGGCGATCGGAGCGACTGCAACAACTATAGGGGTATCTCACTTCTGTGTATTGTTGGAAAAGTATTTGCCAGAATTGTTCTGCGCAGACTTCAAGTCCTAGGAGATCAAGTCTACCACGAATCACAGTGTGGCTTTTGACAGAACCGGTCTATCATTGATATGATATTCTCATTGCGACAAATGCAAGAAAAATGCCGTGAACAGAATCAACCACTGTTTATTGCCTTCATCGACCACACAAAGGCATTTGATTTGGTCAGTTGTGAGGGTCTATTCAAGGCACTAAAGAAGATTGGCTGCCCACCAACTCTTCTGTCCATTGTGGAATCGATCCAGTCCAGCACAGGCATGAAGGGTATAATCAAGTTTGATGGTGCAACTACTTTGAACTACTGAAGAGTTTGAAATCAAGAGTGGAGTTAAGCAAGGTTGTGTACTAGCTCCCCACCTCTTTGGAATATACTTTTCACTTCTACTGAAATATGCCTTTCGTGATCAGGATGGTGGTATATACATCCACTCATGCTGAGATGGCGGCCTCTACAATGCTCAGAGATTGAAGGCCAAGACCAAAATTAGGAGGGTACTGATCAGAGAGTTGCTTATTGCAGATGATGCTGCAGTTACGACCCACTCTGAGGAAGAATTGCAATGTCTACTATCTGCATTATCCAATGCTTGTTCTGAATTTGGTTTAACAATTAGCAAAAAGAAGACACAGATTATGTCACAAGGTGCACATGGGGTACCATCAATCTTTATTGACGACGCCGAACTAGAGATGGTAGACCATTTTACATATCTAGGATCAGTGGTAAATAGTAAATTATCCCTAGATCAGGAAATCAACATCCGGATTGGTAAGGCAGCAACAACAATGAACGGTTAAGAAAAAGAGTCTGGGAGAACAGGAAGCTTACTGCCAAAACAAAAGTCCTTGTCTATCAAGCCTGTGTCCTTAGTACTCTTCTTTATGGCAGTGAAACCTGGACAACTTACTCACACCAAGAGAAACGTTTAAACAGCTTTCATATGCGGTGTCTGCGAAGAATTCTTGGTATTAAGTGGCAAGACAAAATCACAAATACTGAAGTATTGGAAAGATCAGGTTGTGTGACGGTTTATTCCATGCTCAGTCTTCGTAGACTTAGATGGATATGACATCTTAGGAGGATGGATGATGGTAGAATACCAAAGGACATCTTTTTTGGTGAATTACAGATGGGTAAGAGATCTCAGGGTCGGCCTCTACTACGATACAAAGATGTGTGTAAGTGGGACATGATTGATACAGGCATTGATAATGCACAGTGGGAGCAAGTCGCCGCTGAACGTGTTGCATGGAGGGCAAAGATCAGAAATGGAATAAAGACAAAGGAGAAAATTATTGCAGATAAGTCACACACCGAGCGTGTGAGACGTAAGATGGTGCATGATGGTGGAAATGACCACGTGTTCACATGCACCCACTGTGAACGAACATTTACAGCGTGAATTGGCCTTATCAGTCACATTCGCTACCGCCATAGGTAAAAGTTATTATGCCTTTTTAAAGCACAAACTATCGTCTGTCAAGATGGCAAGGTGCCAATGAATGTTCTTCATAACCAGTTACTTAAGTTCAGTTGCCAGTTTATCAATCTCTGGGCACAGATCTGCAGTGCCCAAAGTCATAAGCGCAGCTAGGTTAGTGTTGGTGAGTCTGGAACGTTGCTTTTTTTTTTTTTAACGATCATTGCGGAAAATGACTGCTCGCATCTGTAAGTCGATCCAAAACTACAAATGTATCTCTTGGCGAATGAACGCAAGTGTTCAAATTGTTTGCCAGGCAATAGTCACCAGAATGAAATCATATGATCAGCTGAAGGTGAAGCAGGCAGCTCCAGAAATTTACATCTCAGTGCAGAACTGCATTTCAAGTCAATTATTTCGTGCTGAAGGTTTTGCTGTAATTAACAGAACTTGGCATCAGGAACTAGGAATGGATTTATGAAGAGGGCAACATTATCCTCCTCTATTGTAAACTCTTGAAATCTCGACTGAAACGAGGCCTCGCGTGCCACTTTCTGACAGCTGGCGGGCCACAAGTGGCCCGCGGGCCATGGTTTGGGAACCTCTGCTTTAAGCGAACTAGGGCTTAGGCTATGACATAATGAGCCATGGTTCTTCATTCCCTTCCTCATCACCATTTTCCCCCAAAACTTACCAGAAAATACTGAAAATTATTATGTACCTGTTTTATAAAGCAGGGTCGACTTCATAGACGTGCTGGTCAGAAAAAAAGAATTGTGACATTGCTGAGGGTTGAACTCAGACCACTATCCTGGTAAGCAAGCAAACATGAGTGTTGCAGTATTGTTAAATTTCCCATCAGGGATGCATTTGTTTAAAGACCACATTGCTCTGTGATCAACTCAGCCTCATACTTCTTGGTTCACCTTCAGACTTCAATATGAATAAATCCAAAGAAAATCGCAGCTACTCTGAGCATTTTGCCAACCCCATAGAGATTCGTCTAAAATGAAACGGGTGTAGGCCAAAATACTTTCCTCTGTTTCGCATATGTTGAACACTCCTGCAATAAATATTTGGCTGTCATTTTACCAGTTCCACCCCTACATTCATCAGTTTCTCCTATCCTTAGGAGAGTATGGCATATGAGGCTACAACCTCCAGCATGAGAATGGAGGTGGAAGCAGTCACAGCAGTATTCCATTGGTTAGAGGAGACCATGGCAACATACATTGTCTTCACACGGACTCGAGAAGTATGCTTAGTGAACTGGAGAAAGAAAAGATAGGCTGGCAGGGAATGCACCTCTTGGCGGTCGATTACATATGGACAAAATAGAGGTGGCCGTGCGTCTGTGGGTCCAAGTGGGGAAGGTGGAGGAACAGATTGAGAAACTGCATATGGAAAGGATGAGATTGTGGGAGATTGGCAGGGGTTCTGGTAGAATCTCGAAACAGAGGGAAGATCAGGAGAACTTTCAACAGATAGCGGTGGGAACGATTAGTAGTGTGACTCTTTGCTGGCTGTTGAATGAGGGACGGAGCGCATATGGGAATATCCTGAGTTCAGTCATGCTGGTTCTTAGCTCAACTCAACTCAACAACAACTCCTATTCTTAGTTTATTAAATAACTGGTATTTCAGCCTGTTATAGGCTATAACAAGCTGCAATAAGGATTGATATTGAAGTGGGACAGTATCAGCCAATTAAGAGAGGTGTTAGGCAGGGATGTGTGATGTCTCCAGATCTTTTTTCCCTATACAGTGAAAATATTTTCAGAAATGTAGAGGATATAAATGGAATCAGCATTGGAGGACGAAACATCAATAACATTAGATATGCAGATGATACAGTATTAATTGCAGACAATGCGCAGGACCTGCAACAATTAGTAGATGCGGTTGTTGTACACAGTGAGCAACTGGGGTTAGAATTAAATTGTAAAAAGACTCAGGTTATGGTCGTCAGTAGGAAGGAAGAAGTGCCACAATGTAATATACGAGTAAATGGAAATATTCTTCAACAAGTGAATCGGTACAATTATCTTGGAACAGTTATAACATCTGATGGGAGATGCCTTGAAGAGATTAGAACAAGAATCGCCATGGCGAAAGTAGCCTTTAGCAAGATGAAAAACATTCTGACCAATAAAAAGATGTCAATTGAAACGAGAAAAAGAGTGTTGAAGGGATACATAGAGCCTGTTCTTTTGTATGGATGTGAAACTTGGACAATGAGCAGTCAAGCTGAAAAGCATCTGATATCTGCAGAAATGTGGTTTCTGAGGAAAATGCAAAGAATACCATGGACAGACAGAAAAACCAATGACCAAGTACTACAGGAGACAAATGAACATCGTAGACTGATTAGAGAAATTAGACGTAGACAGTCAAAATTTTTTGGACATGTTATGAGAAGAAATGGGTTGGAGAACTTAGTGACAACTGGCAAGATCGAGGGGAACAGACCAAGAGGAAGACCGAGAGGAAAATACCTGGATGGCTTGGCCACATGGCATGGACGACACAGGAACACTGAGCTGATCCATGACACTGGTGATCGAGTGAAATGGCGAGTCATGACCGCCCACGCTTTCCGGCATTGCACATGATTGATTGATTGATTGATAGCCTATGTGGAGTCTGAAGATTAGAACCTCGTACAATCATCAATGGATACAGGGACATTTTCTGGGTGGAAAGGCAACTGACGTATTACTGACTACATGACCCACAGAGTGCTGCTGGGTCCAACAACTACATGACCCACAGAGTGCTCCTGGGTCCACCCATAGAGTGCTGGTGAGTCCAACAACTACATGACCCACAGAGTGCTGCTGGGTCCACCCATAGAGTGCTGCTGGGTTCAACAACTACATGACCCACAGAGTGCTGATTGGTCCAACAACAATATGGGCCTAACACCATATACCAAATGTACCACTGCAGCATAAGAATAATGATGGAGCCCTTTGCTTTTTGTTTACCATGGAATATTGAAATATAAGGAGAAAATAGTATCTGCCTGCACGGCGAGGAACCACCAGTCTGCACACCAATAAGCCAGACATGGGACAACGGAATACTCACGTAAACCTCAGTCCGGTATGACATCACACTGATGTTGGACAACAGGATGTCTCTATCCGACATACATGACTTAACGCTGGGGTTCACAGCCAGCGAACGAAAGCAAGCATACGGAGAAAATCACAAGTTGTGCCCTGACATGAAGGAAATGTCACCAGTAAAAATTAGGTAAAGGGCCGTGTTACATGATTCGGGCGTACTAGGTATCTGGTGCTTGACCCATATTTATATATTCCAAGCGGCACTCGGTCAGTGATATGGCCATTATCACGTCAGACCACCAGTCTGCACAGGGCCGGATTTAGACTTAATAAGGCCCTAAGCTATTTGAAATATGGGGCCCTTTATAAGTCCAGATATTCTATGTCAGTGACAAATATGATTTTCGGATACCTAGAGGGTTAAACTGAAATACAATTAAGAAGTATATTGACAGTGAAATAATAAATCTTTAACTTAAAATCATTTTTATTCATAAGAAACTATGAAAAAATAGTCAGAAAATTAAAGGGAGAGAATCTAATGCATATAGCATTGCATTCTGTTATATTTACCCAAGAGAAATAACTCGCAATAGAGCACCAGAAAAGTTTCTTTTCCCTACTGACAATCAATCAATCAATCAATCATGTGCCATGCCGGAAAGCGTGGGCGGTCATGATTCGCCATTTCACTCGATCACCAGAGTCGTGGATCAGCTCAGTGTTCCTGTCTCGTCCATGCCATGTGGCCAAGCCATCCAGGTATTTTCCTCTCGGTCTGACAAAGAACATTTAATATATAGATAGACCGCTCATACGTTTTGATTAGCCTGTAGCATAGCATGCAAGGGCATCTGAGGTTTGCGACAAATTTAATTTGTTGAGTAATAAACTATATGCAGTCATTTCATAAACACTCAGCGAATCTTACTGCATCTAAAGTTTAAGTAAGATTTTCACATATTAGAATCATACTTACCTGGCACGGGAGCTACCATGATCAATAAGGTGGTGCTCCCAGGTTGAGGCCCTTCCATTGCACTTCGGTTGGGTTGACGCCTGCGATCACCCCAAATGTGGGTGACTCGAGTGCGTAATTTTTTCGTAAGGGGGACTGCGTTCGCGCTATCCCCTCAACATGAAAGGAAAGCGCAATAGAATTTGGGATTGCCGATTGTTTATGTCATACACGCACATTTTATTTCACACGTGTCCAGTCCGCAAGGAAACTTGAAGTCAAGGTCTATGTTTCCACTTCATCATGTAGCGGGCTTGAATACACGTGACATTCAACATGCCTCAATTTCTGTTTTAGTGATATTTATTTAAACACAAGTATTTATTACTTGTTATTTGATGTACACTTTCAGCAGTTCAATTCGTTTGTGTGATTTTCGTGCCACATGTGCCCTTTTCTGTCATTATTTTGACAAGGTGGGAGCAATCTGGTACATGTTCCAAATTTACATACATTTCAATCGTTGAGCTTTTTTACCTATCAGAGGAAATCGATTCATTTACGTGTTGATTTATAAACCTTATCGTTCGTTTTAATATTTACCGAATCCGCAAACTGTCTGTCAAACGAAGATAACTTGTACAGCCAAGCTCTCGCATAAACTATTTGAAGGCAATTACATTCATTGGCACCTTTCCGTCTTGACAGACGATAGTTTGGTACATTGTGCTTCAAAAAGGCCTAATAACTATGACCCATGGCGGTGGCGAGTGTGGCTGGTAAGGCCAATTCTTGCTGCAAATGTTTGCCCACAGTAAATGCATGTGAAAACATGGTCATTTCCACCATTGTGCACCATCTTACGTCTCTCACGCTCTGTGTGTGCTTTATCTGCAATCATTTTCTCCTTTGTCTTTATTCCATTTCTGATAGTTGCCCTCCATGCTATACGTTCAGCGGCGACGTGCTCCCAATGTGCATTATCAATGCCTGTATCAATCATGTCCCGCTTACACACATCTTTGTATCGTAGTAGAGGCCGACCCTGAGATCTCCTACCCGTCTGTAATTCACCAAAAAAGATGTCCTTTGGTATTCTACCATCATCCCTCCTCCTAAGATGTCATATCCATCTAAGTCTACGAAGACTGAGCATAGAATACACCGTCACACAACCTGATCTTTCCAATACTTCAGTATTTGTGATTTTGTCTTGCCACTTAATACCAAATATTCTTCGCAGACACCGCATATGAAAGTTGTTTAAACGTTTCTCTTGGCGTGAGTAAGTTGTCCAGGTTTCACTGCCATAAAGAAGAGTACTAAGGACACAGGCTTGACAGACAGGGCCTTTTGTTTTGGCAGTAAGCTTCCTGTTCTCCCAGACTCTTTTTGCTAACATTTTCATTGTTGTTGCTGCCTTACCAATCCGGGTGTTGATTTCCTGATCGAGGGATAATTTGCTATTTACCTCTGATCCTAGATATGTAAAATGGTCTACCATCTCTAGTTCGGCGTCGTCAATAAAGATTGATGGTACCCCATGTGCACCTTGTGACATAATCTGTGTCTTCTTTTTGCTAATTGTTAAACCAAATTCAGAACAAGCATTGGATAATGCAGATAGTAGACGTTGCAATTCTTCCTCAGAGTAGGTCGTAACTGCAGCATCATCTGCAAAAAGCAACTCTCTGATCAGTACCCTCCTAATTTTGGTCTTGGCCTTCAATCTTTGAGCATTGTAAAGGCCGCCATCTGAGCGTGAGTGAATGTATATACCACCATCCTGATCACGAAAGGCATATTTCAGTAGAAGTGAAAAGTATATTCCAAAGAGGTGGGGAGCTAGTACACAACCTTGCTTAACTCCACTCTTGATTTTAAATTCTTCAGAAGTTGCACCATCAAACTTGATTATACCCTTCATGCCTGTGTGGAATGATTCCACAATGGACAGAAGAGTTTGTGGGCAGCCAATCTTCTTTAGTGCCTTGAATAGACCCTCACGACTGACCAAATCAAATGCCTTTGTGAGGTCGATGAAGGCAATAAACAGTGGTTGATTCTGTTCACGGCATTTTTCTTGCATTTGTCACAATGAGAATATCATATCAATGGTAGACCGGTTCTGTCGAAAGCCACAATGTGATTCGGGGTAGACTTGATCTCCTAGGACTTGAAGTCTGCGCAGAACAATTCTGGCAAATACTTTTCCAACAATACACAGAAGTGAGATACCCCTATAGTTGTTGCAGTCACTCCGATCGCCCTTGTTCTTGTACAGTGTTATGATGCTTGAATCTTTGAAATCCTGTGGGACTTGTCCTTCTTGCCAGCATAGCTCTATTAGCTGGTGGATCTGTAGAGTGAGTGTGTCTTGCCCACTCCTTATAACCTCTATTGGAATCCCATCCTTACCTGGAGCCTTGCAGTAGTGTATATGTACAAAAGCCGCTCGTTTTGAGGTGCACATTGCTTTTGCACCTCAAAGGGCGATAACTCCGGGTTTTTAATGTCCACCTCAAAGGGCGATAACTCTCCGGGTTTTTTTAATTTCCTCCGCAAAGGGCGATAACTCGTTTTTTTAATAGGCGTGGTCCGAGTAGGTGTGGTCTAGTGACGGTAGGTATGTGTACAACATAAAAAATACAACAATAAAGAAAACAAACGAATCAAGTAAGGTATATGTTTTTATTAAACCATGTATAGACAATACAATGCATATTAAATAAGTAGCGGCATAGTGGAAAAGTCTGGAAGGTAGTACCGGGGAGTTATACGTCGTCAAGTGTGGGAACATCTCCAGCGGGTGTGACGGTGGTCGGTTCATAACAGACGTGGAGGGGTGCATATGGAAAAGTCATTAAGTAACGGGTTGTAAAAACATTGGTGAGTGGTGTGTTAAAATATGTTGAACTGTTAGCGCATTGGTGGTGTACATTAGTACGAATAAAAGGAATAGGTGCGGTGGGGATAGTAGTGGGTATGGGTTAGTGAAATTAGTTGATAAGGGTGGTTATTAGTGCTATGTAGATGTTCATAGTACCTTATTCACTAACATCACACGTGTTACAAATGAAACCTTGAAAGCTAAAGAGCGTTGATTGCAGTGGATATGGTGTAGTGTCATTCGGTGGTAATGGGTGGGTACCAGGTATTAGTGGTCAAGTAGAGGTCAACCAGTGGTCAAGTGGTGTTCAAGTGAGGAAATTTTAGGGAAAAGTGGTTGTAATGATATGGTGATGATTAAAGGGTGATAAATTAGTGGTCAAATAGTGGTCAAGTGAGGAAATTTTAGGGAAAAGTGGTTGTAATGATATAGTGAGGCTTAAAGGGTGGTAAATTAGTGGTCAAGCAGTGGTCAAGTGAGGAAAATTTAGGGGAAAAGTAGTTGTAATGATATGGTGATGATTAAAGGATGGTAAATTAGTGGTCAAGCAGTGGTCAGGTAGTGGTCAAGTGGTAATCAAGTGAGGAAAATGTTAGGTGAAAGTGGTTGTAATGCTATTGTGACGATCAAGAGGTGGTCAAGCGGTGTTCAAATAGTATGGTACGCGTAGTGAAACGGTGATGGTAAAATAAGTAATGACATGGTCAAATAGTAGTCAAGTAGTGGTCAAGTAGTGGTCAAATGGTCGAGTGATCACTTAAAATGTAGAGGAAAGTACGTGTAGTGAAACGGTGTTGGTTAAAGTGATCGATGAGGTGGTCAAATAATGGTCAAGTAGTGGTCAAGTGGTCGAATGATCACTTAAATTGTAGGGTATGGTACGTGTAGTGACATGGTGATGGTTAAAGTGATCGATGACATGATCAAGTCGTTATGCCGGCTGCTAAGTTCAGAAAGTAGTGTCCTTAGTATTGGTAATTTCCCTGACAGGAGCGCCTCGAGCACTGATTTTGTATTGATCAATAGCACCTAGTGGGACAGTCGACACACATGGACAATAGTTACATCCGCTCAAAGATGGCGTCGCACCCTATCACACATGGGTAATTGCTACAACCAAAATACGTCTCATTCACTAAAACTAGTCAAATATGGCGTCACAGCCGGTCACAGGGGTAATGGAACATCTGAGACACGTGGTTAAGAGGGAAACTATAGAAAAAGGGTGTCCTATCGGTTGTCGAGTCAGGGAACCTAACGTATGATGATCACTGTGTATAGGAATGAATACACTGCATCATCAACACTGCATCATCAACACTGCATCCGAAGGGTAAAATGGTCACCCCCTTCTCTCTTTTCTATAACCGTGTAGTCCTAGTGTTATCCGGTTACACCAAAGGACACCCGGGCATCAACACAACAAACTGCCCCGATTCAATCTTAGGCAATGCACGTAACATGACAGGTCACATGTCCGCCGTCATAACCAGCGACGTTATCACGTATCAAATTAGACATCCACACTTTCATGTCCTTTCTATGTGGTCATAGTGTCTTTACATCTTTCTCCAGAAAGCCATTTCCAAGACCAATATATGTTTTTTCGGTGTACCTGCTCAGTGCCACACTTCACAACCAGACAAAAGTACACCTTCTATGTACCACTTCAACCGTCAAATAAGAAAATATGTTAGACAAAATATTAAAATTATTGGTCAAATACAGAAATATCTCGTCCAAACTTATAAAAAGTACGAACATTTGTTAACCTATTGGGAAAAATATCAATCAAGTAGGAAAATTTGTTAGTCAAATAGAAAAAATAATATTGACCACGTAACGATATATCTTGTCCACACTTATGAAAAGTAGTGAAATTTGTTAGTCAAATGAGAAAAAAAAAAAGATTGACCAAGTAACGAAATACCCCCACCAAACTTATGAAAAGTACGAAACTTTGTTAAGCAAGTATGAAAATGTATCGACCAAACAGAGAAATATATCACCCAAACTTATAAAAAGTAGGAACATATGTTAACCAAATGGAAAATATCTTGGCCAAATAGGAAAATTTGTTAGCCAAATGGGGAAAATATTGTCCAAGTAACGAAATACATCGTTCAAACCTACGAAAAGTAGGAAACTTTGTTAATTAAATGTGAAAATTTTGGCCAAATTTCAACCAAACTTATAAATATTTCAACTAAACTTATCACAAAAAAGTAGGAACATTTGGCAACCAAACGGGAAAAAGGTCGGCCAAATACAGAAATATCGCAACCAAACTTATAAAAAGAAGGAAAATATTGACCAAGTAACGAAATATCTCGTCGAAACTTATAAAAATATAGGAAACTTTGTTAACCAAATGTGAAAAAACAAAACAAATATTGATCAAGTAAAGAAATAACTCCTCCAAATTTATGAAAAGTACGAAACCTTGGTACCCAAATGCGACAAATGTAGGTCAAATACTGAAATATTTCGAACAAACTTATGAAAGGTAGAAAATTGTCTTAACCAACTGGGGTAAATATTGCTCAAACTAAGAAACATGTCGACCGAAGTAGGAAATTACGTGAACCAAAGTAATAAAATTGTTGGCCAAATAGGAAAAAGTATCGGTCAAACTTATAGATGTCTCGTTTAAACTTATAACATGTATGAAAATTTGTTAGGTAAAGGTGAAAAATATTGGCCAAGTAATGAAATATCGCAGCCGAACTTATAAAATGTACGAATTAACCAAAGGCGAAAAGGCCAAAATACGAAATGTCTCGGCCAAGCTTATAAAAATCTAGGAAAAAATATTGCAACTAAAATATTGATCAAAAGGTATAAATCCAAACATTATAAAAAATAGCCAAATGTGAAAAATATCGTCCAAAGACAGAAATATTTCAACTAAACTTATAAATAAGTCAACAAAACTTGTGAAATTTTTTGGTCAAGTACAGAAATAGCTATGGAAAAAGTATGTCCACAAAACTAAGAAAAAAAATGTAACTTCTGTAGTCAAATGTGTCTTGAAGTTTTATCTGAAAAGACATTTCACAATACATAATCAGCACCACTTTCCTTGTTTTACGTTACCGAAGGCCTTCACCGTATCTGGTACAGAAACCCTTATACATCACTCATCTCTCCACACTCTTGGTTTCTTTCTAATACAAAGTGGTCACATCACCGAGAACTTCAAACCTCCATTATACACGTACTCCATTGAAACACCCAGGACAATTAACAACATGTATGGCCATGTAATCTGTGAGTCCATCGGGGATAGTTCATCCGAGTATTCGCCACCAAAGATCCATTTCCCATGGCTGACATCTTCAACTTGCTATACCACATCTTATTCTAACATATACTTTACATGAAATTTGACAAATTTGGGGATCTATTAAAGAATACGTAATGAGATACACAAAGACACCAAGAACATATCAGACAAAACAACTCCCAAACCAGACTTAGAACTAAAACTTAAACCATATCAGATGAACCACCCAACAAGTACTACTAGAACTCAAAACATAACGATATTAAGGAAATGCATACTTACACTTTGTCAGACATTGGATTTAAATCCCCTACTACTAACATAGCACCGGTGTCGAATTCCCGTTTCACAAAAACACCCTCTTGTCAGTTGTTAGTGAAAAACATTACACCAGTCCAGAATTGTGACTCGTAGAATCTACACTCACACAGAATCTATTAAAGAATACGTAATGAGATACACCAAGACAACAAGAACATATCATACAAAACAATTCACAAACTAAAACTTAAACCATATCAGATGAACCACCCAACAAGTACTACTAGAACTCAAAACATAACGATATTAAGGAAACGCATACTAGTTTATTTCTGTTTATAACTGTTTTAATATGGCAGAGAGAAACATGGTAATTAGACTATATCTGCCTTCTTCACTGCTGTCCTTTGTTCGATGACTTTTCTTCTGTGCTTGTCCTTCAGGACTGGATTCAAAAATTTTTTTCAAGTCTTGTACACGCCTTTCAAAATGCTCACGTTCTCTGATTACATGGTGCCAGTTACCATTGCGTTCTTCGGTGCCAACAGTATGGACTGTCTAGAAGTGAGGTTCTGGTGCAAAATTAACCTGTGGAGGTAAATAAAACACATTGAAACTTATAAGACGGCCACACATACTACTTCACTAAAGAAAAAACAGTAAAAAAAAATCATGATGAGAAGTGGTAAAAGGCATCAAAAACAGACTGTCGACATTCTATTGGTCACGTCTTGAGAAAAGGTAAAGGTATAGTCACTGATGGTTTGTAGTATAGAGAGATGTACATAGAAAACATGTATAGCAGCTAGGTCTTCTGTATTAGACATGTTTACAAAAATACACATGTGAATTATGATCATTACTACCCATACACACCTTATTCGTTGATGACGAACACCTTCGGACACCGATGTCATATATTTTTGAAGGGAGTGGGAGATCACTGTAGTGCATGCCCCATTTCTAACAAAAGAAGTAGAGCCCCATCCTCTTCTATCTTCAATAACCCCAGAATATGAACCTTGAGTTATCTGCAGGCCTCGTTCTATTAAGTAGTCTAGGAGATATAGATTATGGCCCTGGTGAGAATAATGATTACTAACTGGGATTCTGCCCCTTCTCCAAGGATTATGTAGCTCTGGAGCCCCCTTTTTTTGGTTATCAAATCTGAGGAAAGTCTGGAGAATTTTCTCGGCCTGATTTAGATGAAGAAAACATGGATATTGAGCAGTTGATAGATCTAGAGTCTTCTCTCCCCCATTTTAGTAAGTCATTATGAGTGGATTTATTTTTAAACAATCAAACACATAATCAATCACATTAGATTCTGACAACATGATGTACAAAGAAGCTGGTGACTCACAGATAGGTTTGAACTGATAAATTAACAGAAGGTCAATTCATGTTAATCATTTATTGACTGGGCCCGAGCCTTCTGGCCAGTACACACATCTCTATTGTGATTTACACAAGATATATTAGAAAAGTTGCATATTGGACCATTGTCACAGACCATCAATAAATAAGCATCAATACATGAGAGGTCAACAAGTGTGAAAACATAGTAAACATTTTGATGTTGCACATGTTAAGTGTGATGGTGATGAATCAACAATTAAATATCAGTTTCCTGAAATTGGGTGTGGTGTGTACCAATTAGAAAGGTAACCTGGTGACTGGAAGATTTGGTAAGCCAGGGTCCATTGACTGATGGATTCACTTCAGGTCTGCCCGTATAGCTCCTCTGAAGGCCTCCCCATACTTTGCTCATGGCCAAGTCATCTTCCATCTCACTTGTGGTTCATCTCTTTCTCTCGGCTTCCCTCTTTCAGGTCTGATTTAGGTGGTTTGTTTGCTGATGTGTTGGGTGGTTGTTGGTATGTAGCCACCAAGAATCACTGATGAATATTCACATATATATGTACATTCCTACCAATACAATCTTCTAAAAGTAGGTCGGAAGAAATCTAAATTCCTGAAGTAGGAACTAGTTCCCCTCCCCTTCTTTTTTTCTCTAAGCTAGTGTTGGGTTAATTTGGGGTGGTCAGAGTTTATCACACTGTGTACGCCTTGTATCATCTGGTTCCTGCTGTATGTAAGTTCTCATTTGACCTGGGGTCAGTGAACGTGTACAGTAAGACAGTGACAAGAGTGAGAAGGTGTCAAGATGCATGGAAATAAATGACTTACATTTATAACATTTCTTCCACTAAATGGTGTTTATAGTGTGTATAAATAATTCTCTGTGTTTTCCCAATTAACCAGCTTCTTCTTCTGTGTCTAATAACTCTCTCCCATTATCTGTTGTTGTTGTGGTGTTGAGTGTTGGGTTGTGTGGTGATGAGTGGTGTTGAGTGATGTTGTGTTTTAAGTTATGTTGAGTAATGAGTTAAGTTCACTTCGTGTGATGGAGTTCCGCAAAGCTCAACTCTTCTGATGTAATGCAGTTCATAAGTGCTCTTATCTAATTAAAATTTGACATAAATATAAATATTTATGCTTCAAACCCTATCCATTCGATAGATGAAGCAGAAAGAAAAGATTGGATTTCTCTCTCAACTTTCTAAATTGAAAATAGACATAGATACGTCTGTTTTAAAACAAGGCACTTATTCTAGTATACGAACTGTCATTTTAGCTGTAGGTAGTGATAGCATTTTTTATCAGTGTCTGCTGAAATGCACAAGATTGCTTTAGAATCATCACTTTGTACAGTTGTTCAGAATAGAATGGAGTAGTATAATGCACTTCCCAAAGTTAATAATTATCTTTAAGAGTATCAGAGATTGCAGTTTCATCGAAGAGAGTATTAGAGTGTCAGTTTGCCCAGGAACGGCTCTGCGTCGTCAGAATCTACAGTCGAGCATTTTTACATTTCAGAGGTTTTAATTAATAATACTACACTTCAATTGACATCACAAACACTGGATACCATTTCGTGATACCTGATACATCGGATTCTTAGTCTAATCTCGGGAATTACAAGCTTACCTCGGATCTAGACACTCCCCATCCCATGTTTGAAAATTTTGTCACACCAGCTTCTCACGTCTGGTCATCAGGCTGGTTGCAGAAAAAGTGCGGGCTTACCATATTCTGATGAAATATTAACATATGCTAATCATGCGTTGGCGTGAAAGCGGGTCACATGTCTCCTCCTTTTCAATGGGTTTCCGAGCTTTGTCTGATGAAATCGTTCTAAGAATCCACGTCATCTGTCACTTATACAGTTCCAGTTTCGATGTTAAGTTTTAAGTCCTAGTTCCAGTTTGCGGTTGTGTAGTCAATTGTTTTATTATTTCCTCTTCTTGGCTTGCGGTCTTGTTAACTGAATAATGGTGGTTTGCCATTATGCTACAACCGACAGTAGGATAGTTTTCGTTCCACAACACATTAATTTTCTTGAGAGACTCTGGGGCATGACTACTATCCAAAAGGTCAATATCTTCATCTGAAGACGAATCATCACCCCAAGCAAAGGTTGTCTCTGGTACATCTAAAGCTGGCTGGGTGCCATGAGTAGGTTTCTGGCAGAACAATTTTTTTTTTTTCGATTGATTATTTTTATAAGTGTGGTTGAGATATTTCTTATTTTGGTCTTTTCATACTTGGTTAACTCCTACTTTTTATACATTTGACTGAAATATTTCTGTATTTGTCATAACTTCTTCTAAGACTTTGTTCATGTCTGGTAATGTAAGCTCTGTTCCATCAAGAAAAAACGACAACGTCATGAACACAACCCACTAAAGAAAAGCAACAAAACAAAAATCTTGGTTTCAATATTTAATCACCAAAACAGTTTAGTGATATATCGTAAGAAAGAATCAATGACATACATCTTTTGGTGATTAAATATTGAAACCAAGATATTTTTTTTTGTTGCTTTACTTTAGTGGGTTGTGTTCATGACGTTGTATTTTTTTCTTGATGGAACAGAGCTTACATTACCAGACATGAACAAAGTCTTAGAAGAAGTTATGACAAATACAGAAATATTTCAGTCAAATGTATAAAAATTAGGAGTTAACCAAGTATGAAAAGACCAAAATAAGAAATATCTCAACCACACTTATAAAAATAATCAATCGAAAAAAAAATTGTTCTGCCAGAAACCTACTCGTGGCACCCAGCCAGCTTTAGATGTACCAGAGACAACCTTTGCTTGTGGTGATGATTCGTCTTCAGATGAAGATATTGACCTTTTGGATAGTAGTCATGCCCCAGAGTCTCTCAAGAAAATTAATGTGTTGTGGAACGAAAACTATCCTACTGTCGGTGTCCGAAGGTGTTCGTCATCAACGAATAAGGTGTGTATGGGTAGTAATGATCATAGTTCACATGTGTATTTTTGTAAACATGTCTAATACAGAAGACCTAGCTGCTATGCATGTTTTCTATGTACATCTCTCTATACTACACACCATCAGTGACTATACCTTTACCTTTTCTCAAGACGTGACCAATAGAATGTCGACAGTCTGTTTTTGATGCCTTTTACCACTTCTCATCATGAATTTTTTTTACTGTTTTTTCTTTAGTGAAGTAGTATGTGTGGCCGTCTTGTAAAAACGTATTCTTTAATAGATCATGTGTGAGTGTAGATTCTACGAGTCACAATTCTGGACTGGTGTAATGTTTTTCATTAAAAACTGAAAGAGGGTTTTTTGTGAAAGGGGAATTCGACCCCGGGTGCTTTTTAGTAGTAGGGTTTTAAATCCAATGTCTGACTGTGTAAGTATGCTTTTTCCTTTAAATATCGTTATGTTTTGGTCTAGTAGTACTTTTGGGTGTTCTCTGATATGGTTTAAGTTTTATCTAAGTTGGTTTGGGAGTTGTTTTGTCTGATATGTTCTTGGTGTCTTTGTGTATCTTCATTACGTATTCTTTAATAGATCCCCAAATTTGGGAAATTTCATGTAAAGTATATGTTAGAATAAGATGTGGTATAGCAAGTTGAAGATGTCAGCCATGGGAAATGGATCTTTGGTGACGAATACTCGATGAACTATCCCCGATGGACTCACAGATTACATGGCCATACATGTTG
The DNA here is from genome assembly GCA_014155875.1 of Cepaea nemoralis. Classification (NCBI taxonomy): domain Eukaryota; kingdom Metazoa; phylum Mollusca; class Gastropoda; order Stylommatophora; family Helicidae; genus Cepaea; species Cepaea nemoralis. Next base: position 2,777 of record JACEFZ010004414.1, on the reverse strand, counting down.
TTAACTGTCCTGGGTGTTTCAATGGAGTACGTGTATAATGGAGGTTTGAAGTTCTCGGTGATGTGACCACTTTGTATTAGAAAGAAACCAAGAGTGTGGAGAGATGAGTGATGTATAAGGGTTTCTGTACCAGATACTGGTGAAGGGCCTTCGGTAACGTAAAACAAGGAAAGTGGTGCTGATTATGTATTGTGAAATGTCTTTTCAGATAAAACTTCAAGACACATTTGACTACAGAAGTTACATTTCTTTTCTTAGTTTTGTGGACATACTTTTTCCATAGCTATTTCTGTACTTGACCAAAAAATTTCACAAGTTTTGTTGACTTATTTATAAGTTTAGTTGAAATATTTCTGTCTTTGGACGATATTTTTCACATTTGGTTATTTTTTATAATGTTTGGATTTATACCTTTTGATCAATATTTTAGTTGCAATATTTTTCCTAGATTTTTATAAGCTTGGCCGAGACAATTTCGTATTTTGGCCTTTTCGCCTTTGGTTAATTCGTACATTTTATAGTTCGGCTGCGATATTTCATTACTTGGCCAATATTTTTCACCTTTACCTAACAAATTTTCATACATGTTATAAGTTTTAAACGAGACATCTATAAGTTGACCCGATACTTTTTCCTATTTGGCCAACAATTTTATTACTTTGGTTCACGTAATTTCCTACTTCGGTCGACATGTTTCTTAGTTTGAGCAATATTTACCCCAGTTGGTTAAGACAATTTTCTACCTTTCATAAGTTTGTTCGAAAATATTTCAGTATTTGACCTACATTTGTCGCATTGGGGTACCAAGGTTTCGTACTTTTCATAAATTTGGAGGAGTTATTTTTTTACTTGATCAATTTTTTTGTTTTTCACTTTGGTTAACAAAGTTTCCTATATTTTTATAAGTTTCGACGAGATATTTCGTTACTTGGTCAATATTTTCCTTCTTTTTATAAGTTTGGTTGCGATATTTCTGTATTTTGGCCGACCTTTTTTCCCCTTTGGTTGACAAATGTTCCTATTTTTTGTGATAAGTTTAGTTGAAATATTTATAAGTTTGGTTGAAATTTGGCCAAAATTTTCACAAATTTATTAACAAAGTTTCCTACTTTCGTAGGTTTGAAACGATGTATTTCGTTACTTGGACAATATTTTCCCCATTTGGCTAACACATTTTCCTTTTTTGGCCAAGATATTTTCCATTTGGTTAACATATGTTTCTACTTTTTATAAGTTTGGGTGATATATTTCTCTGTTTGGTCGATACATTTTCATACTTGCTTAACAAAGTTTGTACTTTCATAAGTTGGTGGGGTATTTTGTTACTTGGTCAATCTTTTTTTTTCTCATTTGGACTAACCAAATTTCCCTACTTTCATAAGTGTGGACAAGATTTTATCGTTACGTGGTCAATATTTTTTTTTATTTGACTAACAACTTTACTACTTGATTGATATTTTTCCCAATAGGTTAACAAATGTTTCGTACTTTTTATAAGTTAGACGAGATATTTCTGTATTTGACCAATAATTTTAATATTTTGTCTAACATATTTTTCTTATTTGACGGTTGAAGTGGTACATAGAAGGTGTACTTTTGTCTGGTTGTGAAGTGTGGCACTGAGCAGGTACACCGAAAAAACATTTTAGTGGTCTTGGAAATGGCTTTCTGGAGAAAGATGTAAGACACTATGACCACATAGAAAGGACATGAAAGTGTGGATGTCTAATTTGATAGTGATAACGTCGCTGGTTATGACGGCGGACATGTGACCTGTCATTTTACGTGCAGCCTAAGATTGAATCGGGGCAGTTTTTTTGTGTTGATGCCGGGTGTCCTTTGGTGTAACCGGAAACACTAGGGCTACACGGTTAGAAAAGAGGAAGGAGGTGACCATTTTACCTTCGGATGCAGTGTTATGATGCAGTGTTGATGATGCAGTGATTCACTCCTATACACAGGATCATCATACGTTAGGTTCCTGACTCGACAACCGATAGGACACCCTTTTTTATAGTTCCCCTCTTAACCACGTGTCTCAGATGTCCCATTACCCCTGTGACGACGTGACGCCATATTTGACCAGTTTTTTGTGAATGAACGTATTTTGGTTGTAGCAAATTTCCCATGTGTGATAGGGTGCGAGCCATCTTTTACGGATGTAAATTGTCCATGTGTGTCGACTGTCCCCCAGGTGCTATTGATCAATACAAAAACAGGCTCGAGGCGTCCTGTCAGGGAAAACCAATACTAAAGGGCCTACTTTTTGAACTTAGCAGCCCGGGAAACGTCTTGATCAGTCATCGATCACTTTAAACCCTCACATGCCCACACTACCCTACCCTACAATTTAAGTGACATTCGACCACTTGACACTACTTGACCACTACTTTACCATTATTTACCACCTCATTTTCACTTTAAACCCAAAACCGTTTCACACACGTACTTTCCTTACATTTTTAAATGTCACCGACCCTTTTACCCCTACTTGACCACTACTTGCTTATTTTACCATGTCATTACTAATTTTCCCCTCACCGTTTCACTACCTACCATACTATTTGAACACCCCTTAACCCCCTCTTGATCGTCAAAATTCATTTCAACCCCTTTCACTAAAATTTTCCTCACTTGATTTCCCCTTGCCACTGCCTGACATGCTTGACCCCAATTTACCATCCTTTAATATCACCAATCATTAAACTACTTTCCCTGAAATTTCCTACTTGACCACCACTTGACCCCTATTGACCCCTGCTTGGACCCCAATTTAA